>BPTQ01000001.1:250183918-250495642 GCA_019973895.1 Chrysanthemum seticuspe
ACTTTTAAAGTATAAAAAGGTCCAACAAATCGATAAAAAGTATTAAATTTAATCAAAAATTAGTTAAAATTAATCGGAAATTATATTTTTTAAGTCTTTTCCAAGGTTTTTTATTAAAAAGTTAAAAGAGTCTGAATCTATTTATATTTTTCATCTTTTTCATTAAAAGATCTAAAAAGTATCAGGTAAACCATTAAAAATCATTAAATTAATCAAAATTTATCAAATTTTAAGTATTTTTTAAATTTAAAAAGATAAAATCTATTAAATAAACGCTATCACTAAAATTAAAATGATGTTTTTGTTTTTATGATTTTACGAAACTAAAATTAAAATCTACGTGACGTACAAAATAAAAAGTGAAACTAAATCAATATTAACCCTAAAAATATGAAAATGATGTTTTTACAATCCTAATGATAAAAGAAACTATTTAGAAGAAGAAAATTATTTTTATCACTAATTATCTAATTATTATTAATTAAAAACTAATTTTAACTATTTAATAATTAACCAAAATGCAAGAAATTAGGAAACAAAGCTAGAAAAATAAAATTATGAAATGGAAAAGTCTAAAATATCAAACTAGAATTTTCAAAACTATTTTTGTATTTTTCTGGTTATTTTTCTATTTTTTATGAATTTTAAACTATTTAAAACTAATTAAATTACTAAAAATTACCAAATAAACTAAGAAAAATCTGGAAAATTACTTTTTTCACTTCTTATATTTATCTAAACCTAAGAAAATTGAAAAGTTATTTTTTTGGAACCTTTTCTGAATTTTTTATATTAAAGGCTAATTAAAATTGATTAAAAACTAATTTAAATTATGAAAAATAGCTAAACAACCTGGAAAAATATGAAATTTTCAGGAAAAGTCTAAAATTATATTATGAATCTATGAAAAATGAAAAACAACTAGCTTATGTGACAGAATAATGAGTTGCTATGAAACTGTTAGAGGTAATAAGCTACAAGAATAAGCTAAAAAGCTATATAAGCCACCAAACAGTAACACAAGCTAAACTACACTAGATTAAGCTAAGCACTACTGATTATCACTACTCCTAACAAGCTCAAACTTCAGATCAAAGGAATAAGCTCACTGCTTAAATGATCCAAACAGTGGTTTAGGACCACTGTTTAAGCTCATGCACAAGCTTAAGAATAAGCTCAGACTGAAAAATACCAATTGCAACTTAAAGTAGACCTGTTTGAGAGTACTGAAACCAAAAATTAGACCATGGTGAGTTCTTATGAGCTCTATACACAAGCTACAAACTCTGTGAAAAACTCAGTACCAACTGAGTTTGTGGTGCAGGGCATTCGGGCCTAAGTTCACAAGCTTGTTGAAGCTTATAGAAAAATCACTAAAATCCACAAAAATCCAGATAAGAAAAAGGACCAGCTGAGCTTTTAAGAATGCCAAGTCTCACTGATTGAGGCTTAAAATTGAATCCAAGAAAATTCCTTTTAACTGACCCCAAAACCACTTTTTTTAACTTTTGACTTTTTGAAGAAATTAAGAACTTTGACTAAACTGAGATTTGATCCAAATTAAATGACTGATTATGAAGTAATATGTTGTAATAAGCACAATGCAAGCAAGTTTGATGATATCCAAACACAAACTAATGATTTGCTATTTCAAAATCCCAACAGTAAGTCAGATAAGTAGATTAAGGTGATATTTTGACTTAAGGCCATGCAAACACCAAATCTGACTCAACTGAGCATAGAAATTACTTAACAAACATGAGACAATAACATAGAACCACTGTATAAGCTTAAAAGACAGACAAAACAGTAATTCCAAACACCCCAGTATGGACTGATTTGAGCTAAAACTGATTTGAACAATGAAACAACTGATATTTAGGATCACACTAACTTAATAACACTTAAACACCTCTATTAGAACAGATTATAACAAATTTTAACTACAAATACAACTTATGCATAAAGCCTTGATTTTTACTTACAAATAGTCCAAGCTACAATAGCTAGCACAATGAGAACCAAGAGCCTCTAACCTACTAAACCAACCCATTGCTTTCCATTTCAACCCATGCTCATGTCTAAACCAACCCAATTCCTTTCTGCATCATTTTTGATCCGTGTTGACTTTTGTTGACCAAATGTCAAAAGTAAATGAAACTGAGGTTTAAGCTTATACAAAGCTTTTATGAGCTTAAATGAACTTATTTGAAGTTGAAAATGAGTTGCTAAATACTGAAACAAGGGAGTTTGAAATTCAAATTCTCTACAGTGGACTTGAATTATAGAAACTGATAATTACTTGCAATTCAAACTTGAAATGAGTATTAAACACTTAAAAACTGTTGATTGATACAAGATAAGCTTAGAAATACAACTGAAAGTTATTTAAAATAAGTTAAACTACAATTCGACATACATGAAAAATAAATTGAAAGCTAACTACTTCCTTGTAACTACTCTTGGCTCTTTATACCCTCCAAGCTCCTTCTCTCTCCTTCTTGGACATATCCCAGCAATAAAAATGACCCTTGGATCATTCAAGATGATCTTGGCCGTTTAAAGGTTTTTGGCGCCAAAACCTTTTTATCCGTTTGTGAGGTTGAGTGGGATTGGGTTAAGGGCAATAAATGAGGCTTGGCTTCTTGTGTTTGGAGGGGGGATGTAGGTGATGATGGTGGGGAGATGGAGTGTGGTCAGGTGGTATGCAGGGGGAGGTGATGATGGCTATGGTGTTATCACGTGAAGAGGGAGGGAAATGGTTGGGTCAAAGTGTTTGACCGGGTTTTAATATCACAGGGTTGGGTTGGATTCGGGTAATAACCGGGTTTTATGTTGGATTGGGCCAACAGTTGGGCTTGGTTAATATAGGGTCCAAATGGGAAGAGTTAATAACACAAGGACCATATTGGCAATTTCCACAAAACAAGGGACCAAACATGTAATTTTGCAAAGATGTTTTATGGACTGAAACTGACAAGTAGTGATATTACAAGGACCAAATTTGCCATTTTCAATTTTACCAGGGGCCATTTATGCCAATTTGCAAACTTAAAGGACCAATTTGTAATTTTCTCAAAACTTTTACATTTTTCACCAAAGGACCAAATTTGACAAGTTATGATTTAAAACGGACCTTTGATGATTTTTCTTTTGAAATTTTGGCTCAGGGACTATTTTTGACATCTTTTGAAACTTGGGGGACTGAAACTGCAATTTTTTGCAAATTTGATATGTTTTTCATCTGATTTTGATATTTTTGCATTTAAAACACATAAAACACTGATTTGTGATATTTTGATCATTTTGATGTGTTTCTGAGTGTTTTCAGATGAATTTGCAGTTTATTTTGTACAAAAATGATGAGTATTCACACACTCATCAATTCAACAACCATCTGGATATCTTCGACACGTTCTTTGATCACGATGCGTCTAATGAAGATGAGAACTGACTTGATAAATTCACGTTGAACTTCAGTTGAGAATTGTCTCATACGACCCTGTACTTTGGCAAGGTACATGTCTTCGATGTCATTGAGGGACAAGTTCTCAAAGTCAGCCTCTGAGAATCCATAGTCCTGTTCATCTTGTCGTTTGACTATGATATTCTTCAAGAATGTGTAGTCCCACTTAGACTTGAGATCAATGTGGTTGATGGCCACGATGTCCTTGGAGCTATACACTTCATGTTGAGACTTCTGAACCAGGCAGCTCCTGTAGTAGATTCTTCGGCGTTCAGGCCAATGATGAATCCCATACAGTGCATCTTGGTCGTATGCTTGCACGTTGTCAGAAAACAAGTGAGTTGCACGTTCCTCGATAGCTATGCAGTTTGAGTAGATGGCCGCTGGGAACGGAAGAGTCAATGATGTAGTGTATTTTCTCGAACCATCGCCACCATGGAGAAGAAATTCCAGGTCTTTGTTGAAGAAATATCGGAAGGGAATCCTTGGTTCGTCTGCTTGGCCAATGGTCGGTAGAGGTTTGGTCCAGTCGGTGTAGTATGGAGGGTTGTCCCTTTGTGTGAAGTCAATGTTTGCTTCCGGATTGAGCCAATCCATGTTGTTGGACATAGCTCGAGCGATGTTCTCAAGATGATATTCGACCTCGAGGGCACTTTCAGAGCTGTCTTTCCATAGTTGAAAAGCTTCATTCTTGATTCGCTTCAATTCAGATTTCGTCATTTTCTTCACATGGAACTTTTCTTGCAACAGTTTTGCATGCTCCAATGTTGAACCATCTACCAATTCTTGGCCTTCATCAGGGTAGGGAGTTTGATTGACAAGTGTGGAGAACCATTCAAACTCGTCGGTTTTATCGTCATCTAGCCATGATACGACTCCAGGCTGAGTCGTCTGCTTCTTCTTTTTGGAAGGCTTTGATGATGATACTGGTTTCTGCACTTGTTTGGGTGAGGTGGGTTGTTGTCGGGGCTCAAGGACCTCTTCATCGTCACCACCCGTATACTCAAAGTAATCACCAGTTTAATGAGTCAGGGGTGGTAACTCGGAATCGTCCCGAGGTTTATCAGTAGAAGACCGAGGTGGAGGAGTCTTATGTTGAGAAGAATTTCGTGGTAGAGGAGGTGGTATAGATGTAGATTGACCAGACTGCTTCTGACGTTTAGGTGCAGGGTCCTTATCCTTATCATCGTCATCTCTTGGCCGTTTGGGTTGATCGGCTGACTCCTTGCATGATGAGCTGAGTTGAAAAGCAAGTAGACCTTCGAAAAATTTAGCTTCATCCGAAGTAAACGTTCCAGATCGCTTTGACATTTGCATCACTAGTTTAGCGATTAACTCAGATTCAGAGAGATCAGCTTCTTTGGCCATTGTATGTTTAACCAATGCGACGATGTTAGGGGTGAGTTGTCTGGAGAATACTTCTCTAGTCACACCGGGGACAGTGTCGAGAAGAAACTTGTGAGTTTGATCTCTTGCTGACTCCTCCAGTTCCTTTTGGACTTTAGGAACGATATCCTGAAGGTACTTTTGAGTGTAACCTTCAATCATTTCATTCAGTTCCTCTTTTCGATGACTTCTCATGAATTCCTGAATAGCTTTCCTATCTTTCCGCATCTTGTCATTCTCATCATGTAAGTACTGCATTTGTTCAGCATACCAATTAAGTTTTCTGTGGAGCATGTCCTTCTTTCTAACTTGTTTGACAGCTTTCACAATTCTTGCATGTGTTTGAGAAATCCAATATTTAGATGGTTTCTTCACGGATTTGGATGATGATCTGGTTGACTTCGGTGATGGTGGTGGTGATGAATGAGATGAAGAGTCTGATGATGAGGAGACATGAGGAGACTTCATGTCCTTAGGAGTTTCAGAGGTTTTCTCCTTTGAGTGTGTTGGACTGTCTAGAAGAAACTTTGTATAATCATCCTCGTCATCTCTAGACTTTTCTTTCTCAGTTACCTGTTTCTCAAAATCATACACAATAGTGTCCTCCACGGGCTGTTGTTGTTGCAGAAGAGCGGTGGCACCAGCTCCCTTATCGGGTTGATTAACCGCATCAGGAGATGGAGAGGAGTGGGCAGCACCACTTGATCCTCCTGGGCCACCCATTTGATCTTTAACAAATTGTTCGGCCTTTTAAAGGTGTCTGACTTTGTGAAACTTCTTTCTGTATCCATGATCCAATTGCTCATCTTCATCTTCAGAGCTTTCATCCTGAGGTACAAGTGCAGGAGTCTTCCCTTTAATAGTTTGGGGACTTGGAGGTTTTGGTACTGAGGGATTTTCATCCTTTGCAGTTTCAGAGTATGAGATCTCTTCATCTGTGTCAGTAGCCTCAGAGTCCTCGTCCCTGAGCTGTCTTTGCAGTTCAGGTGAAATGATAGGAGTGGCTTCCAGAGACGGAACTTTCTTCTTAGGGGTAGGTTTCCTCTTCGGAATAGGTTTCTTCTTTGGAACATTCCTTTGACTCTCTGTACTTGTTACACTTCCAGCACTTCCTTTTCTGGTTCTCCTTACAGGTGTACCAGAAGATTTTTCGTCGAGATGACCAACTTTGCCTTGTCTGACTGCTTCCAGATACCTTTGGTACGATTCGAGCTTTCTGACATCTTCAGTTAGAAGGAAATCTGGCAGCATAGCACCTTGTTTCTTTGTGGACGTTTCCTTGATTCTGACAGAGAGAATAGGTTCCATCAACATGTCGTGATTGTCGGGGTCATTGAGCCTCTTGGGAATGTCAGGATGAAGTCCAAGTGCTCTCTGGATCAACAATTTGGTATATCTGATGTAGGGAATCTTTGAGCCAAGTTTGTTGAGAAATGACATCATGTCATCCCAAATCAGAGCTTCGATAGCGATGTGTTTCTTGTTGACCATTGCCCAGAATATTTGCAATTCCATGAGCTTAGGGTGCTCATAGCCGCTATCACGACCAGAAACAGACTTGGTGATGATCATGTAGAGAGTTCTCCAGGGTTGAGGAATACTCTTAAGCTCTACGTGAGAGTGCTTGTTGATTACTCCTGTAGCCTCGTCATAAACGATATCGATTAAGAATTGGAGAGTGAGCTCTTCAGCAGGTGAGGCATATAGTTTGGTTGGATCGACTTCAGGAATTAGGAGAACAGCCCTTAAGTTTGCAGGTGTAATGATGACTTGTTTGTGATTCAGAGTCACTGTCACAGCAGTTTGTCCTTTGACCCTTTCCATAGTGTTCCAGAACTGTTGGATGTAGATCTCAGGGACAGTTGCAGAGTGAGTAAGCATGTTCTGATACGGATGAGTCCTCAGAATATCAATAGCAATAAGACACGAAGATTCCGAGCAAGTGAGGGTGTCAAAGTCAACACGGAGGTTATTCTTTCCTATCTTCATTGGATAGCCATGAGGATAGATATCAGCAATGGAGAGAACTTCAGGTGCATCCACATTCATTTGTTCAGCCATGTCGTGATATGAAATAACATTAGCCAAAAGAACCAACATATCGAAAGACATAATGTTAGTCAACAGAAGGTCTTATTGTCTAGTTATTGAATGTATAGTGATAATGATTGTTACGAGTCCTAAGTCACTTGTATGTTCAATAGTTCAATGATATCGTGAAATGTTTCGTGAGTTAGTTAACTTTAAGTTTTAAAGTTTATTTTATCACTTATTATTCACAATATATCAGACGATTTAAGTTTATTAATGACATTTTTGGATTCGTGATGATATGATTAGTTTATTTACAAGTTTGTACAAGTAACAATTCATCATGAAGGTAAGTCCAGGGATAAGCGTAGTTTTGGCAAAGTTATGCGTAGACAGGAATGATATATGCTTAGGCGTAAACTTACGCGTAGAATCCTATCTTACGCGTAAGAAATGTTACGCGTAGGAAAAGGAGACCTTATGCGTAAAGCTTATGCGTAGGCATATATTTACCTTACGCGTAAGGCTACTCGTAAGAGTTGACCTTATGCGTAGAGGTCACTGTTTACGCATATCCTTCACAGGATACGCGTAGTCCATTGTAGAACCTTAGGCGTAGAAGCTACGCGTAAGACAAGTCTTACGCATAACAAGCTACGCGTAAGGTGATCCTTATGCGTAGATTAATAACCACCTTGATTCTGAATATTACGTGTTGCAAGCCTGAAATAAATCACCATTTCAACAACGTTAAAACATATAACATTCGTTTAAGACAAATCAAATCACATTTTCATAGTTGAACAGTTACGCGTAGAATATCTTACGCGTAGACTAAACCCTAATTCTACGCGTATCAAATCTAGCCATGGATTATGCACCAAAGTTTTTCTGGTATATCATAGAAGTTGTGAGAGCATGTAGACCAAGTTTTAACACTTATTATGCAGTGAATCAAAAATACCCAAAGTTTATGAACTTTAAACCCTAGTTTCGAATTGATGACCAATTCGTGTTTCTGGGTGGCTATAGACTATGGAAATCATCAATTCAACAACGTAAAAGCATAATCCAACAGTCTTTTAGACCAAAACACTTCACATTTGAAAACACCCAATTGGACTTATAAACCCTAATTTTCAAAAATCATCAATTAGTGAATCTGGGTGGATTTTGATGGTTAACAAAGTATCATTGATGTATTATGAACGTTTTGACACAATCATTTCACCCCAAACACACACGTATTGATTGTGTGTTCTTACGCATAAGCGTAGAACACATAATCACGCGTAGAACATGTTTTAGCCGTAGGATTTACATGAGATTCAAGACCATTTTTTAAAAACATGATCCAAACACAGAAACACTTACAGATTGATAATCGAAAGCACGGATTTGTAAAACGATTATGGACCGTGGATGATATTAGGTGAAATATTTAATGTGATGGGAATAAATGTGGTGGGTGGAGTATTTTGTATAAAATAACTTTAAGGTTTTGACAGTTATAGTCCCTCCACCTTTTCCTTTTTCACACAAAGCCTTTTAACTTCCATTTTGGTTACCAAATGAAGATTTTGGGAAAGAAACTTGACGACACTCCCCCTCGACTTGAGAAAATAATGAAAGGTTGTTAATTAAAGTCCAAGGAGTGTCTTTGAATCAGAAAGTGTACCACCATTTGTAAAAGAATCAACCGAGATGTGATAACATGCAAGTACACAGATGTTTTGAAACAGTTAATGTATAATTTTCTCCCCCTCAACACTTGATTGGTAAAAATACTGAATTTTGAAAGATAAAAGTGTTGACGGAAGAGATGTACTTGCCATGTAGAAAGAAAGATAGATTAGGAGAATATTTTTGTTGTTTTTATAGGATTTTATATTTTTGTATTTTGTTTTTGAAAAATTTATTTACAAAAGAGGTTTTGGTGTTCGACAGGTTTTTAAGACTGTTTTAAGAGGTCATCCAGTTCCTCTTGAGTCAAACACCTCATACCAATTCGGTGGACCAACTCATTAAACCTAGCGGGAGGCAAGGCTTTGGTGAGCAGATCTGCCAATTGGTATTCAGTACCCACAAAGTATAATTCAACGGTACCCTGTTCCACGTGGTCCTTGATGAAATGATAGCGTAGATCGATGTGCTTTGATTTCGAGTGCTGAACTGAGTTGCACGAGATTGCAATGGCACTCCGATTGTCGCAGTACATCGGGATTCTGTTAAATACGTAACCATAGTCTTTGAGTTGTGTTCTCATCCAGATGACTTGAGCACAACACGCAGACATGGCTACATATTCTGCTTCGGTTGATGACAGCGATGTACAATCCTGCTTCTTAGATTGCCAAGACACCAGTTTATCACCGAGAAATTGTAGAGCTCCTGAAGTACTTTTCCTTGAGTCTAAGCATCCTGCGTGATCAGCGTCTGAAAAAGCGATTAGTTCAAAACCAGAATCCTTCGGATACCAGATCCCCAAATTAATGGTTCCCTTGATGTATCGGAGGATTCTTTTAGCCTCAGAGAGGTGGGTTTCAGTTGGTCGTGACTGATAATGGGAGCATAGATAAACGGCAAAGACAATATCAGGTCTGCTAGCTGTTAGATACATGAGGGACCCGATAATACTTCGGTATTTGGTAGGGTCCACTAATTTCCCATGTAAATCAACATCTAACTTCTTGGTATGAGCCATTGGTGTGGCATAAGTATCACAGGTTGTCATTCCAAATTTGTTTAACAGTTCAAGGGCATATTTGGACTGACTCAAGAAAATACCACGGGGTGATTGATGAACTTGTAGTCCTAAAAAGAACGTAAGTTCACCCATCATGGACATTTCAAAATTTTTCTTCATTAGTTTTGCAAAAGCGATTGAAAACTTTTTATGTGTTGACCCAAAAATGATGTCATCCACGTAAATTTGAACAATTAAGATATGTGCCCCGTGATATTGTATGAAAAGAGTTGGGTCAACCGAGCCTTTGGTGAAATTATTGGCAATGAGGAAAGATGATAGTTTATCGTACCATGCCCGAGGGGCTTGTTTGAGACCATAAAGAGCTTTGTTCAGTTTGTAGACATGGTTCGGGAACTCAGGATCAACGAATCCATCTGGTTGGCTGACATATACCGTTTCTTTAAGTTGCCCATTGAGAAACGCCGTTTTGACATCCATCTGATAGACCGTCATGTTCATATGAGCCGCGAACGCGAGAAATATCCGAACAGCCTCAAGACGAGCAACCGGAGCAAAAGATTCTTCAAAGTCTATTCCTTCTTCCTGACGATAACCCTTAGCAACTAGACGTGACTTGTTTCGGATGACGTTCCCTTCAGCATCCAATTTGTTTTTCCAAATCCATTTTAGACCAATGACGTAGACCCCTGTTGGTCTTTCAACCAGTTCCCATACTTCAAGACGTTTGAATTGGTTGAGTTCTTCCTGCATGGATTCAATCCAGTTTTCTTTTGTCATTGCGTCTTTAATGTTTTTAGGCTCAGATTGGCAGACAGTGAGTGCATAAATGCAATGTTCACCGTCTGAGTGAAGACGTTGTCTCGTAACGACTGGTTGATTCGGGTTGCCAATAATGTTAGCCAGAGGATGGTCTTTTGTCCATCTATGTGTAGAGGGTTGATGTTGGTATACATTGTGCAGATTATGAGGATTCAAATGGTTTGTTGAAGATTCCGCAACATCTGGTGCAGCAGTCTCATTGGCAAACGGGTTGAAGAACGCATTTGGATCAAAGTCTGCAGGTGGGGGTACTTCATTCAGAATATCATCAGCTGGTTCATCATTGTTGGAAGCGGTGTGTTCAACTGTTGTGTTGGAGTCAATTGGTGTAGGTGCATCTTCAACAGTAGTTGTTGTAGCAGGTGTATCAGGTATAGGAATATTATCAGGTTGTGCAGCGAAGACAGCGGATACACCAGGAGCACGTTCATCAATATCGTCACAGAACAGAGGAGCAAATAACCTTTCCATTTGTTGACGAGTTAGCTGAGGGCTTTCTTCAGCTGATGATGGGGATTGAGGGAAGTTTAAACGGTTGTGACCGGGTTCTAAGCTGTTATACTCAGAAGCCATTTCGAAGGAGTTTCATAATCAGTTTCCTCCAAACTGACAACTTTCTTTAGCAGATTTGAAACTTTGATGAAGTCTACATTTCCTCTAACTTTTGAAGGTTTCAGTATGCAGCGGAATTTGTAGATGAGCAGTAAACCACACAAAGAAAATCTGACTAATTGCGGAAGATCCGTTCGAGGGTAACATGCCAGAAATCAACAAGATCTTCTCACGTATGTAGACACATCACACCAAACAAACCACGAAAGACGAAATGATACGACTTTCCCCTGAATGTTGTGGTCTTTCGGAATATTAATCACCTGTGAATAAGCAATAATTCGATACCAAGACCATGTGTGAGGCATCATAACATCATATTTGGGTAACTTCACACAAGATCACCCGTGAAATTGAGACGATAACACTAAATTGAGACGTTTGAGCCACAGATCGTCTTATTTCTTCCCCCTAATTGAAGGAATTCAAGAAGGCATTGGGTTTTCGCAAAGAAGCATGTAGAAGAACAAGGAAGCAATGACCACCTACACACTCTCTCCCCCTCGATGTTTTCAATGATTCAGAATCATACACCACGTATGTTGATGATGAATTGAAGACAGCGAAACCATGTATAAGGAGACAGCGAAACCATGTATGTCCAATTGATCGAACAAGTGTGAAGTACCAAAAATATTTCAAGAGAGTCAAATGCTGATAAAACATCTCTGTTCATTATGTTGATCATCAACTGTGTCATTGTTGTTGGAAGCAGTTTGATCTTCTGTTATAGAAGATTCGGTTGTTGTTGTAGATTCAGGTGTATCTGAAATTAGAGTATTATCGGTTGTGCAGCGGAAACATTCGATACATCTGAAGCACGACTTTTGGCAGAATCTTTAACCAGAGGAGCAAGCAATGTTTCCAATTCATAACGATTAAGTACAATGGTGGAACAGCTGATGGATCATGATATTTTTGACGGTTAGAAACGGGTCCTATGTTGTTTTGCAGTAGGAGCCATTGATGTTGTACCTGCGTAGAAAAATAGAAGGGGGGGGGGGGGCAAGGAAGAGAAAGACATGGATCCCCAAGTGTAACTGGGTTCCAGGTGTTAGAGGCATAAAGATGTAGTGTCAATTATCTTCTTGACACCTGAACATGCTATTTTGATGATTTCCTTTCCTGCCTCACGGATGGATGTAGAGGGTATCACACTTGTTTTGGTGCAACTACTTAGTATTTTGCCTGTAGGAATCCACCTAAGACCAGCAGTTTTGAAAGCGCTACCCGTTGGTATCCATCTAAGGTTAGATCTAAGGGATGTTGAAACTTCTTTTGGGAAGAATTTGCGTCCTATATTGATCCACCTATTAGGTTTCTGAAATTTTACGTTTAGAGCAACGGGTTTATTTCTAACTGTTTGAGTAAACTTAGGTTTTGGTTTGCTACTACAAGCAGTGTTCAGTAATACACTCGAAGGTGATACACTAGGTCGTGAACCTAAGATTCCATCCTTTTGGAGTAGTGCCCTTTTCCTAGCCTTTTCAAGATCACAGTTCTTGTACGCGTCATTTGAATCATATGAATCTTTACGTTTAATGCACAGTTTAGACACAGTGTTTGAACTAGTCTTAGATTGGCCAGGAGCAGCTAGTTGTTGAGATATAACAGAAACAGGTATAACAGAAACAGAAGCATTATTCATTGGCCCGGAATGTGGGGTGACTGGTTTTGACAAATGATTATTCTCAACAACTTGGGAGGCAAACCGTGGTTTTGACGATTTTGAACGTTCAGATTGAAAAGCAGTTGGTTGTCTAACTACTGATTGTTTTCTGATTGGTTTTAGAGACGATTTCCCCAAGATTGTTGGTTTTGCAAAATTAGTATCCACATTCTTGTCAGTGAATCTTCTCAGTTTGTTTTGTAAAGCAACATGTGCAAGCCCCTTTGCTTGAAGTTGAGCCTTTAAATGCTCATTTTCTTTTACTAATAAATCCACACGATTACTTTGTTCATTTGAAAACTGACCATTGTGTTCTGAAGAAAAAGATTTGTTTTGTAGTTTAAGTTCAAGAGAGATGCAATGTGCCTCTAGTTTTGAAAAATCTTTATGAAACTGAGCAATGGTCTTATTGAGAAGAATATTTTCAGATTCAAGAGTTTGATTTGACGTTTCAGTTGAATTGTTAACAAGTAAGGGCTCAGACATGAGAAAGTTGTCTGGACATTGTGCAACATACTGGTCAACCTCTCCTTCATTACTGAATTCAGGTTTCTCAGTTTGTTGTATCGCATTTGTAGGCAGAATATGATCAACAGTAGATTGTACCTCGACCATCTGTTCTGTGTCAGTGTCATAGGTGGGTAAGATATCTTCCTCAACCATTTGTTCATCGTCACAGTTAGGCTCGGTGTCGTAGTTAAGTATGATATCTTCTCCAGATCTGCTGCTGTCATGCTGCTTTTCCAATGCTACAACCTCATTGTACAGCAACTCTTTCACCTTGCACGACTGCGGGATATCGGGAATTTGATGATGTCTGACGCTTCAATGCCAGTTGAATAGCCATGAATCCTTCTTTCAATGCCACAAATGGATCTTTATGATCAGAATCCATGACACTCCCCTGCAGAAGAATCAAAGAGAAGAAAAGGTGCAAAGTCGATATAGCACACAGAAGGCCGATATAGTAAATTTCAATTTCCCTCCAAAAATAATTTTGAAAAATTTTGACTTTCAAAATTTGAATTTCACTATAAAATTCAATTCTAAGGTTGCAGGAAAAAATTGAGTTATGACAATTTTGACGCCAAATTTTACCCGAAAAATTTGAATTTGGGCCCAAAAATTTGAATTTTTGACCAAAATTTTCACGGTTAAACCAAAATTTGAATCTCGCGTAAAAATTGAACGTTTAGTCTCCTTGAAAAATTAAATTTTACTCAACTTTTCCCGCCAAAAAACTTGTGTTGATGGATCTTTGTAGTCGAATGAACCTTTGTTGAAGAAGTGTCCTTAGGCGTAGAAATCACAATAATCCAAAGTTACGCGTAGAAATCATTTAATACCACTTATGCGTAAAGACACCAAAGTTACGCGTAACAAGAATAGTTACGCGTAAGCAGGAAAAAAGACTAAAGTTATGCGTAAACAGTAAGTTAGGCGTAGAAAGTTAGGCGTAGGATTACCTTATGCGTAGGACTAGGTCTACGCGTAAGATGAATCTTAAGCGTAATATTTTCTACGCGTAAGCTTTATGCTTAAGCGTAAGATTAGGGTTTTATCCCAAGTGATCTTTTACACTATCACAGTGCAAAAGAAATCCAAAGTCGATGTATTTTCAGACTTATCCAAGTAAGAAAACACGGAATGAACCACGAAACTGAAGATCAAGCCAAGAACAAAGTTACGCGTAGTCCTACTCGTATAACTAGGGTTTTGATACGCATAATCCTACTCGTAAGAATGATTTTGTCCAAAGATGTTTCTAAACCAGTTTTTGTGTGATGAAATAGCTTCAATAACACCAAAATAACACAAGTGTGAAACTTGATTATCCAAAGCACCTAAAACAATTACGCGTAGGATAACACTTTCGTACAAAAACAAGCTTAAAAACAAGGAAATACATGTAAAGTTCCAAACTTTTTGCCAAAAACCAATAGTTTAACACCTAATAACGTTGAAAGTACAAGAATCTTGGATTCAAAAGTGTAAAAAATCAGTTTTTAAGCGTGACCAAGTTTAGGAACCGGTGTTACGCGTAGGACCAAAACCCACTTCAAACACAACGATTCACCCAACTATTTGGCGATTGATACCACTGTTAGGTCACTAGTTTTACAACACAAGCTTATATGAAAGAGATAGAGAGGAGAGGCGGATGAACAAGCTATCCAAACACACACAATACGTATGAATAAACACGGTTAAGAGAAAGAGTGTGTGAAAGAAAGAAAACTTGAACAACCAACCCTCAAATGAGGGTTTACAAGAGTTTATATAGGCAAGGAGCTAGGGCAACACTCCCTCTCCTTCCCTATTCCTTATTGGGCTTGGGCCTCAGCTTATGGGCCTTCTACATAAGCTGGACCTAAAACAAACATAAAGGCCATAATAAAGCTACCTATTACATATGAAATATAAATACTTGAATTACTGTTTAGGAGTGATTCCAACACATACATATCTTCTCTCTAACCTTTCTAACTCAGTTTCATATCATATTAGTGATATCTTTTGTAGCAAAGAAGATCAAGTCACATTCAAGCTTCAACGAGAAGTTGGAAGTCTTGTTTGTTTAGTGTTGTATGATCTTGTGTTGATTCATACTTCATTGTTGTACTAAACTATCATAATCTTGTGAGTGTGAGTAGTATTTTAGTCCTCAAAATACATTGTGTGTGGAAGTGGTTGTACCCTTGGAAAGAACTTGACATTTAGCTCGGCAATAGTGTAAGCGAAGTGTAAAGGTTTCTCCACCGGTGAAAGGAGCTTGTTGACTAGTGAAGTTAAACTCTCTAGTGTGAGACTCGAAGAGTGGAGTAGGGCAAGGAGAAAGAGTCCTTGTAGACCGAACCACTATAAACAACTTGTTGTGGTTTGATCACTTCTTTCCTTATTTACTCTTTACATATTGCTTACATATTTCATCAACATATCTAAGATCAATATCAATTGATCTTTCAATAAGTTTCAAAACAAAGTTTTTAATTGGTAAACTATTCAACCTCCCTTCTAGTTTTCTACAGAATTATTGATAGGGGAGTTTATCAGTAAAGCTAGGTCCAGAAGTGATTGTCTTTCCATGCTGATTCGTCGCTTAACTTTTTTCGAAAAGGTACTTGGTTCTTCAAGGATAGTTTCTACCGTGTTGACATCTTCCTCTTCCTGAGCTGCTAGGTAATCAGAGATGGCTCGCGAACATGAGCTCACACTCTTTTCCAAACTCTTAATCTTATCATCGTGAATTTTAAGAGAAGAGACTGTGTTATCCACGGACGTCTTCATCATTTTTTCAATTCTATTATCTCGTTCCCTTGATTCATTGATGTGGTCAAGAATCTTCTTTTCAAGATTGATCCCGGTTTTGGTCTCAAATACACTCTTAACACTCTCAACCCTACATGCTTCAGCTTCTCTTTCTATCCTTCGTTTTTTGAAAATTTCCCCATAATTGTACTCTTGCTTTGTTATTGTCTTCATTACCTTATGATCAAAATTGTCTCTTGGTCCGTACCCTGTATCCATATGCCATTTGTAACAATGTTCAAAAATTCGTTGAATACATTCCAAGGCTTGGTCAGGAGTCATGCTAGGAATAGGTCTCGGGGAATCGAGTAGTTCTCGTGTTAGCGCATTAATTCCACGGTAGAAGACGTAGACTATCTGATGCTTGTTCAAATCATGGGTGGGGCATTGATAAAGAAGCTCATTAAATCTTTCCCATGCCTGGTAAAGCGTTTCTTCTCCAACTTGGACGAATTAATAGATTTTACCAAGAAGTTTTGCCATTTTTTAAGGAGGGCAAAATTGATGGACGAACTCTGTTCTTAGTTTATCCCATGCTTCTTTACATTCGCTAGGGAGTTTGTTATACCATTTCTTTGCGGTTCCAGTAAGAGTCATAGGAAAAATCCTTGCGATGACCGAATAGCTCGGGGTACCTCTTATGTTGAAAAGAAAGGATAAGTGGAGAACTTCTTCTACGTGATTCTGAACGTCCTCATCTTCATTTACAGAAAACTTAAGTTTGTGTAACTCTCGAATAATTTGATCTGGAATAGAGTATTTTTCAGTATTAGAATCCTGTACGAAGCTTCATTGGCAGTTTTCATTTGGTCGCTCCAAATACTGCTCCATAGTTAAGTCATCGATATTATTTTCATTGATGATCTTCGGTTCTGCGTCAGACTGGTCTGATTCGTAAAATGAGAAGATGTTGTAAATAGGAACCGGAGATTAAACTTTCCTTGTTCGAAATTGCTTCTCCGGATCGTCGAATGGGGTGGCCAGAAAAGGCCTCGAGCTGCGAGTCTTGTATCCTTACATTTAAGAAAGAAAATTAAAAATAGACTTAATATGAAATCCTAAAATAGCTCCCCGGCAACGGCGCCAAAAACTTGATGCAGGTTTTACTGACCAGGTTTTAATATTTATAAAGTCTCGTTATACTTATGGTCTACCCTAATGCACTAACGGGCAGTGTACCCGGTCGTGTGTAGTGTAGTAGTCGGTAAAGCCGAGGTCGTCACAAGAGCTATGTGTGTTGGATTATTAGTAAGTCTAGGTGTCACAGATTTTAAATATGATTTCGATAAGGAATTAATTATTAAACTACTAAAGCAGATAAAGGCAAAGGATAAATCAATAGAGGAGAGTGGTGTTAACCTAGTTATTCCTCCTAGCTAGTTATGTCTACGTCTACTTACTTCCAATTAGTTCAGGTGGGGTCAAAGTCGAGAGGACAACATTTGGTCAATTCGCCCTAACCTATCAGCAAAGATGCCACCACAGGAGAAGTCAGGTGTCCCCTAATAAGTCCTGTTGTTCCTGGTCCCCTAAGCCAAGTCATTAAGTACCGCTACATGCTAGATCTATAATAGTGAGTGCCCGGGCGTTAGCAACTTAAACACTCACCCCCTAATTCTTAAGTTCATCCAAACGATAGGTGATCAGTTGGTCAAATCGCACAAGTAGAAAGGGTCGTCAGTTGGTCATATCTTACCCTTTCCATCTCAGTCCGCTCACCTAGGGTCAGTTGGTCATATCTCCTAGGCAATTGGCCTCTATCGCCATTCAAAACTACCAAAACAAGGGTAGCTACCAATAAACTATGCATGCATACACTTAGAAATAATTATACGGAAGTAATGTAAACGCAAATAAAACAATTAAGGAATCATAACTAGGCCAGCACCAAAAGGTGCTTAGCCGCTCATATTAACCAAACAAATCAATTCAATATTCAAAGTTACGAAATACATAAATCGAAAGTAAAGAAAAGATAAAATGCTAATGCTTATCGTAGGGGAGTGATTTCTCCCTTGGAGACAGCTTCGTATGCTCCTCTAGACCTGCCTTTGGCTTTTTCCCACGTTCTCTCGCTGTTATGTGTGGAATGGGATGATTAGAAATGCTGGAATTCGTGGGGTATTTATAGGCCAGATCTGGGTTACAGCGTAACTAATATAAGAGTTACGCCGTAACCATCAATTCCTTCGTATTTTGCATTAGATCTGCTGGTAACGGCGTAACCTTATTAGTGGTTACGCTATAGTCTTCAATATTACTTGGTTACGCCGTAGTTGATGAAATAGTTACGGCGTAGTTATCAGCGGCGTGGAACCTCATTTGACCTAATATAGTTACGTCGCAGTCTTTGGGGAGAGTTACGCTGTAACCTTCTGATGAGTTGGTTTTCTGAGTCACGCTTTAGTTACGGCGTAATGTGAGAGATGAGTTACGCCGTAACTTCTTCAAAGTCAGCATACTATGATAAATCTTTTGATTTTTCTCCAGTTTCGCGTCTCTTTAGCTCCAATGCTCGTAATTTACCTGAAAGTGGAAAACAATGGAAAACAAGCGTAAATCCATATAAATGATATAAACTACAAGCATTATCGGGGGAAATTGACACTTAATATTCAGGACTATTTGATGTTATCAGAGCACACCTCAATTAGCATAATCTATCCATAGTTAATCAGATAATTAGATAATTAGTTAAAGTAGTGAAATCGGTAGAAGTATCACACACAAATCATATACCCCGAGATTTTACCCTTGCTTTCTAAAAAACCATGAAAAGGATCTTCCTCAACCTCACCTTCTCGTCATATATCTCTTACTAGCATTCCTATTCCCCTAGAGAACGAAATCAATCCCCGAGGCTTACCCCATACTACACTACAATGATTAGGTTCACTGTCTAGAGGGTTGAAAAGCTTGCTCGTAGAAAAGGAGGTTTTCTCGACCCCGAACCCTGCTATCAAGTTTTTGGCGCAGCTACCGGGGAATAGAATAGCTAGTTAGACTTCTATCTCGTTTAGGTTCACTCGCTTGATTCCTATCAAGTGAGCTTTTTTATATTTTTCATTATCTTCCTTGTAGTCTATCCCCCTTCTTCGTGTTTTTGTTCGTAACCTTGTCACTTTTCACCATGGGTGACAATCCACCACCACATCAACCACTTCCTCTCAACCAACCACCACTTGACCCGCCAAGAGGCCGTACTCTTGGTGAATACTCTAGACCGAGCCATCAAGGCTATAGGAACACCATTAAGCTCCCACTTCAAGCTTAAATTACGGCCATGCGATCCGACACCATCCTTGGTGCAAAACGGATGTGCATTCCATGGACTTCGTTTTGAAGATCCTAATCAGCATCTCAAGGATTTCCTAAAAATCATTGACTATATCGACCTTGATGCTACCACACGGGAGACCACGCGCTTGCGTCTATTCCAATTCTCTCTACGGGACCAAGCTAGTAATTGGCTTGAGCGACTTCCCGCCGGATCCATCTCAAGTTGGGATGATCTCACCACTCGTTTCCTCGCCTAATTTTTCCCACCGGGGAGAACTACCAAGCTAAGGAATGACATCTTGATGTTCCAACAACGTCAAGGCGAAACTCTCTACGAGGCGTGGACTCGATTCAAGGACTTACTCCATAAAGTCCCTCATCACGGCATTGATCTTTGGCTTCAAGTCCAAGTCTTTTACGATCATATCAATCTCTCAACTAGGCAAACCATCGACCAAGCGGTCGGTGGCAAGCTTAGTGAACTTACCGCGGAAGAGTCGTGGGGTACAATAGAGGACCTTGCCTCTATGACAACGAATGTTGGAACGACCCCCGTGAGTTGCCCAAAACCGTCAAGGCAATATCCTTGCCTCCCATTGAATCACAACCTTCCAATCGTAGGATGCTCAAACTTGAAGATCAAGTCAAATTCTTAATGAGCTCCTACGAAACTCCTAAGCCTTTACGCCAAGTGAACAAGGTCTCTTCCTTGTGTGAGTTATGTAGTGGTCCCCATGACACTCATAATTGCACGAGACCCCTTGAACAAGCTTCCATAGACTACGCATCCTCGCGTACCAATGGAATGGGAGGAAGATTCCCCACAACACCCGGACTTGGAACTTACAACAAAGCCCGAGAGGCATGGAGGGGAAAACCTGACTATAATTGGAGTCAAACCAAAGAATTCACTTCTAACGACTCCTCATGGCCCTAACAACACAATCAAAGCTCTCATGCCCCTAGTCAACACAGCTTAGAAGGGATGATGCAACACCTAGTTACATCCCAAGAAGCCCAAATAGCCAAGATTTCAGACCGCTTTAACCAACAACAAGTCGAGATGGATAGGAAGATAGATAACCTCTTTAAAGCCATAACCAATAATGATAGGACGACCACCGAAAAGGTTAATGCCATCTCGACTCACTCTCCCGAAAAAGCTTTCATTGTTAAGATTAAGGACCCGAGCAAGTACTTCGCTCATTCACAATTAGTCAATGAAACTAGGGACCCGTCTTCATCAAAGCACGTTCTCTTCGTCAATACCATCACCCTAGTGAAACAAAATAGGAATAGTGATGAAGCAATCCATGAGACGGTACTTGAGGTTAGTGAGACTCCTAAGGATGAATCAACCAATGAATTAGACGAAGTAGGTGATGAACACTTCAATAAGTTTCCTATGGATGAGGAACTTTCATACCATCCACACCTAGTGCGCAACCTTCGTCCCTTTTATACTAGGAGATGCCCACAAATCACCTTTGGATATCCTAGAAATCTCAACATACCATGTTACATAGGACATCTTTTCGTGGCAAAGAGCTACATTGATCGCAAGTCCCCAATAAACATAATGACTAGCACGTACTATAATTGGGTGATGAAGAAACCTATTCCAAATAGGCAAGACCCTAATGATCCTAAAGTTAGATGTAATTTCCGTGGTAGAGTTAAGGGATTGACCGTCTATGTAGGTAGCTTCACGTATCTTACGGATTTCTTGATTGTGGAAGATATTAGTACGGCTATAGATCCTAGCTTGTCCCATGTAGTTCTAGGAAAGCCTTTTATAGATAGCTCCAGAATGACTTATGATCCGTCATTAGGGATAGTTATATTCAAGGATAAGACCGATGACATTGCCTACCAAATGCCATTTAAGATTGAGAAATTCTCATCTCTATCCAATAACGAGAAGGAACTTAAGCTATCGATATACTATAGGAATGAGGAGGATAAGAGGAGAGGAGTAGACTATGTGATGAGTAAGATATTTGGGTTCTATAAAGAATGTGTAAAACTAGGACCGGAATATAGAACCAATTGGGGGCAAGATGACTTCTTAGAAAGATGCACCATAGGGCATAACTATGCCATGGAAAACCCCAATAGAGATCATCATAAGGAAGAACATGACGGTAAGGAAGTCACGTATGAGCACGACTTCGAGTCTAGCTACAAGATTCATAAATAAAGAAAAGCGCTTCATAGGAGGCAACCCATGCTTAATTGTTTGCTTGTTTTGTTTTTCAATTTATGTGTTTAGATATCTTTTTTATTGTTGTTTATTCTCATGTTAGACTTTGTGAAAATGCTTTATTTTGTCTTTAACCTCGTCTTAATTACATATAAAGGTATTTTCCAAAAAGATAAGTGTAGGTAAGATCACATATGTTTTTAAAGAACATGAACATGAGATTAACAATAATTGAAATATATATATATATATATATATGTGTGTGTGTGTGTGTGTGTGTGTGTTTGTTAGATTCAAATGCTTGTATCGAGTCATAGTTGATGTTTTGCAGAAATTTTTTCAGGTTTTAATGAGGTAATTTTTCCAGAAAAACACAGCAAGACCAGTTTTTGTCAGGACAACCTGACGGCGTTAGGATTAACACCTGACGATGTCAGGTAATGTAAAACAAAATATCAATTTCGTTTTTTGTGCAATTTATAATTTTTGGAAATTCTCAATTCTTAATTTTCCAGAAAAACTGCAAACATTCATTCCACAAGTATTATATCTTACTTGCTTTCTAGTGAAGTTGTGTGTCATATATAGTTTTACCACCGATTTTACGTGAATGTTTCATTTGTTTTCTTATGAGTATGCAGGTTATATTAGACAAGAAGAAGAAACACATATTGGATGAAGCTTATTACTTATGCATTCTTCTTGGAGGAGGATTTAACCGCAAATTTACACATATCCTACAGAGCTAATAAGGGGAGTATTAGTTTTTTTTCCCTTACTTTCATTCCTTTATCATAACTTTGATGCTTTCAGGGAACATTGGGGACAATGTTCAGTTTAAGTGTAGGGAGGGAGAATAAAACGGGAACTTAGAAACTATTCACTCACTTGAGTATTTGCCTTGTCCTTAGTAATTAGTATAATAAACCATAAGAAATATTTGTTAGGGTAATTTTAGCACCAAATTTAAAATTCTTATGACATTTACGAGCTAAACTTTAGTCTTAATAAAGCGTCTCATGTTTTGTGATGCATTTCGAGATCGCTAGTGAGACTACACTTGTGTAGTTAGGAGTAACTAAATGATAAGAGGCATTAGGATAACCATTGTTTTAAACCTGTAATATAATTACATCTTCCACATCGGTTGAGTAATTACCCCACACCCTTGCGATGTACTCATATTTAGTACACGATACCCCTAGTTAACCCCTCAGAGCATATCCTTTTCGCGGTTCTCGTGATGTTTCGGTTTTCCGGAATATCAATGAAGAGCATTGTTTACAATCCACCCCTAAATGTACACCCAAATCGCCTTAGCCTACCTTGTATGCACTCATCTTTAGTGCATTATTGTTATCATTACTAAACCCTTAGTTCAATTATCTAGTTACTTGCATGGTTACTAAGTCGAGTCATATCTTTTGTATACAGTTTTGGGACGATTGGGACTCATGGGTAAAAGTAATATTTTATGGAGTAACGGGAAAGAACTATAAATTCAAATTCCCTTTGTCTACGTAATTAAATACTCCAAGTGTTTTGATCTTTTCAAATCGGGTCAATTAGTGTTAGTTAAATAAAAACTCAAGTGTAGGGATGCTCCCATAAATCCCTTATATTTTGATGTTATCGTAGAGGATGGTAGAGTAAAAAGGTATAAAAAATCGAAAAAAAAAAGAGTTGTTGAAAGAAAAATGAAAAAATGAGAAAAACATACGGGCTACCATCCTACATCTATCTTTATGTTTATCTTTTTAAGTTTACGTTTGTATTTTGTTTCAAGTTATCTAGTGTTAGTGAGTCGAGTCTTGGCTTAGCAAAGTCACACTTTACATGCTTGTAACATAAGATTTTTGACTTGCCACTACTAAATATCCCCTATCCAACAAAACACTTTACTTTCCTACCCTAAGCCTAACATTACAACCCTTATAAAGACCTCTTAGATAGTTATTCCTAGGTGCTTACGCCAAAGCGGTGGAGGTTTGATCTATTCTCAAGCTTATGGTAATCTATGTACTATGGCAGGTAATGAGTGTTTATCTTCCATTTCTATTCATATTATATTTCATATAAACCCGAGAGATGAGAGAATCCAAACACCAATTGTGAGGTGCTACTATATAATTTCCGTGTTTGTTATGATTATTGTGACGCTTATACTTGTTGTAGACTATTTTAAACCAATGCTGCATGCCCCCTAACTTATAAATTGAATGGCCAAAAGCACATTTGCTTGAGGACAAACAAATACCAAGTGTAGGGATATTTGATAAGGATAAAACATACGTTTTTAGGGGGTCATTTAAGCCCTAAATCGACACATTTTATATCCGTTACTGCTTAAAATAGTTTCTTTTCACTTTTTAGGTCTTTTGGAAGCAAAATGCTGGAATGAAGCATATTTGGACGAAAAGGAGCGAAAACATGAAGAAAATGGCAAAGTCAAGATCAAAAGCCATCCAGCACACCTGACAGCGTCCCATCCAAAGGGCGACGTTTTTCCTCTATTGAAGACTTGATCAAAAGTGCGCACGAAGGCTCAACGGAATTTCTGGTCCTAAAGCCTGACGGCGCCACACCTTAATTCTGGAAGGCGTCACTCACAACTTTCACACCAGACGCCCCAGATCCAAGACTCAGACGACGTCCTGCATGAAGACTGACGGCGTCACACATCTCAAATAACGCCGTCCCAACGATGACTTGGCCCAAACGAGACCCTAATGACGCCGACATGACGGCGTCACTTGCAAAAGACGACGTCGTCGCGATTGTAAATCTATATATATAATTCGATTTTTTGTATTTTAAGAGGTAGAATTTTGGAGAGTAAACCCTAACTCAGTTGTAGTTCGACTTGGACAGTATTCTAGGGTCCTATACCCTATTTTACATTGTAAGATAAGTTTGTTTATCCAATTTATCATTATGTCTACTCCATGTTCAATTGATTGTGTGTATGCTTGCTTGTTTAACATGTATAGCTAAATTACTCTTGTGTTTGCTTGGATATATGAAAGCTAGTTATTAATTGTTGTTATGTTGTCTCTTGTCTTAATTGGTATATGCTAGATTAAGAAAAACTGGCATCTTCTTTCATTGTTGCGAGCTTGAACGTCCTAAATAGCAAAAATCCATAGGAGTGCACCTAGGTCATCGTTGTGTTTATTGAGTGAGTTGTAGCTTTAGGATAGTAGTGTATTCGGGGGAGATGTTATTGTACTTGCCGATCTCGGGTATTTTAAAGGAGAGTTACAATTCATAGAACTAGGGATTATGCACCGCCCTACGAATAATCGGAATACAACGCACCAATTAAGATAAAGGAAGTGACAATTCAACCGACCAATAAAAGATAACTAGGGAATAATAGTATCTAAGTGAACACATCTTTAATCATCATACGAGCACATCTCAATTAGCATAATCTATCCATAGTTAATTAGATAATTAGATAATTAGTTAAAGTAGTGAAATCAGTAGAAGTGCCACCCACCAATCATATACCCCGAGATTTTACCCTTGCTTTCTAAAAAACCATAAAAAAGAATAAAAAGAATATTCCTCAACCCCACCTTCTCGTCATATATCTCTTACTAGCATTCCTATTACCCTAGAGAACGAAATCAATCCCCGAGGCTTACCCCATACTACACTACAACGATTAGGTTCACTGCCTAGAGGGTTGAAAAGCTTGCTCATAGAAAATGAGGTTTTCTCGACCCTGAACCCTGCTATCAGTTCACTTGAGTCTCGTTGAGTAAAAACCACACACGATCATACCAAACACTTATAACTAATTTGAGAATGAGATATTGTTGGAAATAAAAATGGAATATGTTCGGGGATAGAAAATATTGATTTGGAAATGTATTAAAGACGAATCTATATTACTAGTTTGTGCCGAGTCCGTAGTTGCCGAGCCATGTTAGCTACTTAGCTGCTTACTTCTATTGGTTATTTGTGCTTTGCTTGATTGAGGTGAGTTTCATAGCCCCACTTTTTACCTATGCTTTATTAAACTTGGGGTGAAAAAACATGCAAACTATTCTTAGACCTGCCACTACTTTTTGATTTGCTTATGTGTTGACTAGTGAAGGTTAGATATGCAGTAGATGTTGACTTAGACTATGATAGCAATCCTTTGCTATATCGTTGGTGCCTAGCTAAGAATAAATATCTACTTCCGACCTAGACCAGGATAGCAATGTATTATACCTCGCTATATCGTCGGTGCCTGGCTCTAGTTGCTTAGGGCCCTACTGAGATCTCACTCTCATTTCGATATTGGAATGATTATTGTTGGAATGTTTGATATATATTTGCCGTAGTCCCACATATCAAATAAACTCTATCAAGTCCACTACTTAATTTATGATTAAACATATGAACTCACCAGCGTTAGCTGACTCTTTTAGCATGTTTTCTCAGGTAACTAAGATGATATTTTGGACTGCTTGTTTCTTGGAGGCTTGGCAAAAAGTCATGATTGAAGGATATGTGGAAAACTAGAATGGGGGGTTGAATAGTTTTACCGATTCATTTTAAACTATTTAGATCGACTTATGTCAATCTATTTAATGTGTGTTTTGGATGATGATAGATAAGCATATAAATAAGTAATGCAAAGATAAAGAGTAAAGGAACACAAAACCACGACACGAGTATTTATAGTTGTTCGGCTACAAGGACACCTTCCTTACCCTACTCCACTCCCCGAGTTCCCCACTCGAGAGTTCATAAGCACTACACAACACAAGCTCCTTAATGTGGCGGAGAAGCCTTCACAACGTCGCCTATTCTTTATCCGGTACAAGGCTAGACACTGGGTTCTTCCACGAGGTAGAACCAAACCTATCAAAACGTCGCCTACACTTTATCCGATACAAGGCTAGATATCGAGTTCCATTACAAAGGAGGAACTACTACCCAACACTACACCACTTACACGACTACCCCAAAGGAGACATACTCCTTATTACAACATCATAAGGATATCAATATCCTTTAACCCAAACTATCTATCTTGTACATCGATGCACCATATTGAATATACAACCTTAACACCTTTCACTAATGCCTTCGACACGACCCTTCAACACCTTTCACTAATGCCTTCAACACTACACTTCTATGGAGGGAGAAAAGAACTATCAACAAGAGACACTTCAGTGGTCTTGATGATGACGAAGCTTAGCAACTCATAACCTTGAGCTTGCACGTCTTCAAGAGGTGGTGATTTCGCCTTTAAGAGGAACCTAGAGAATCACACAAACACAAAACTACATAGAAAGATCCTTTGGATATGAGGTTAGAGTTATATGTGTAAAAGGGGTGAGTAGTAAGTGAGAAATGGCTCACTATTTATAGACAAAATTGTCTACTGTTCCACGGTTCCCACGGATCCCTCCCTAGAGGGATCCGGCTAGTGCAAACCTAGGGATCCGGCTGTTGGGTCAGCTTAAGTCCGGATTTAAGCCCTGCAAACCAGTTTATAGGTTATGGGTTACGAACCATGGGTTATGGGTAATGTTTTATGGATACCCAACAAGATGCAATGTATTTAGACATTGGGTCATGGATCATGGATAATACCCAACATAACTTCATGAATGATGTCATGCAATGGGTCATGGTTATGGATCAAGATCCATGGGTATGGGTCATGGACTTTGGGTTTTACCCAACAACATTCATTGTACCTAGTCAATGGGTCATGGACTTAGATTTTTACCCACATTACCTATTACAATACTCCGTATATACCAAGTATATATGTACATTTTCATATTATGTAAACACTAGTTGTTATACATATGCATTTCTATAAGATGTAAACAATAATACGTGTTTAGTGTTTTATATGAAAATGTGAGTGTGTTAGTAAACTATTGGCTCAAACCATTTACGTATTTTATTTATTTTGTTAAAATAATTTTACGTTTGTTATCTAGAAAACACTAGAAGATCGTAAAATATAAATAAGTATTAACAGGATCAACTAAAACTCTGATAATAATTGTGGACCTAACTTATGCTTTCTTTTGGGCCTTACTTTAAGTACTTTGAATAAATGTAACCAAATGACTAAATATTGGATTGGTTTCATGTAACGTTTTATACTATCTTGATTTTCTATGCTTGTGTTGTGTACCAATCCCATAGCACCTCGAAAGCTTGATTAAGTCTTTCGCTGTACCAAATTTTGGGGGTGTTACAGTATGTGGTTGTTTCACCATAAGTTTTTTAGTATGGCACTCTTAGTCGCTACAAGGCTCGTATTTTAGCGAATGGCAGTACACAATTATAGGGTACTGATGTGGATGAGACCTTTAGTCTGGTTGTTAAACCGGGTACTATTCGGACAGTTCTTAGTTTGGCTACTTCTCGACATTCGCTTGTTCATCAAATTGATGTCAAGAATGCCTTCTTATATGG
Organism: Chrysanthemum seticuspe; assembly: GCA_019973895.1. Taxonomy (NCBI): domain Eukaryota; kingdom Viridiplantae; phylum Streptophyta; class Magnoliopsida; order Asterales; family Asteraceae; genus Chrysanthemum; species Chrysanthemum seticuspe. Next base: position 250,211,847 of record BPTQ01000001.1, read on the forward strand.
TGATCTATCTGAGACAGTTTACATGCATAAAACTCTTGGGTTTCGGGATTCTGCGCACCCTTATTATGTTTGTTTATTACAAAGGTGTCTTTATGGTCTTAAGCAGGCCCTTCAGGCTTGGTTTCAGAGATTTGCAGCTCATATTACTTGTGTTACGTTTAGTCATAGTCGCTGTGACTCGTCATTGTTTATTTATAGATAGGGGACTAACATTGCTTATTTATTATTGTATGTTGATGATATTGTTCTCACTCCTTCTTCTAAGCTTTTGTTACAACATATCAAATTGCATAAGGAATTTTCTATGATAGATCTTAGTCCCCTTAATTATTTTATGGGTAATTCTGTTACACGGGATTCTTCGGGGATATTCTTGTCTCAGCGTAAGTATGCTGCTGAGATTATTAAGCGGGCACATATGGCTAACTGCAATCCCAGTCGAACTTATGTCGATACTGAGTCTAAAATGGGTGATGATGATGATCCAATCTCTGACCCGACTTTCTATCAGAGTCTTGCGGGTGCTCTTCATTATCTTACATTCACTCGTCCAAATATTTTTTATGTTGTGCAGCAGGTTTTTTACATATGCATGATCTTCGGGAGCCTCATTTCTCGGCTCTTAACCGGATTTTAAGATATGTCCGTGGTACCCAAGATAATGAGTTACATTTGTTTTCCTCTTCTACTACATCTTTGGTTGCTTACTCAAATGCGGATTGGGTGGGTCGCTCTACTACTCGGAGATCGACTTCCGGTTGTTGTGTTTTTCTTGCCAACAACTTACTCTCTTGGTCCTCTAAGCTTCAACCCAGCTTTCTCGTTCTAGTGTTGAGGCAAAGTATCGTGGTGTTGCCAATGTTGTTGCTGAGATTTGTTGGTTGAGAAATCTTCTTCGTGAGTTATACACTCATTTGTCTTCCGCTACGCTTTTTTATTGTGATAATGTTAGTGATATGTATTTGTCCTCCAATCCGGTTCAGCATCAACGTACGGAGAATATCGAGATAGGTATTCATTTTGTTCGGGATTTAGTTGCTGCTGGTCAGGTTCGACTTCTTCATGTTCCTTCACGTTATCAGTATGCAGACATTTTTACTAAAAGGTTGCCTTCGGCCTTGTTTGAAGAATTTCGTACCAGTTTAAGCGTTCGGTGTCTTCCCTCTCAAACTACGGGAGAGTATTAGTCGATATTATTAGTATTGGGTTTATATTATTTGTAATGGGCTCAAGCTCGAATTCTAGATCATTCCTTGTAGAGTTATTATGTACCGGACATTGTATTGTTGGAGACATATCAACTGCACATCTTACAAATATAACGAGGTTTTGAAATTTGCGCGTACGTTGCGCCGGATATCTGTATACAATAGTAATTTTACAATAACTTTTTGCAACAAAATAAATAAATAAATAATGAGCCGTATGGTCCATAATTCAAGCTAACCATGCTACATTTAGAAGAAGAAAAAAAAAGTGAAATATGCAAATAAATAAACAAATAAATAAAAATAACTTCTGAAGTGCGATTGTTTTGCGGATTGTTGCTAACCATGTGTTGATGTTAATATTTTGTTTACAGTAATTACGGATATTTTTTGCTCATAAATGTTAATACATTATTTTTGTAAAGCTAATATTTTTTCCTCATGTACACACTCTTTGGCTACATGGAGTCTCGTGAGCTTATTTGTTATGCATGAAGTTTGGTGAACTTTTATAAACAATGTTTAAGAAAAAGAAAAAAAGATCGTCGTTTTTCCACTCTAGAACGGACCAACCCAAGCCTTAAACGGCGTCATTTTTGCAAGTTTAAAACGCAATCATTTGCATCACTATTGTATAAAAGTGAAATGCATTTTTAAGTTAAAAAAAAAAAAAGTTTGAGCTCAATTAATTTTTTTTACAAGTGACTTGAAACCCGTTAAACAAACTTAAAATGTTTTTTAAGTTAAAAATATTTTAACACATATGTTTGTTTCGACTTATATAGCCAACTTATTGCTTATTTGAATTCGGGCTTATGTTTCATAAGCTCATTTTTTGTTGCTCATTTTGAAATATTTCGACTTATATAAGCTTATTATGTTAAAATAAACTTATTATGTTATAATAAGCTTATTATGTTATAATAAGCTGAAAAAAAATAAAAAAATAAAAAATAAAAATAAAAACTTATGAAACATAAGCATTAACATAAAAAAAAAGCCATAAAACGCTTATATAAGCCTAAACAAACGCCACCTTAAACAATATATCTAAAAGGCCGTGTAGTTTACATTAAGATATGACTACGGGCATTAAAATGAAAATGCATTTGACAACCCAACTTACTTGGTAGGTTTAAAAAATAACTATATTTATGAGTTTGATTCTTAATTTCAAAACCAAACCCGCAAACCAAACATCTATAATAAGAAAAAAAAAAAAATGATTCTTTCATTCCCATAACCTCAAACCAAACACCTCCTAAATTATACCTGTTTGGACCAATGTTTTCCACCCACCACTTGTACGTTTACATAAATAAATCCATGGAACAAACTAGGGTTTAACACATGAAATGAAGAATCACAAAACCCCTAAACACACCACCACCACCACAACCAACCACTTCCTCACAGCCGCCACACACATCCTCCCATACCTCCCCCCACCTCAACTCTCCACCCTCTCACTCACCTGCAAAACCCTCCACAAACTCACCCAACAAACCACATCCATCAGATCTTCAGATGCTTCTAGAACCTTCGAGAAACACCCTATACCCTTCTTAAACCCCACTTCAACCCACCATCCATACACCTACTTCATTTACACCAAAACCCAGGTTTTGACCCGACCCGATAACCCTACCCGGCAACCATGGGGAATGTCTGAACCGACCCGGATGAATGACCTGACCCGGGAGATTGGTGGGTCGGGTGGGGGTGAGTGTGGGTGTGGGGGTATAAGGGGGAGTGTGGAAGATGGGTTGATATGGGAATGTGGGTCGGGTTGCGGGTGTGGGAATAAAGTGGGGGGAGAAGGTGTGGTGGTGAAGTTGAAGATTGTGAGGAGTGCGCTGAAGGGTTGGGGGTTGTTTTGTGATGAGGATGTTATTAAGAAAGGTGAATTCGTTTGCGAGTATGCAGGTAATGAGCTTTTTGGAGCGTTTAGAGTATAGTTTGCCAATGAGCGTTTAGCTTTTAGCTTTTATGTCATTTTACACTTTAATCATAGATGCAACTTTTTTAGTTGCCAAACGCTTTTATAAAACAAAGACTAGTGCTGGTTTTTCGAAATGTAGCCATAATACTTAATTCAGAAAGTAGTTTGGAATAAGTTTATTACACTTGCGAAAGTCAGTTTACGTAAGCAGTTTAGATAACAAAGCTGTGAGCTAAGATGCAATAAGCAGTATTAATCATAGCAATCCCAAACGGCCCTTTATTGGAGTTAAAAGTCTATCGTTTTGTATGGAAGTCCTTACTTGTAACTTATATGTCGAACATCCAGAGAGAGCTTATGCTTTTTATTAAAAAACAAAACAAACGTTAAAGCTACCGTTAATTTTGTTGATTTTTGGTCATTCTAGCTATCGTTTTCTCTGAACTTTATATATAGACTGTCCTAATTCTTAGCAGGCCACGTAAGTATGTGATGCTTGCTGTAAAAATGGACAAACAATAACTATATGTTGGCTTTAGGTGTGCATTTCATGAAGCAAAAGATGTTCACAAAGGACCTACATACATAATTTATAGTTTAATATACATGTGCGTGTTTGTATTTATACGAGATGGGATATGACTCTCTTGTGCAACTTTACTTGCTGAGTTGCTTCAACTATAGACATCTCACTTGTGTAGCTTATTACATATTAGTGTAGGAAAAATGCATGGCAAAAATCATTTTTTTGATCTAATTCGATTGGTTAGTTTCGAATGTCCTAATTCTTGGCATGCCACTTAAGTAATGTGCTGCTTGCTGTAAATATGGACAGACAACAATTATATGTTGGCTTTAGGTGGGCATTTCATGAAGCAAAGGATGTCCACAAAGGACCTACATACATTTTTTCTTATCTGTTACTTGAAGTTCACTATCGTTAATTCATGTTTAGTAGTTTTTCCTAATATCGTAGGTTTGGAAATAAATATTTAGTACGGCATATTGTGAACAGTTACGCTAAACCTTTATAATGTTAATCATACGAATCTTTAATCTGTTATGCGTATACAGGTGAACTGTTGACAACAAATGAAGCAAGAAGACGTCAACAAATATATGATAAACTTGCATCCACAGGGAAGCATACTTCCGCCCTCCTAGTTGTGAGGGAGCATCTTCCGTCTGGAAAGGCATGTTTAAGGATCAACATTGATGCCACGAGAGTTGGCAATGTCGCAAGATTTATCAACCATTCGTGTGATGGTGGGAATCTTTCAACAGTACTGGTTAGAAGTTCGGGTGCTTTGCTGCCTCGAGTCTGCTTCTTTGCATCCCGAGATATATTAAAAGATGAAGAGCTTACTTTTAGTTATGGGGAAGCTGGTCAGAATCCAAATGGTGCCAAGTGTTTTTGTGGTAGTGTTTGCTGCACTGGACTCATGCCTTCTGAACATACATAACTGTTGATTTGTAGGTATGATGCTATCTTGAATTATCACATTCTAACCCATTTGACTCGTTTTCTTTTGAGCTTATTTGTATACCCTATGACCGCCATAGATAAAACATAATCTGAATCAGGCCCATTCACAAAATCACAAGTAAATGAATAGAACTTACCACCTCTATTTCTTGCTACAATGTGATGATAGATGTTAATGAGGCCTTCATGAATACTAAATTAAAAGTTTAAATACTTATTGATAGCATACAGGGGTTTTATTCTATTTCTTGTAAATATAAATCTAACTTTGTAAGTCATAAGTTTTCCTTTAATGTTATTTTGTACCAATCTGACCTTTCTTATCTCTCTACAGATGTTGGTCTTAGTATTATCACACCACTGCATGGGAGATAGCATTTTATCAACCATAAGAAGATCCTGCATCTTAATGTATCGGAAACAACGGGAGTTATTATTATCTTGATTGAAACATCTGATTAGCAAAGGCCAAAGGATCTCCGCTCTCTTCCTCATCATCATCCTCGTCATCGTGACATGGCTGACAAAGTTGAAGAGGATTAAAGCTTTGCTGTGAAAGTGTAGCGCTGTGATGATCATCTGCAAGGTTATTCAAGCCAGAATCGAAGCTGTTCATGTTAAGTAGGTTGTTGTTTGAAGCTGAAGAAGCATTTGAATAAGCCGGCTGCAGCAGTGAAAGGTGGTGCACTGGCTCCAGTTGTTGTTCTGAACTATGAAGGGCATTAGCTACTAGCAGCTTGTTGTGTATCAGCTGGTTCTGAACCATCGCTAGCTCTGTCTGCAACGCTGATACCTGTGAGTAAAAACATAATAGTGCATTGTTAAGTGTATTTTGAGTTGTGACCCAAAGTGCATTACATAAACATATATATTTATTTTGAGGGAAAAAAAAAAAAAAAAAAAAAAGAAATAGCAAGAAAATGGGTCAAATGGGCAGAGGGCCTATTTATTGCTTAAGATAGATGATTTTATTGAGATGATACAATTTTTGTGATCACATTGGGCAAATCAATTAGATATAACTATAAAATTAACCCTTCAGGATGAAAAAGTATTCCAAGCCAACTTGACCCGATTTGGCATGTAGAAAGATTTACCCTTTTGGACCAGTTACCCTACTCGCCTGATCCATCCCTTTTGCCAGCATTGGTATCATGGTTATATTGGTTGAAAGTCACCTAGTGCAATGTTTTTATGCATAAAACCTAGTGGATCATTTAGGAAAAAAACTTAATTCTGTTCAGGTAATAGAATTCGTGTAATCAAATTAGGTGCATTAAGTATTTGTATACTTAAATGATCGGATGGAAAGTAAATCGGGTCAACCTGTACAAAGAATTATTCCGTACTCAGTTTGACCCATTACCCAAACCCGCCTGACCCCTCCCAACCACCTCTAGTACCTGTTGCTGCAAAGCTAAGACAGTTGAGACACAACCGTAAACAGGGTCAGACAACCTAGCTTGAGCTTCATAAGATATGGTCACAACTGCATGTTGTCTCCGGCTCACTGGAATATGCATTAGGAGTTTTGACACATTGCTAGCACCAAACACTTTGTGAACTGCAGCGAACCGGGCTGCACCCTGGTCAGATCCAAAGTAGGGTGCAAATATGCACCCGTTGACACACTTTCTTCTCAAGAATTTGCATGCCCCACAGGGTGGGTTGGGAATTGAGCCTGCTTCTGAGCTTGCCACATCAAACGATCCACTGGCCCGCTTTCGCCTGTTGTCTGTTGGCACCCCGTTGCCGTGTGTCTCGGCCATGCCAAAATGACGTGTAAGTGTTGAGGGGGCGGGGGAGTTAAGGACACTTAAGGAGATATTAGGGGATGTAGTTATATGAGTGATGGAAGGGGAGGGAGCACATAAATCTCGTGAAAAGGTTGGGTAGAGTTTTTGGTGTGAGAAGAGTCTGCCAAGAGAGTGGCTTTTTTGTTGTTGATGGGAGTAGTAAACTTCTATTATAATATTCCATGAGAACGTTCTTTTAGGACATTTAATATTTTTTATTTGTTGGGTCTTGGCTATTGAGTTTGGGGTTATTAGGTCTCATATCTTTGATGCTCAATTGATATAATCAAATCTAGATTTTTATGCGATAGAGTCAAGTCTTAAGTATGAATCTTACTCTTGTATTATCTATTGAAGTTTATTAGGATTTATTGCTTATCTGTGCAACAAAATCGACCCATTTTAGCAATTCAGTTGATCAGTTATGTTTTTTATTTTAGTGCGGCATATTTACCATGGCTTTTATCATATAATGCTACATACTTGCTTCTCTTCTTTTATCATTAAAGGCAAACAAGTTGAATGCTTTGCAAAGAAATTGTAAGTTGTCCCGTTGCTGTGGCTAAAAATATATATATGTTTTGATAACAGATATGAAATGGCAATTATATTGTGTTAAATGTAAAAGAACAGATAACGAAAGATTGCATATCTTAGTAAAATGGGTAAGCAATAATACTAATTTTTTGTTAGGAAGTTTCACACTTTCACGTCTGGTTTCTTGCTTCTGAAAATAAGTTAGATATCCACGACTAAAAAGCCGATTTCGTCGGATACTTTGTGACAAGCCTCATGGTTGTCCCACATGAGATAGCACAAGATTTGTGCTGCCCGTGGTGTGTGGAAATGGCCAACCATAAAGAATTTTGAAACCGAGTGAGTCATGAATGTGGCACGGCCTCTTAAGTGGTAAAAACGTACTCGTTTAACATTATTGAACTCCTGACTTATTTTAGAAATATAATAATCATATTGTAGAAAGAGTTCATTAGTTATCCTGCATTATTTGTACTCTTTTTTTGTCTTGAACTGGAGAGTACTTTTTGGAATTAAAGTAATCACCTTGATGACAAGATCGCGTGTATAGTTTGTTTGAATTGTCTCAGACAAACGAATTGACATGTTCTTTTTTCTTGTTTTGCCTTCTTGCAGATATGAAATTGATGGCAACGTCTTGTCATCTAGAACCTAAGATTATGAAATTGATGGCAACGTCTTGTTATCTAGAACCTAAGATTGAGAATCTTCGTTGTATGAAGATTGCAGCTGGACCACCATTTTGAACCCACCGCTACACAAACTCAAACTAGGTAAAGCCGAGATCTTGGTTGCTGAATGAATCCAATAAAAGATGATGAAAATATCGAGTCATTTATTAATTTTGACAGGTTGCTTTCTAGTAAAATAAGCATAACAATTGTAAATATTATATTTTGCAACAACACTGTGTACCTCATGTATGTGCCAATTGTAGCAACTCGAAGCTTTTAAGTTTTAACTAAAGAGTTTGTAGCCTAACAGAATCATGTGATACTTCATGTCATAATGTGAGATGCTCTCATACGAAGAGGTTGTGTGTTCTAGTCGGGCAAGGGCACCTAAGATATGGTGTATATATATTAGGATATGTTTGGCAAAAATAGAAGAGATTGTGTGTTCAAGTTTGGCAAGGGTACCGAAGATATGGTGTATTTTAGGCAATGTTTTAAAAACCGGATTTTTTAACCGGGTTTTTAATCGACGCGGTTGAGTCATCGGTCACCGGTTCGACCGCTGGGTCAACCGATTTCAATAAAAAAAACAAAAAAAAAACGGGTCAACCGGTTCGATCGTTGGGTCAACCCGATTGGGTCAAACCAGGTCAACGGGCTCAACCCCGTTTTTTATTAAAAAATTGTAAAACACCAAACTCGGCCGGGTTTTGAGAACCGGGTCGCTAAAAAATCGGCGAGTCTGTCCGGTTTAGAAAACCATGTTTTTTTTACTCGTTTTTTATATCGCGGCTGGTTCGACCTGGTTTTTAAACACTGATTTTAGGGCGGAGCAAACCGTTGTGTATTTATATTAAAGTATGTTTGGCGAAAGTAGTAGTAGCATAAAGTAATAACTGAGTAGTTGGTTGTTTAAGTATGTTGGTGAAACGAGCGGTGGTAGTTAGCGGTAGCAATTAGCAGTTGTTGTTTGTTTTACTAAAGTGTTCCTTAACATTGCCGTCACTTGTTTGCAAAAATTTGTCAGCTCCTTTGTAAGTTTCAAATCTTTAGCAATATCCCTTTCGAAATGAACAAGCATCTAGTCGGCCATCATGGACTCATGGTCGAGTTCGCAGCAGTCGCCAGTTCTTAAAGACGAGACAAGGCCATTATATTGATTTGTCTCTTGATGTGTGTGGATTTGTGTGAAAGATCGGCGATAATATTGGTAATTTAAAGGGTTCTACTATATACACAAAAAAAAAATCTAAACATCGGTAGTTGTGTTATTTTCCTTTTCTCGAATTTTGCAGCAATAAATTAATTAAGTGAGACTCTAATAGTCAAAGCCTAAAGCTGCAACTTATGATAAAATTTTTTTTCTTTCTTTTTAGTTATTGCTTGTAGTATTTTTTTACTTCTACATGTTAATTTTATCCGCAATTTATTTTTATTGCATGTCTAACGTTTTCATTTATAATTTCATAAGAAGTGGTACCCTAATACCCTGGGTGCCACCTCACCTTTATCCAATAAAAACCTTCGAACTCAAAAATACCCCAATTCTACCCTAACACTACCCTAAGTGGAGGGAGTGATACCCTAGTACCCGAATTCCATTTTTTTTAAATACATAAAATCACATACAATATTTAAAATAAAAACATACCATTTCATTAAAAATAAAAACATTACATAATACTTAAAAAAAAACATAACATAATACTTAAAAATAACTAGATTAAAATAAAAAAAACCCACTAATCATCGAGATGCGGCAAGTATTCACGTGCTACGTGCTCCGTGAGATCATATCGAAGACGGTCATGGAGAAATTCGTCTAGTAACTCCGCTACCACACTGTCGTCGAACACTGGCTGGACCGGCGCATCCATTATATGAACCGGTGAGATTGCCAATTTGGGTATCTCGAAAATATGGGTATCTCGCTTCAATGTCACCCACTATTTGCAAAAACATGCTTTTCTCCATTCGATTTTTTTTAAAGTAATTGTCGTTGTCCACTACCCGCTCTCCATTCCGTCATTCCTAATAGTCAAAGCCTAAAGCTGCAACTCATGATAAATTTTTTTTTTCTTTCTTTTTAGTTATTGCTTGTAGTATTTTTTTTTCTTTCTTTTCTCGAATTTTGCAGCAATAAATTAATTAAGTGAGACTCTAATAGTCAAAGCCTAAAGCTGCAACTTATGATAAAAATTTTTTTCTTTCTTTTTAGTTATTGCTTGTAGTATTTTTTTACTTCTACATGTTAATTTTATCCGCAATTTATTTTTATTGCATGTCTAACGTTTTCATTTATAATTTCATAAGAAGTGGTACCCTAATACCCTGGGTGTCACCTCACCTTTATCCAATAAAAACCTTCCAACTCAAAAATACCCCAATTCTACCCTAACACTACCCTAAGTGGAGGGAGTGATACCCTAGTACCCGAATTCCATTTTTTTTAAATACATAAAATCACATACAATATTTAAAATAAAAACATACCATTTCATTAAAAATAAAAACATTACATAATACTTAAAAAAAAAAACATGACATAATACTTAAAAATAACTAGATTAAAATAAAAAAAAACCCACTAATCATCGAGATGCGGCAAGTATTCACGTGCTACGTGCTCCGTGAGATCATATCGAAGACGGTCATGGAGAAATTCGTCTAGTAACTCCGCTACCACACTGTCGTCGAACACTGGCTGGACCGGCGCATCCATTATATGAACCGGTGAGATTGCCAATTTGGGTATCTCGAAAATATGGGTATCTCGCTTCAATGTCACCCACTATTTGCAAAAACATGCTTTTCTCCATTCGATTTTTTTTTAAAGTAATTGTCGTTGTCCACTACCCGCTCTCCATTCCGTCATTCCTAATAGTCAAAGCCTAAAGCTGCAACTCATGATAATTTTTTTTTTTCTTTCTTTTTAGTTATTGCTTGTAGTATTTTTTTACTTCTACATGTTCATTTTATCCGCAATTTATTTTTATTGCATGTCTAACATTTTCATTTATAATTTCATAAGAAGCTTATATTAAAATAATAATCAAGAAATGGAGGGCATATTATGAACTCGTACAAAAAAAAAAAAAAAAAAAAAAAAAAAAAAAAAAACGGTAGTAAAATTAGATGCAATAAATAAATAAAAGATAATATTTATTTTGTGTTACTCTTTATAACAATTTTTATGGTTTGGTACGATCTAAGCTATTAATGCATGCATAATACATGTATACGCGCGGTGTTTTGACACACGAGAGGAAACCCCTATCTCCCTAGACAAGACTCGAACCTGAGACCTTGTATAAGAGGATAAAAATCTCCATACCGCTAGACCAATTGTTTACTACCAGTTGGAATTGTTTAGTTTATTATATTACCCTTAATCAATGAAATTTATTGAAAGGAAACGAATAAATTAATTAATTGTCAAAATCGTTTTTTTTGTTTTTACTTCCGTTGAAAATAAAAACATTAATTTATACTTTTTTGGTAAACTGCTTATTCGTATAGAATAAGGTAAATAAATAGGAAAACAAGAACTATAAAAATTAAAAATGATGATTTAGTTATAACAAAAACAAACAAACATAAAAATGAGGAAGAGAAAAAAAAGAAAAAGAAAATACTAAAGATTGTTTAAATAAATGCAAAGTTAGAAAGTAATGACTGGGCTAATCATTTAATGTGTCTTTTGATGTAACAAGTCAATGATAATGTAATTATTTTGGTGTATTTAGACACTCCCAATTTAAATATAAAACCGTTAGTGAAAACTGAAATGATTAATCTTTTGTCAAATCATGAACAGTTGTATCGTCGGGAATTAAGGGTCCTACTAATCTTGCACCCCTTAAAAAAATTTTAGGGGGTGTTAAAGTTTCCGTGCCAATCATTGAGATATTTCACCCCTTTTTTTGGGACCTACTAATCTTGCACCCCCTAAAAAAATTTTATGGGGTGTTAAAGTTTCCGTGCCAATCATTTGGTACAAGTTTTTTTTTTTTTTTTTTTTTTTTTTTTTTTTTTAACTTTTACTCTTTATTTTTTTTGTCACTTTTTTTTATACAAGTCTTTTTTTTTTTTACATTTACTCTTTTATTTCTTTTATAAAAGTAAGATTTTTTTTACTTTTTTATTTCTTTTTTACTGAATAAAGTATATAACTTTTTTACAAGTTTTATTTTTTTTTTATTAATCAGTTTTAAAACTTAAAAAAAACGTGGTCGGAAATTTTTTGAGGCTCAGTTCGAAGGTTGCAAAAGTGAGATGTTATCTCACTTTGCCGTCCATTCGGTTTTCATCATCGCCTCGGAAAATTTTTAGGCTCAAAAATCATCATCGCCAAGTATTTTTCATCGACAAAGTTCACATTCACAATAGTAAAGATTCTCAAATCTGCATAAAGCAATTCACTAACAGTAAAGATTCTCAATCAATCTGCTGCTTTCCTTCGTTATAAAGAATATCACATTCACAATTCACAGCTCATACCACAAAGAAGCAATCACAGCAATCACAGCTCATACCACAAAGAAGCAGCAATCACAGTTCATACCACGAAGAAGCTAACTAGGGGAAAATGTCGAGCTCACCATTTTATACCAATGAGGTAATAAACTTTACAATATGACATGCAAAATTTACAATATGCCACGCCAAATCATTTTCGCTGAAAATCAACAAAAGTTTTTTTTTTATCATCATCGCCGTATCTCGAATTTTTTTTGACCATTTAAAAAAAACCAAGTTTAGATAAGCAACCATTAGAAGTTTCAGATACGCAACCATGGCTCAAAAATACCAAGTTCAGATACGCAACCATGGCTCAAAAAAAATTCCAACTGCCATGGCTCAAAAAAAATTCCAACTGCCATGGCTCAAAAAAAATTTCCAACTGCCATGGCTCAAAAATACCATCGAAATATTTCCAACTGCCATGGCTCAAATACCATTTCCAACTGCCATGGCTCACAAATAAACTTAAACAAACACCTTATTAGGAAAGTACCTAACACAAGTTAATTTTACGGGGTGTTTGTTTAAGCTTATTTACCGGCGTACAATATACTTCAAAAAATACCTACTTCAAAACCAACTGCATCCATATATACCATGCACCACTATCATAAACTTCAAAACCACTATCACAAACACCTTATTAGGAAAGTACCTAACACCACTATCATAAACTTCAAAACCAAAAAATACCATGCGTACAATATACCAACTTCAAAACCAACTGCATCCATATATACCATGCACCTCATTAGACCAACAACAACATCAACCCATATACCATCACGAAAACCGAATCTAAAACTTTAGATCTAGGGCGCGTCGGTGAGAAATACCGCACGTGCCCTATGTTAAAATGATCACCTTTTCCCGATCTATCGTTTGGTATATGGGGTGAAAATATCCGGTGGTGCGTGGCCGGAAACATTTTTAGTTCGCCGGAAAGTTAGTAGCAAATAGAGAGAGAGAAGAGAGATAAAAGAGAGTAATAATTGTGGGTAAGAGAGAGTAAAGAGAGAGGGAGAGAGTTAGTAGCAAGTGGGTTGGGTAATAATGTGGGCGGCACCCGGTTTTGAATACCGGGTTTGCTTTTTTTTTTTTTTTTTTTTTTCAAAAGTAAAAGTTATTTGTAAAAAAAAAAGTAAAGTTTGTAAAAAAAAATAGAAAAAATAAGGTTTGTTAAAAAAGTTATTTGTAAAGTAGTTAAAAAAAAAGTTATTTCAAAAGTAAACGTAAATTTGCGTAAGGTTTGTAAATTTATGTAAGGTTTGTTAAAAAAAATTTGTTAAAAAAAATAAAAGTAACAATAAAAATAAAACTAATATAAAAAAATGTCACCGACAGAGATTTAGCGTTGCTTGGGGCATGCGCAGAAGAATTCCCAAACGCTAACAGATTACTCTGCCGATGGCATATCAATCAAAATGTGCTAAAGAATTGCAGACAGAAATTCGATTCGTTAAAGGAGTATGAGTCCGTTAGATGGACATGGGAATTGATGGTTACAGCTCCGACCGAAGATGTGTTCACGCATTATTACGAGCACCTACAAGATTTATTAGCCCAAAAACCGGGTACTTAACCATTAATTCTTTGTTTTATTATTTAATAAATAACTACTCGAATTGTTTTCTCACTTTGTTAATTCTTTGTTTTATCAGATGTTTTTCAGTATTTCCGTAACTGGCTGCAAGATTACGACAACATGTTTGTGTCATACATTACCGATTAATATCGCAGCTTCGGCCAGACAACAACATGTAGAGTTGAGAGTCAACACGCGCTGTTGAAGTTATACTTGGGCAACACACAGTTCAGCTTAGACACGTTGTTGTGTTCGGTCGACAAGATTATAGCTGCGCAAGAAACTGCGATACGAGCCTCTTTGAATACAAGCAAAATCAAGAAACTGCATGCGTGTAAGGATAAGCTATTTAGCGAATTGCGCTATAATGTTTCGAATACAGGATTGCCTATTCCGCTTGGTTTTGTTGATAATTTTTGGAGAACCTTAAGCGTTCCCTGGCCAGTTGTCCGAAATACTCAAGAGTCTGAAGAGCCTCAAGGGCCTGAAGAGCCTGAATATTTTTCTTGTCAAGATGACGTACAAAAATTCCAAAGTGTTTATACCAGAGCATCGTCGTTTGTCAAAAAAAATATGTTAAACAGGCTCAGAGGTATATACGCTCCTGAATCTGTGTCAGCCCAACAACCTGCTGTTAAAGAAAGTAATCGTGGATGTCCGAGCGCAAAGGACAACAAATCCAAGTCTAAACCAAATATCCCGGATTTGAACAAAGGACTTAACGAAGAACCCCCCACAAGGCACCGCAGAAGCTACACAAAACCTAAAAAAGTCCCAGAAGTAAATAAAGAATCTGCGAGACACAGTTCTTATGTGGGAGAGCCTTCTAACGTCCAAGACTTAAACGAAAGACCTAACGAAGGACCTAGCGAGGGCGACTTAAGACACCACTTGTACGTTCCAGATTACTTTAGCGAAGGTTGTATGACTGAAATTCCAGCTCTTTTCCGACGTTGGATCATGGGGATCTTTCCCGATTCAGCAGAAATATTGTCTCCGATTGTGATTCTTCGTGTGGGGAACAACGATTGTGCTCACTTCGTTCTTGCGGTTCTTGATGAAGACTCACCACTCCCGTATAATCACCCACAATGGAGACATTATAGAAATGCCGAGGCCGCGCCATGGGAACATGTGTTTGCTCAACGACAGGGGATGTTTAGACGTACGTAGAAAACAGTTATTGATTTATATTGTAAATGACAAAACATGTATAGACGATTACTGATTTATATTGTAAATGACAAAACATGTATAGACGATTACTGATTTATATTGTAAATGACACAACATGTATAGACGATTACTGATTTATAGCAAACGACTCGTCATCTTTTGTTACAGATTTCTGCTCCTGCTCCGGTTCTTCCTCATGTTTTGTTACAGGAATCGGATGACATTCAGTGGAGGGACATTCATTGTGTCAACCACACACCCGCTCGTGTTGAGAGTCCAGATTATGTGCTTTCTTCACAATCTTATGTGCCTCCCTCTCCAGCTATATCTCCAGCTGCAGATGAGGACACTTTTATACACCGTCCTCCGGTTCTTCCTCATCTTTTGATACAGCCGTCTCGCGTTGACGAGTACGAGCGAGAGATTGATGGATTGAGGAGACGCATTTCAGAGTTAGAGTCTCGTGTGGGACAGATGGCAGCATCATTGGAGCGACTACGCATCGGGCGTGATTGATCTTAGTTTCTAGTTATATTGTAATTTTGTGAACCATGTATCAACTATTAATCTATAACAAGATTGGTTATTTATGTATTCGAAGCTTCTAATTTTGTGAACCATCATATTAATAATTTATGTTGTGAATAATTATACAAATTCTTTTGGCCAGATGCAACAACAAAATCCTTACTTGTGTCGTTGTCAACGTGGATTAATAATTGAAAGAACATCCCACCAGCCCCATACTTGTGGTCTGAAGTATTATGCATGTCCTTTCTCAAAGGTAAATAATTAAACGTTTGCTTATTTGCGTAAATATATCAATAACTTGTTTGTTTAGAATACATTTCTTATAATTGTTTCGTCATGTAACAGCCAGGGACTAAAGACTATGGGTGTCGATACTTCATGTGGAAGGAAATATTTCAACAAAAGTATTTTGGTGAAGCCTCTTCTTCAACGCAGTGCTCAAACTGCGAAACTAAAGATACAACGATCAACATGCTATTGGCTGAAAACAATTTGTTGCAGGCAAAAATAAAGGCGTTGGAGGCATCACTGGAATTGGCAAGAAATCCAGTTGATCACGCATGTCAGCCGAGTGGAATACTCTATGAGCTTATAGATGACATTAATAATCTTCATGTGGAGTAGATTTCGTTGTAATATTGAAAACATTGTTGTTTTACTTGTTTAATGTTTTATTGTTATTGATTAATTAAATGGAAACAAACACACAATTAAAAAGCATAACGTAAAATAAATATCATATAAAAACACTACACAATTAAATACACTATACATATAAAAACACTACACAAATAAATACACACTATATATACTCTACAAATAAAAACACTATATATATACATTACACAAATATAAATTATACACAAACACAAAACAAAACAAAAAAAAAAAAACTAAAAAAAAAAAAAAAAAAAAAACCAATCATTGGGCCAATGATTGGCCAATGATTGGCCTACTATGGGGTGCAAAGAAAGGATTTCATGGGGTGCAATATTAGATCACCCCGGAATTAAAGCTCAAACTGGAGAGACGGCTAGACTTCTTCCTCGAGACTCCATACATTTCCCGAGACTCCATGCAGCCAAAGAGTGTGTGCTAAAGACAAATTATAATAATTGTCAACAAAAAAATTGTATTAACATCTATGAGTTATACATAAGGAAAAAAAATGCTTTTAAAAAATAGTATTAACTTTTATGTGCATAAAACATCCGTGATTACTGTAAAAAAAAATATTGGATTGTGCTATAAACCCTAAGCGATCATTAAAACGCTGGTAACCCTAAGCGATTAGGGTTTTTTGTTTGTGATCTTGGCGTTGGTCTGTGTGCGGTTTTGAGAGTCTTATTGTTGTGATTTATTCATGATGGGGTTTACGAGAGAGAGGGATAAAGGTGGGGGAACGTTGGAACATGATTTTGGTGGTGCTGATAACTATTCATCACTGAATGAGACTACTCCGGATAAGGCTCCAGGTGTCGTTACTCCTGGAGTTGAGAGTCTTAGCATAGACACTAACAACCCTAGTGTTAGTTCTCTTAATCGCACCTACGATCGACTACTTTGGCTAGTAATCTTAATGATATGGCTGGAAGTAAATCCTTTAAAACTTCTATGCCTAAGGTAGCTTTGTTTGGTAATCCGAATGTGACTAAGGAGAGGGATGAGCAGGTCAACGATGGATTGAAAGCTCCTACATTTGCAAGTAAGGTGGGATCTACTTCTGCTACCCGCAAAGTTAATTTCCGCGCTCTTGATACGGGCAAGCCTCTTAATGAGAAGGCCAAGGTAAAAATTCCTTTGTCATCTGTCTTGGAAGCTAATTCTAAGTTTGATAATACTCTTTTCGGGTATTTTATTGGCAAGAGGGTTGCATTTCCTATAGTTGATAACTACGTGAAGAATGCATGGAAGAAGTTTGGTGTGGTACATTCTATGATGAATTCTAAGGGTTTATTTTTTGGCTAATAACCTTTTAAAGCACTATACTTGTCAAGAATGGCAGTTCTGCGTAGCGAACTAAAAAAATAACTCTTTTAGACATTAATGTTGACATTTTTGTCTTTCTTTAAGTATTATGATCATATTATGACCATTTTACCCTTTTTGAATATTTTTTCAAAATATTTTTTTTGTCGAATTTTTTTTTCCAAAACATTTTTTTTGAATTTTTTTTTCGAAAATTTTTCCAAAAAAATCATGAAATTTGTTTTTCGATTTTTTTTGAAATATTTTTCGAAGGGTAAAATGGTCATAATACTTAAAGAAAACAAAAATGTCAACATTAATGTATAAAAGAGTTATTTTTTTAGTTCGTTACGCAGAACTGCTATTCTTGACAAGTATAGTGCTTTAATAGGTTATTAACCATTTATTTTTCTTCAAATTTACCTCTATTGAGGGATTAAATAGAATGTTAGAGAATGGACCTTGGTTTATTCGATCCGTTCCTATTATTTTGAAGAAGTGGACCCCCAAGACGAGTTTTATTAAAGAGGACTTAGGTTCGATTCCTGTCTGGGTGAAATTACATGATATTCCTATTGTTGCTTTTACTGAAGATGGATTGAGTGCCATGGCTACCAAACTCGGTACCCCTATTATGCTTGATGCATACACGAGCTCTATGTGTTTGCAGTCATGGGGGCGTTTTGATTATGCTCGAGCTTTGATTGACATCAAGGCTGATCGGGAGCTTAAGGGGACAATGGTTATTGCTGTGTCAAGTTGGGATGGTGAAGGCGAGGTATTGCATACTGTCAGAGTGGAATATGAGTGGAAACCACCTCGTTCTGGTGTTTGTATGGTTTTTGGCCATGATGAGACCCAATGTCCCAAACGTGTGCTTGTTGACCTTAAACATTAAGAACAAAAGAATGATGGGTTCCAAATGCCTCAAAGGAAGGCGTTTCGTGGTATTGAGGTTGGAAAAGGGGCTAAATTTAGCCCTTCTAAAAATAAGAAGCAGGTGTATCAGCCTGTGTTGAAGAAGCCGGATGCTACAAAGAAGAAGATTACTGAAGTGGCTAGTACAAGTGGGACGAATATTGCTACATCAAATCCGTTTGATGCTCTTAATATGGTTGATACTGATGAGGCTGATATTCCTAGTGTTATTGTTGACTTGACCAAAGATGGTAGCTCTTCTAAGGGTGAAAATGGTAGCACTAGTACTACTCCTATTGTTGGAAAAATTGAGGAGCTTGAAAAGCTAATTATTGAGGGTAAAGTTACTCTTGTGGATGATGATGGTAAACCTCTTAAAAAGGTTGATTTGAAAGAAAAGGCGCATGATGCGGCTACTAAGCCTAGTTCTTCTTCTTCTCCGTATTCTATGGTGGGTAACCGATTCTCTAAAGTGGGGGATGTGATTGTTTCTGACAGTGATGATGAGGAGATGCTTGAGCCGGATAATCCTATGGCTTAATTTCTCGCATCAACAGGCGGCGGTCATGAGCTTAAAGATTATTATGATGATTATGCGGATCAGGTCTATGATTTACCAGGGCAATTGGATGCTTTTTCTGACATGCATGATATCAAGCTCCAAGGTCATGGTAGTAAGCAATATAGACGTTAGGTTATGCTTGATTTTGTGTCAAATGTAATCTAGTGAGTAGCGGTTGTTTTACTGTTTTAAGGATAGAAAGTGTCTTGTTATGTTAGCTTTACCGCCTATGTAACGGGTTGAGATATGGGACTTCATTCATATCCTTTGTACTTAAATGTTTTTTGAAGTAATATATTTACGGGAAAAACCCTTTAAAAAAAAAATATATATTGAATCAAGATATGGTTAGCAACTTTTTTTCTTCAGATCTCATTTTTTTTTTCTTTATTATTTTTTCCCTTCAAGTTTGGCATGGTTAGCTTTGCTTATGAGCAATGCGGCTCAATATTATTATTAATGTTTTATTTTGTTGCAATAATACTGTCGTATACCGATAGTTCGCTGCAATGCGCTAGCTTTAAAACCTCCTTAAATATTAAGGGGGTATTTGGTTAAGCTTATGATTTTGGCTTCTGCTTATATTATATAAGCGGCTTATAGCTTATATAATATAAACTTACAAGTCTTTGGTAAGTGTTTGGCTTAGCTTATCATATTTAATAAGTAATATGACAAAAAAGTTTGTGAACAATAAAAATTGATGTACTTATTAAATGAGAGTATAAAACTCTTTTTTATTATATAAGTCCACCCCTCCTCAAATAAGCCACAAAGTTTGGGCTTATCAAAACTCATAGCTCATGAGGACACTTACATAAAGCTTAGCCAAACACTTAATTTAGGCTTATTTAATACATAGATATGTTTGGCGCAATGAAATGAAGCTGAGGTTTGAGCTGAGGTTGGGGCTTGAGCTAGGGCTGGGGCTTATATTATAAGCCGTAAACTGAAGTTTATATTTTTATAAAGTTGTTTGGTGAATTAGCAGGAGTTAAAGGTTGTTAATGTAAAATCACATAAAAATACATCAAATTAAATTCACATATATTTTTAGCTTTTATGCGATAATTCATTATATTTTTTTAAAGGTATTTAAGTAATTTAACTAGCTATAAGCCTCTATAAGCCTTTTATATGTGTTTGGGCTTATGGAGGCTTGTGACTTTTTATAAGCCATAAGCCTCCATAAGCATGTATAACATACAAGACTTAGGGCTGTAAACGAACCGGACAAACACGAACGGAGCGTTGTTCAATGTTCGTTCGTTTTATTTTAACCGATCGAATATAAATGAACATAAACAAACAAACAAACATAAACTTTATTAAATTATACACAATATATTGTTTTGGCTGTGTTTGGCTAAGGGCTTATGGGGCTTAAACTTAAAAGCCCCCTGTAAGCCCGTTTGGCGTAGAGGCTTATAGTGGGGCTTTTGAAATTATAAGCCCAAGCCCCAGCTCCAAAAATGAGGCTAAAATTTTTATAAGCCTCAAATATAAGCCTCGTTGATATCAAATTATTCAATTACCAACAAAAATATCTAATATATATATATATATGTGTTAATTTAATTATACGTCATTTTAGTAATTTTACAACAATAAGCCCCAACTTAAACTAATTTTCCAAACAAGTTTATAAAGATAAAATTTTTAGTTTCGGCTTTTAATATAAGCCCCAGCTCCAGTGCGCTAAACATACCCTATATAAGTGTTGTTTTGTTGACGAACGAATAATCAAATATTCACAAACATAAATGAATAGACGCGATATAAACGAACATGAAACGAATTTTTTTAAAGGGTTCATAAAATATTGATTCGATTCATTTACAACATAATGATACTTAGGCTGTGTTTGGCGAGGGGCTTATGGGGCTTGGGCTTTTAAAATAAGCCGGCTTATAAAATAAATCTCATTTGTCATGTGGGCTTATGAAATCATAAGCCCCTAAAAGGGCCTAATACTTTAGCCCCATAAAAAGGGCTAAAAAGTTTAGCGGCTTTTGAACAATAAATTACTTATTTACCCACAAAAATATCTAACATATACAAAAACTTATTTAATTATGTCATTTTTAGTAATTTTGCATTAATAAGCTTAAGCTTAAGCCTATTTACCAAATAAATTTACAAAAATACAAATTTCAACTTCGAATTATAATAAAAGCCCTGTCCCCCACATCCGCCCAAGCCCCCGGCCCAGTCATTTGCGCCAAAAATACCCTTACTTCAAGTGCTCTTTATTTTAAAGCGCAAAGACCTATAAGCCCCCTCAATTCCCATTGAAATAAAATTTTTTTGTCACCGATTCAACTTGAACCACCAAATGGAAGTTCCTAGAGGAGACATTGATCGGTAAACCCTAATAACTCTAATTTTGCACTTTTTTTTTGTAGTAGCTGTTTGTTAGCAATATTTAATTAATTCTATAAATTTGTTGAATTAATTCAGTGATGGGCATCATATATTCATGGTTGCCTCTCCTGAAGGGAGATGTCACTTGGTTAATAAACAGACAGGCAAAATTTACTGGACAGTTGAAACCAATGCTTTATTACGCGTAGCTGATCGAGGACCAAACGTCACTGACTATGCTGACCTCAAACTAGGAGATGATGATTACAAGACCCGTATGTACCACTTTCGCCCCGACCGCTCCCTGCCGCAGGTCCATCTTCCTTTAACTAATACACTATGTTAATTTCGGGGGTGTTTGTTTAAGTGTATATATTATTAGTTTATATGTGTTCGGCTTATATAACATAAGCTACCATTTTGGGCCTGTTTGGCTAAGCTTATTAAACATAACCCCATTTGGGCTTATATTTCGGGCGTGTTTGTTTTAGCTTATTTGATGAGCTTTTGAGCTTATTGAGATTTTAATAAGCTCGTAAGCTCATTATTATTAGCTCATAAGCTTATCCACCTGATATAAGCTCATAAACTTAAGCTTATAAGGTATTGATAATGAGCTTATGAGCTTACTAAAATCTCAATAAGCTCAAAAGCCCATAAAATAAGCTAAAACAAACACGCCCGAAATATAAGCCCCAATTTTTTGGCTTATTTTGAAACTTGTTGGCTTATATAAGTTTATTATGATATAATAAATTTATATAAGCCCATTCATAATAAACGTATATAAGCCCACAAGTCTCAAAAATGCTGAAAAATTAGGGCTTATGAAATTAAGCCGAAATTTTTAGGGCTTACGAAATATGAAATTTCGGCTTATATTTCGTAAACCATAATTTTTCAGCTTATATTGAGACTTGTGAGCTTATATAGGTTTATTATGATAAAATAAACTTATATAAGCCCACAAGTCTCAAAATTAGCCGAAAAATTAGGCTTATGAAATATAAGCCGAAATTTCTAGGGCTTATGAAATATAAGCCGAAATTATATTTTTCAGCTTATATTGAGACTTGTGAGCTTATATAGGTTTATTATGATATAATAAACTTAAATGAGCCCACAAGTCTCAAAATTAGCCGAAAAATTCGGATTATATTTCATAAGCCATAATTTTTCAGCTTAATTTGAGACTTGTGATCTTATATAGGTTTATTACTATATAATAAACCCTTATAAGCCCCCAAGTCTCAAAATAAGCCGAAAATTGGGGCTTATGAAATATAAGCCCAAATGGGCAGGGCTTATGTTCTAAATACATGTTGATTAGCTGTATTGTTTTTCATGCTGTGTGTTTTGTAATGATTATTGTATAATTTATACAATATGACCTCTCTGTGCTTGATAGTTTAATGTGGCCACCCCTTCAAGATCACATAAGTATTAACGAGATGTGCTCAATTATGTCTTTAGATATACCTATTTGAACTTTATAAACTCCTTTTATGAGTTTGAATTAGGTAACACTACTACAAAAAAGCCTTTCAAGACCTGATCACAGACTCCTCGAGACCGGTTTTTTATCCGGTCTTGAAGTTGGGGGCTCTCCATGTGAAAATCAAATAGAGGCCGGTTTAAACACCGGTATCGATACAACAAATGCAGACCTGTTTTCAGCTTCAAAAACCGGTCTCGATATTATTTTTAGAAATAAAAAAATTTGGGCTGTTTGAGATAGCTTAGTGCAACTGCTAATAGAGAAAAAGTTTTGAAACTGTTTATGGAAACTACAGCCCGCATAGAGATAGTTCGGGATTGGGCTGTTTAAGATTTGCTTATTGTCAATCCCAAACATCCCTCGTAAGCACCTTTAATAAGCAATCCCAAACTCCCTCTTTATAAGCTCAAGTTTTTGCACGCAATCACAAAACAATCCCTTTATTAGCAGTTACAATAAGCTATCCCAAACAGCCATGTAATCATGTTTAATAAGCAATGCAATTTATAAACACTTAAGTATTATTACATGTAAAAATATGTTAGTAGAAGTATAGGCTAACTCAAATAAACTACAACTTTTACATTTTCATCCGAATCAACCTGTATACCAAAATGAAGCAAAGAAACATGTGTTTATCACTTTCATGATATCTACTAATCTCACATAAGATCGTGACTCAATGAAAACCATAAGTATACCAAAACAACAAAGAGCTTCTTTATTAATCATAATATACACCCACAATATTGGTTCAAATCAAAGTTACACTTACAGTCAATCTTGGTTATGAAAACCATTCCCACCAGGAGAGCGCCAACTCTCGGTTAGAATATCTATACGCTATCATAACAAACCTTACTGTCAATCTTGTGTAGTATACTTGCTTCAGGATAAAAAGCAGATAAGAGTATCACAAAGTCCTTAAAGTTCAAACCATCCACCATCTTAACTCTTAAGCAACCTTTGTAAGTGAAAAAGAAACACTTCTCCGCAAGCAAAAACCACATTAATATGCTTCATAACTAACTCTAAGTCGCTCACATAATCTCTATTTCTTATGAGACAAACACTAATTAAGTAAAGCTAACTCTAACATATATAACCCCAAATTCAAAAAATAAATTAACTGATATTACGCATGAATTAGAAAAAAAAAAAACAAATCAATCTTCAAACAAATTACAAATATATAATTACAACAAATTACAGAGCGAGTTAAAGTACTACGCATCTTTGATATAAAACGTCAGTAAACAAGAGCGTGGGCAGTGTTGGTATGATGACCAGAGGAGGTGGCAGAGGTGTGGCCGTGTGGGGGTTGGTATGTGTTAGAGAAAGGAGATGAAAGTGTAGCTAGGGTTAGTTTGGAATCCAATGAGATATTTGAAACAAATAAGAGGGCAAAAGTCCCGCTCATAATTTTGGGAATTCAGACAGGTTTTCTTGGTTAAGACAGGTCTGCTTCTAAATAATAGACAGAGGTCGGTTTTTAAAATTCAGACTGTCTATATTAGGTTTAAGAGAGACGTGCTTTTAGCTTAAAATCCGGTCTCGGTTTCTTATTTACATCAAAACCGGGTATTTTGTTTAATACCGGTCTCGATACTTTTCGGTGGTTGAAAAACAATTTTTGAGACAGGTGTTTCTTATAAAGGGTCTTGATGAGGGGGTCTTTAAACCCAATTTTGTAGTAGTGCAAGTCTTTTATATCAATTCAGAAATGTAACCATCATGCACAAGTTAATTCCAGCAGATACGTGTTTAAATTATTGTTATGAGAAAAAACGCTTTAAAATTTGGGTGAAGTTTCTTAAAAATTAATCGTTAGACTAGAACAAAAAAGTACATGTTTTCATGTTCTGCACTCATAAGCCATAAGCAATATCATTGTCTCCCTCTTTGGATACTATATATTCCGCTTTCGAGACAACACTGTGATTATCAGAAGTCAACAGTTCTAAATACCTAAAGCTACACTACAACGACCCCCAAATATAACACAATTCATATTAACATCATTGAAGCAATAGCATACAACATAATCAACAGAAACATAATGCTTGAACCGCTAAAACGTATGGAAGCAAAACACGAGGAATTAACCAAAAATCACAAATAAGAAGGCAACTTTTGAACAATTTGATAACTTGCATTGATCTAACTCACTACATCAAGTCTCTATACGCATTATTGATTATTTTTATTTCTGCAGCTGATCCCCTACGACACGGCAGAACTACTTGAAAAGCATTTTAATTTGCATTATGGAGAAGATGGTACAGAGGTTTCTATAAAGGAAAAAGATTATCTTATAGAATATCAAAGCGGGGTTGTCAATGGTTCCTTTGACTCGGAGAGAGAGGTTGTTGAGAGCGAGGATTGGTTGGACTACTTCGTTATCAAACGTGTAGATTATCATCTACACAGATCCTCGCCCTCTTGGTCCTTAAAATATGCTAGTATAAAAGCTTGGTTTCCTAGTTCCTGTTCCTGTGATAAAAAGAGTGTTCGTGTTCCATGCGTAGTGTATCATGCCGTGGATGCTCAGAGCTTTATGAATGTTTGCAAGGATTACAACCTGCAACCATGAGTAAGTAAGTTATAGTTTATATTTTTGGCATGGATTCATTTTCTGATGAGATATTATTGTATTACATTTAGACACTATCATATGTGTAAACTAGTACTAAGTTTGTTTTTCATAATAGTTATCTGCTGGTTGCTGGATTGGTTGTTGTTGCTGACAAAGTATAAAGGTTGCTGAAGGGAAAGGTTATTGTTGCTGATGTGAAGTTTATGTTGGTGACAAAGACTTCTTGTTGCTGTTAAATTCTCTATAATTGCTAATAGTTCGGTTACTGATCTGAAGAGACTTTATGGTTCTCAGCAACTGTTTTTGTATTATTCACTAAAGAATGGCTTGAAGATTGTTTGGATGTTATTTTTACTAGTATTAGACTATGGTTCGGATTATCTCAGGTAAAATCTCCGCCGCAATGCGCCGAGCAAAGCCTACTGGTAAAATTTTCCAGAGAATTAACACTAGTTTGACATTAGCTGCTATTTTATTTCGACCATTTTATGAAAATATAACCTATTGACATTCATTTTGGCCATTTTATGAATTATGAATATATAAGAAATTGACATGTCATAATGATCACAACACTATACTAATCCAAATTCTTGAATAAAACTATGAATAAGCCGCTTGATGTATTTCTTTATAAATCATTGTTTTTATTCATTTGACTCATTTTAATCATGTAAACCAAGTTTTTATGTCGTCTCGTTAACGTTTATCTTTTGCATATATATATATATGTGTACACTTTTAGAACGTTTTACCAAACTATCTCATTTACCTTCCTTTTTTTTACCAAGTTATATTACTCATGCATTTAACAATTAAAAAAGACAAAACTTTTCATTTAATACTCTTATATTTAAAATAGAGTAAATTGCAAAAATATCCCTAAAGTAGTCCAAATGCGCAAGGATGACACCGAGACAAAAAGTGTTGCAAAAACGGCATTAATGTTTCATTTTTTTTGCAAAATAGCCATCAAGACGCATTGTTCACTAACTTTCGTTAGTTTTTCTCGTTAAGTGCCACGTCACTGAGGGTATTATCGCCATTTCACTCATTTCAATGGCTAAATTTGCAAATGAAGACTTAACTTCCGAAACACTATTCATCATCTCCCCAACTTTCTAGTATTAAATTTATATTTAACTTTAAACAATTATCAAGAACATCAAGATGAAACCCAGATTTTTAGAACAAAAAAACACCATTTTCATTTTTTAGCAAGTGTGTATTACAAACAATGACTTCCCATAGCAAAAAGATTGGTTTTCCGCTTTAATTGTACCTTTCTAATCAAATTGTTCCAAGATTTTCTATACTATTCAAAGTTTACATCTTTCCTCGTTTACCTATTATGCTTTATGAAACCTTTACATACTTTCAAGACCAAATCTTGAAAGTGTACACTTCTTTCTTCTTTAATGAATCAATTATACTTCTATCGAATCAAGCTTCATATGAACAACCATATACCACAGTAACCAACCATGCTGTATGATCTTCGTCTACAATTAGTTGAATCAATTCCACAATCATCGTCTGTTAAACATCTGTGATCATCACGTGTGTCGGGCATATGACAAACACTCTTGATTGGTTGGCCATCACGCCCAGGGGTTAATAAATTAGCTGGGCAGACTTGCATAGATATTGCACTGGCATGTATCTTTTGTGTTACCATGTGTAATAGTTTAAGGATTGTTATCTTATAAGTCAAAGTTTGGATGTGCATTTTCAAACTGATTATATCGAATAGTTGAGTAGTTAAAACACGTGGAGTAATGAATTGTGCTACAAGCGATGGTGCTTGATTGTACTTCTAGTGTTGAAAATGGTTATCGTGAACAGTCTATGCGTTTGACAATTGAAAAGCTAATAAGAAAAAACTGAAACAGTTGGTTACGAAATTTACACCTTGATGGAGGTCCAGTTACTGGGAATATATGAGCCGGCATTACTCTTGAACATATCATATCAACAAACAACTTCACCGCATTTTCAAACCGACCCATTTGATTATACCCACCATAATCGCAGTCCATGAGACGGAATCAGGTTTTGGCATTTGTTTGAACACGCGTTGTGCATTGCCAACTTGTCCCTGTTTCGCGTACGCTGAAATAATCGTGTTCCAGGAAGACAGATTTTAACAGGCATTTCATCGAACACTTAACGTGCGTCTACGAGAAAGCCTGTTTTGGCGTATAAGTTCATAAGATTGTTCATTAAGAACACACCAGCATGAACACAAGACTTGATTATTTGAGCATGAATAGGTTTGCCTAGACATGGGTTTTTGTTAGTTAAGGTTTTTTGAATTAAGAAAGCATAATGATCGTATATTTGGTGTGTAACACCCCCACCCGACAAGGGTCCGAATGTCACATTATGGAGTCATATCAGAACATACTAATAAAATTTTGCAAGCGGAAGTCTTATAAAATAAAATACCAAGTCATATAAACAAATGACTTACAAGGAAAAATACGAAATTCAATATGTCAAAAATGTAATATCAAAACAATGATCTTCAAAAAGAGTCCAATAAGATAGGAAACTAGGGTCGGTTCACTCAAATGCTCCTACTCTCAGCCCATCAAAGCCCAATATCCTACTTGGTACATGCCGCATGGAAAAGAAAATGCGATTGAGCTTAAAAAGCCCAGTGAACAAATATGACAAAATAAAAACTAAACAAAATAAAGATATGAAGGGAATCAACGGAAACTGATATCAAGGTTATAGCAATGAACGAAATGAGTC
The DNA here is from genome assembly GCA_019973895.1 of Chrysanthemum seticuspe. NCBI lineage: Eukaryota > Viridiplantae > Streptophyta > Magnoliopsida > Asterales > Asteraceae > Chrysanthemum > Chrysanthemum seticuspe. The sequence goes on from BPTQ01000001.1 coordinate 250,239,972, forward strand.
AATGAGGAACCTGTAGAATACAATATTAACAGATAACCAAAAGAACATAAACCAAAGGGGACCAAAGCAAAGCAGTGTATCAGCGAACATACATAAGTACACATAAAATAAGCAAACATATAAATACTGGACATAAACGAATAGGAATTGATAAACAGCATCATAAGCAAAACAAGTAACCAAACAGTGTACAAGCATAACAGTCAGCGTATCAACTAAACATAAATATGGCAACACAAATAAATTAGATAATCAAAATACATATAAGCAAATCTGAATTCTATAAGCAGGCGGAAGCAACTAAATTGAATGAAAGCATAGCAATCACACAAGTCAGATAACCCACAGTTAATAAACAGATCAAGTATCATAACCAGCAGAAATACTAACAGCAGTATAAGCATGATAGTCACATGTATCAGGTAGGAATACCAAACGAACATCATAATTGAATGAATTAACTAAACAAGAACATAGCATGGCAACTAAACAAGTCAACTAGACGGATAACATAAGTTGAACCAAATTCCTTCATCAACCAGTAGCATGAACAGAAGTGTAAACATGGCAGATCAACAAGTCAGGTAAACATCAATTACTAAGCCAAACCAATATCGTAAGCAACGGAAAAATACCAACCAAAAGTACAAGAATGGTAGTCACAAATAGCAAATAGGAATACTCAATGACTCTGTTGCAAAAATCGGTCTAGGCGGCCGATTAATCGCCGATTAATCGGTTACTGACAAAAATCGGATTAATCGGCCTAGGCGGCCGATTAATCGGCCAAATCAGAGAAAATCGGATAAATCGGAAAAATCAGTTACGGGTAAAAATCGGCAAAATCGGCCAAATCGAAAAAAAATCGGCTAGATCGGCCAAATCGGGCATATAGTTTCAAAATTTTATAATTTTATATATAAAAAATCCAATCCGATTAATCCCCGATTAATCCCCGCCTAACCGATTAATCGCTAGGCCCTACCCGGCCGCCCAGCTACCGCCTAGCGATTTTTGCAACCTTCCTCAATGATAATCATAGCCCAAAAAAATAACTGAACGAGGTATAACATGGTAAACGGATGAGTCAAATAATTACATGCTAGCATGGCAAACGAGTGAATCAATTAGTCACGTAATAGCATGGTAAACAGATAGTCACGTATTGATCATATAATAGCAGGGTAAACGGATGAGTCAAATAATTACATACTAGCATGACAAATGGGTGAATCAATTAGTCACATAATAGCATGGTAAACGATTAGTCACATATTAATCATATAATAGCAGGGTAAACGGATGAAGTGGTAATCTGAAGTATAAGCTTGGTAGTCAACCAAAATGGAATGAGAGTATGACAAATCAAATGAACTGGAGTATAGTATGGTAGTCGGATGAATCACATAAGGATACTGAATGAATGAGTAATCAAACGGAAACCGAAAATGAGAAATACAGAATATGGTGCATTATGGGATAACATAAGGTATAATATGAGTGTATCAAAAGTGTAAAGGTTGTCAAAAATCTACCACGAGCCCAAAAACAAATCAAATCATATCATATCATAAGTAACCATGGAGAAGCTAGCTCCTAGAGTTGTGAAAGGCGTGTATTGCACACAGCACCAGTCACCAGAAATAAATCAATCCTATCATATCAGATCAAATACATAACAAATCTAGGATGCATCCATACGCCCCTGCAGAAATCATAATGGCCAAACATATATCTTGAGCTCATAAACATATAACAGAAAAGGGACGGGATGGTTCATCACTCAACCACCCTGGAATCATGCCATTGGTGCATCAATGACATGGCCATGTTACCTTCATGGCTAGGGAAAATGGCTCGGGTATCAAACTGAAGGGTCAAAGGCAAATTCAGAAGTTTGGCAAAATGTCTAAGTCATCAGAATATCACAGGTTCATAATCAAAGGTTCACAATCAAAGGTTCATAGCAAAGGTTCATGATAAAGGTTCATGGCAAAGGTTCATGGCAAAGGCTCAATTCAAAGGTTCACATCAACTGGTTCAAGGTTCATAATCAAAATAGCTAAAGATCAAAATATGAGTAAGAGATCATGAAAAACCTTAAGAGAAAGGTCAGAATATCTGTACCTTATTCAAAGCAAGTAAACATGAAAGAAAGGTCACAAGATGATCACTCCTGCTTCACAGAACCTATACGAATAACATTTAACCCATTTTAGACGGCTTTCCATTTTTAGTAGGTTTCCACTTTTAGCAGGTTTCCCGTTTTAGTAACTTTTTGAATTGAATAAGTTAAGGTATAATTCATATTATTTCAAATTAGGATCAAATATGACAACTTATCATATTTTAGGGTTTTAAGTGTCATTTAACAAATTTTAGGGTTTAATGTGCAATTATGTTGTTATTTGCAAAACACGTAAACTTTACCCGTATTCGTAATTAATTAGGGTTTCATAAACCATAAATAATACTGTTGGAATAACTCCTAAACTAGAATTCAAGTGTTAGTAATTAATATGTAATAGTTAGCTTAATTATGGCTTTTATGTTAGTAATCAAGGCTAGGCTCATGTAGAAAGCCCATGAGCCTATGCAAAGCCCAATAAGGAAAGGATGGGAACTTGGTGTGTTGCCCTAGTTCCCTCCTATAAATACCTCATGTAAACCATCCTTAGATGGTTGGTTGTTCATTTACTCTCATTATCTACGCATAACTTGTCTACATTCTCATACGCGTGTGTTTGTATTTGTTCAACCGATCTCTCTTATCTATATTTCTTATATTGATGCTTGTGTTACATAAATGGGAACCTAACAGTGGTATCAGAGCAATACAAGGAAGAATAGGAAGTTGCGCCGTAAGAAAAGAACAATAAAAAATGCTGAAGTAGAAGAACACCTTAGGACTTTGAATAAAACTCAAGTTGCACCCACTTTAGATATTGCGTTTGACAAATGTAATGGAAAAAGTGTTGTAACGAATGCTGAACCGTTAAGTAATTTAAATGTTAAGTTTGAAGCTTCTTGTGTTGGATGTCATAAAAGCATGTTCTCTGGTTGTCATGATAAATGTGTTGCTAAGACTATCTTGAACCGTAAGCGGAATAATAGAAAACGGAATACCTCTAGGCCTACTCATGCTTCTAAGTCTGTGCTAGGTAAACCACCCTCTAGTGTTCCAATTATGATCATTGATGTACCCATAGAACCCCCTTCACCTCCTAGGAAGAACTTATCACCTAGTGCATTCACTAAGACCAAAGCTAAGACTAGTTGGAGATGGCATAAATGGTTACATAATACACTTGGCTTTACATGGATACCTAAAATCATGAACATGTGTGTTTCATCTATATCTGCATCGGAACCCTCTAACTCTTCGGGTTCCACATATACTTCTATTCCATCTGTGTCGTTTGTGTGTAATGCAGGTGATACAGATCATCCTCTGGGTTGTTGATAGCGGATTTTCCTGGCACATGACATGCAATCTCAAACTGTTATCAAACTTTATTTCAAAGTTCATTGGCACTGTCAGATTTGGGAATGATCACTTCGCAGCTATCATGGGCTACGGAGATTACATCAATGGCAACATCGAAATTAGCAGGGTTTATTATGTGGAGGGCCTCGGTCACAATCTCTTTTCAGTCGGCCAATTCTGTGATGGAGATTTGGAAGTTGCTTTTAGGGAGAAAACTTGTTTCATTCGTGATCTACAAGGAAACGATCTTATGTCTGGTTAACGCACATTAAGTCTCTACACAATCTCAATGCAAGACATGATTGCTTCATCTCCCATCTGTCTACTTTCAAAGGCAACATCTACAAAATCTTGGCTATGGCACCGTCGTCTCTCACATTTAAACTTTTAAACCATAACCAACCTTGCTCGATACAAACTTGTTGAAGGTCTCCCAAGATTTCGATATTCTAAAGATCACCTCTGCTCAGCTTGTGAACAAGGGAAAAGCACTCATGCTCACTTTCCTTCAAAGGTGGAACACAGCTCACAGCATGTGCTTCATCTTCTTCACATGGATTTGTGTGGCCCGATGCGCGTGCAGACGATTAATGGCAAACGCTACATCTTGGTAATTGTAGATGACTATTCAATATGGACTTGGGTTTATTTTCTTCGAAGTAAAGATCAAGCTCCACAAATGATAATCACCTTTCTCACGAAAATTCAAGTTCAGCTCCGGAATACAGTACGACAAATCAGAACAGACAAAGGAACTGAATTTGTGAATCAAACTCTTCGTGCATTTTATGAGAAAGTGGGAATTGAGCATCAAACATCCATTGCACATACACCAGAACAAAACGGCGTTGTTGAAAGACGAAACCGTACGTTAGTGGAAGCTGCAAGAACAATGTTAATTAATGCTAAACTTCCAGATTACTTATGGGCTGAAGTCGTGTCAACTGCATGCTACACACAGAATCGCTCAATGATTACCAAGCGCCACAACAAAACACCTTATGAGCTTATCCACAACCGTAAACCGAATCTCAAACACTTTCATGTATTTAGATCCCTTTGTTATCCGAATAATGATCGTGATGACTTTGGTAAGCTCAAAGCCAAAGCTGACATTGGAGTCTTTGTAGGATATTGTGAAAATTCTAAGGGTTTCCAGATCTGGAATCGTCGTACAAGGGAGATTATGGAAACGATTCATGCCAATTTCGATGAGCTTACAGAAATGGCTTCTGAGCATAACAGCTTGGAACCCGGTCATAACCGTTTAAACTTCCCTCAAACCCCATCATCAACTGAACCTAGTCTACAACTAACTCGACGTCAAATGGAACAGCTATTTTCTCCTCTGTTTAATGATGATATTGATGAACGTGCACCAGGTGTATCCAATGTTTCCGCTGCTCAACCTGATCAACATCCAATACCTGATACACCTGCTACAACAACTACTGTTGAGGAAGCACCGCCAGTTGATTCTACAACAACAGTTGAACAAACCGCATCCAACGACGCTGAACCAACTGATGATGTTCTAAACAATGATGTACCCCCACCTGCAGATTATGATCCAAATGCGTTCTTCAACCCTTTTGCAAATGCTTCTGCTACTTCTGATGTTGCGGAATCATCTACAAGTCATTTGAATCCTCCTAATATGCAGAATGTATATCAACATCAACCCTCCACACATCGTTGGACGAAATACCATCCTCTTGAGAACATTATTGGTAACCCGAATCAACCAGTCGTAACGAGACAACGTCTTAACACAGACGGTGAACATTGCATTTATGCACTCACAGTCTGCCAATCTAAACCTAAAAACATTAAAGATGCAATGACAAAAGACAATTGGATTGAATCCATGCAAGAAGAACTCAATGAGTTTAAACGTCTTGAAGTATGGGAATTGGTTGAAAGACCAACAGGGGTCTTCGTCATTGGTCTCAAATGGATTTGGAAAAACAAATTGGATGCTGAAGGTACCGTAATCAGAAATAAGTCACGTCTGGTGGCTAAGGGTTATAGACAGGAAGAGGGTATTGACTTTGAAGAATCATTCGCTCCGGTTGCTCGTCTTGAGGCTGTACGGATTTTTCTGGCGTTTGCGACTCACATGAATATCACGGTCTTTCATATGGATGTCAAAACTGCTTTTCTCAATGGACAACTGAAAGAAACGATCTATGTAAGCCAGCCAGAAGGATTCGTTGATCCAGAGTTCCCTAATCACGTCTACAAACTGAAAAAGGCTCTCTACGGTCTCAAACAAGCCCCTCAGGCGTGGTATGATAAGTTATCATCCTTTCTTATCGCCAATAATTTCATCAAAGGTTCGGTCGATCCTACACTTTTCATACAATATCACGGGGCACACATTTTAATCGTTCAAATATATGTGGATGACATCATTTTTAGGTCAACACATCTAAAGTACTCAAATGCTTTTTCAAAACTAATGAAAAAACATTTTGAAATGTCCATGATGGGTGAACTTACATTCTTTCTTGGATTGCAAGTTCATCAATCACCCCGTGGTATTTTCCTCAGTCAGTCCAAATATGCTCTTGAAATTTTAAACAAACATGGAATGCAAACCTGTGACACCTATGCCACACCAATGGCACACACTAAGAAACTAGATGCTGATTTGCATGGGAAATTGGTTGACCCTACCAAATACCGAAGTATCATTGGGTCTCTCATGTATCTAACAGCCAGTAGACCTGATATTGTCTTTGCCGTATATCTTTGCTCCCGTTATCAGTCGAGACCAACTGAAACTCACCTCTCTGAGGCTAAAAGAATCCTCTGATACATCAAGGGAACCATTAACTTGGGGATCTGGTATCCGAAGGATTCTGGTTTTGAACTAATAGCCTTTTCAGACGCTGATCATGCAGGTTGCTTAGATTCTCGGAAAAGTACTTCAGGAGCTCTACAATTTCTTGGTGATAAACTGGTGTCATGGCAATCGAAGAAGCAGGACTGTACATCGCTGTCCTCAACTGAAGCAGAATATGTAGCCATGTCCGCGTGTTGTGCTCAAGTCATTTGGATGAGAACACAACTCAAAGACTATGGTTACATATTTGACAGAATCCTGATGCACTGCGACAATCGGACTGCTATTGCGATCTCGTGCAACTCTGTTCAACATTCAAAATTAAAGCACATCGATCTTTGATATCATTTCATCAAGGAGCACGTGGAAAAGGGTACCGTTGAATTATACTTTGTGGGTACTGAATACCAACTGGCAGATCTTCTCACCAAAACCTTAGCACCTGCTAGGTTTAATGAGTTGGTCCAACGGATTGGTATGCGGTGTTTGACTCCAGAGGAACTAGATGAACTTTTAAAACATTCATAAAACCAGTCAAACACCAAAACCTCTTTTGTAAATATTTTCAAAAACAAAATACAAAAATATAAAATCTGATAAAACTCCAAAAATATTCTTCTATCTATATTTCTTTCAACATGGCAAGTACAAATTTTCCGTCAACACTTTACTCTTTCAAAATTCAATATTTTTTCCTGGTCAAGTGTTGAAGGGGAGAAAGTAAATATTTTCTAGTTTCATAAAACCTTGTACTTGCATGTTACCATTAATATGTTGTTTCTTCTGAAAAGGTGGATATGTTTCTTGTTAAATACTCTCCTCGGACTAAAATGTTTAAAAATTTCATCATTTCAAAAGTCAAGGGGGAGTATCGTTACGTTTCTTGCCTAATAAATATTTTGTCTAACCAAAACGGGAGTTAATGGGTCTTGGTTGAAAATGTTTGAGGTTGAGGGGCTGAATGTGTAATCTTTGAAAAGTAATTTTAATCAAAACTCCTCTCCAACCTCATTCCTATCAAGATCCAACGATCCTATTTAATTCTGCAAATCCGTTCATCAAACTCAATTATGTTTTGATCATGATTTTAAACTATGGTCTTTGAATTTTTTTTCAATCCAACGGTTAATCTTGCAAAATTTGATTTTGAAAGTTACGTGTATGCGTATGAATTGGGGATTTCGCCTAAGTGTGCTTGTGTTGTAATGGGTTGTGTTAAAACCTTTCTAAAATATGTTTTGAACCTATTTCATAATTGGGGGCTTTCATATCCTTGTGTTCTGCTATGCTTAGATGTTTATAAATGTGTTAGAATATGCTTATATACACATTAGGAGCCTTTAATTTGCCCAGAAACAACAAAATTGTTAGAATTCATGATTTAGGGTTCTTGGGTTCGTACCACTCGAATCTTTTGATTCGATGGCTGATTTGTGTTAAAACTTGTTCTATATCATTCATATGTCATCTAAGATAGTCCAGATACGATTCTTGATTGATTATTTTGGTTGAATCTGTTGAGCGTAGAAATAGGGTTTAGAGCTTAAAAACACTATTCGCCTATGCTATTCTAAGTTTAATTGATTTGGTCTAAGTGCGTATTTTGTGATCCCGATAGTGCTTGGAATTATCTGTAATCAAGTTTTTCATGTTCATGATTTTCAGACTGCTTACTCGTAAAATTCATACAAAGTCTACAGTGGATTACGCGTATCTTGGAAAGATATGAGCAAAAAGGTTTGTTACGCATAAACTTTATTCTTATGAGTAGACCTTACGAGTAACATTCAGCTTAAACCTAAGCGTAAGCTTAAAGCTTTTGAACTTATTTTACGCGTAAGAAATTCTTACGCCTAAGATTTGGTCTTACGCTTTAGTTCACGCTTACGCTTAAGCACCTTCTTTACGCATAAGGCCTCATGTTTACGCATAACCTAGCGTTCTCTTTGTCTTTGGAATGTTACACCTAAGCATACGTGTTAATTGTTACGAATATGTCTGTTGTTACGCATAAGCTTACAAATGTTTATATGTTGTGTGTTTAAGTGAAAATTGGTCTTTAAATCTTCATTATTAACATGTTCACATAGCTTATCACATCAACTTCAAACAATTGGACTAAAGTAACTAAGGACTTGTAACAATCATAAACATGATAACGTCAATCAAGGAATTGGACAATAAATCAAACTAAGTCTAACACATAGTGTTTCCATATGTTTGTTCTTTTGTCTAATAACTTTTAGATCACAAAATGGCTGTCAATCAAGAAAGTATCAATGCCCCTAATGAGCTCACAATGGCTGACATCTTTCCAACCGGTTATGACAAAACTATTGGGAAGAACAATGGTTCACACAGCCGATGTTCAACTTAATGAACTGAGAAGTCTTATCCGCTGTTGATTCTCACGAGATATTTTTGGTACTTCACACTGGTTAGACTCATTGGACATACATGGTTTCGTTGTCTCCTTATACATGGTTTCGCTGTCTTCAACTCATCATCAACATACGTGGTGTATGATTCTGATTCATTGAAAACATCAAGGGGGAGAGAGTGTAGGTGGTGCTTGTTTCCTTGATATGTCTTCATTTCTTCCTTGATGTGCTTTTGCTCTTTGAGCAAAAACCCTATCCTTTCTTCATATTCTTCAAACAGGGGGAAGAAATGGTGTTATCGTCTCACTGTCACCAGGTTATCGTGTGTGAAGTTACCTAATTATGATGTTATGATGCCTTACACTCGGTCATTTTATCGAGTAATTGCATATTCACAGTTGATTATTGTTCCGATAGACCTCTACAATCAGGGGGATGTAGTTTCACTTCATCTTTCGTGGTTTGTCTGGTGTGATGCATCTACATACGTGAGAAGATCTTGCATGTTCCCTCGAACGGATTTTTCGCATGGTGTACAACTGTGATTACGTAACAAAACAGATCTCTTGGTGTGGTTTACTGCTCATCTACAAATTCCGCTACGTGATGAAAATTTCAAAAGTTAGAGGAAACGTTCTCTACATCAAAGTTTTGAATCTGCTGAAAACGGTTGTCAGTTTGAGGGGGAGCTGATTTAGAAACATCGTTAATTGGGAAGAGGTTAATTTGTTTCATACTTATTACATCATTTCCCTTAATGGCTTGTGCACATATAACAGTGTACAACCCGTACTTGTAATGAAAGGACCCTGTGGTACGCATCAGTGCCACAATCCTATAAAAGGAGCGAAAGCTTTTTACTTTTGAGTAAAACTAATCAAAACTTTCACTTTCAAAGTTTTGCTCAAAAGAACAAGTACTTCTCCTTATGATTTTCAAAACCTCAAAAGTTTATATCACTTGTTGAGGGGGAGTATTTGCTTAAAACTTTGTTCACAAATTGTTCTTCATGGTAATCTTCCCGCAAAACTCAAAATGGACATATTCGATATCAAAATTTCGTCAAAAATAACATTATATGCCATTTTTGAGGGGGAGAAAAATTATGTGGTAAGAAATATGTTGTGAATTGCTAATGAATCGTTGTGCTACAGACTTAACCAATGAATTTACGAGATCTTAAATGTTAGTAACTCGAAAATACTTGTCCGGGACGGGTAATAATTTCAAGCTAGTTAGCTAGTAATGTAAACGTGTCTCGCAAAGGACTTGTCCAAGTAGAATGTACCATTCGAGAAACTCCTGGTAGACATGAACTTTGACGGGTTTGACAATCTTTCGAGGTTTTTCCACACCTTCAAGGTAGTTATTAGAACTAGTTGTCACCTAAAAGCTGACAAAGTAACTCTTTAACTATGCAACGTAACCGTGTCTCGTGGGGGATTTTCTATCTTGAGTTGATCAATTCAAAAGTGCGCGCTCTTCTCTCACCGTGCAGATTTCTGTCAAAATACTTAAGCACGCGTGGAGGGGGAGTATTTCTGCTAAGTCTTAAACTCTCAACAGTGGTATTAAATGCTTTTACTCATAACCACTTTGAGAGATTTTCATGAAAATGGTTTTATGGCAACATAGGTTAGTCATGGAGTTATAAGGTGACTAAGGTTAGGAATAACCGTCCTATGATCCGCTAGAGCCAGAGGGATCTACCCAAGGACACCACCAATAGTTATAATTAGAAGTCCTTAGGTTTGATTATAAAAGGAAGAAAATGAGAATCGGAGAAAGAAGGAGTTGAAGAATGAAAAGGAAAAGTAAAGAAAAGGGTGATAAGAAATAGCCCTCCAGATTATTCAACTGAGGGCAGACACCGGGTTCAATTCATATGCTACTGGTTGTCACTTGATGACACCGGTATTGAAGATTAAAATTCGTCATGGACCCAGTGACGCATGCACCAAACCTTCTTAACCACTCAAGTTTCTCTCAACAGAAGCTTGTTTCATTCTCACAGGGAACACTACGTAAACTATCGACTTTCTCTTAGAGATTGCTGGTATTGAAGAAGGAGACCCTCTCCCTAGTCTCCGCTTAGGAAACCAAAGCGCACTATTGAGTCTAGAGCCACGAGATTCATCAAAAGATCTCTTAGGTACACTTGACAATTCATCGCTTGTCGTTCATCAATAAGAACACAAGTGATACATTATCGAGTCTTTCACAGATCTTAGCAATCTGTCGAGAACATTTATGAGAGGTTCACTACTGTGATCCTCAGTGATTGAATGGAAACTCCTGCCAGGGTCAACATCAAACAGCCCTGACAGCAGGTCACTTCGGTAACTCCCGGTGGATTACGCTTAGTGTGTCTTAAACGGTCTACAGTCGTGAGGTGATGCTTCGGTGTACCTCAGCTGCTCATCTGAACTGTAGATGTACTTCGGTACATCGCGTTATCTCACTTGTGGGACTCCAGTTCAGGAACAACCTTTGTGAGAATTAGAGTTGTGTTTTCACACTATGCTGTTAACACTCTCAAAGTTCAAACTTGTAAGCGCTGGATTATTTCTAACCCATGTTTTATGTTTTCTTCTTATGGATGCTTGCGGGTATAAAAGATCGTGCAGATTCTTCACATGCTCATACCCACAACATCACTAATTGAAGTTCTCTCAAAAGGCAACACAAAATTAAAATGATTCTTCATCTAAGTCAAAGAATCTACAAAGTTTAAAGACTAATAGAACTACATCAGTATTGAAATCTAACGTTAAAGAGCGGGTGAGCATGTTGTAGAAAGACGTGGAGACACTGGAGCAACGAAGCGGACCTGATGCAGACAACCACAACATACTATCACTTCCATCACAAAGAACAAAGATCAAAGAACAAAGAAAAAGATGACGTCAAAGCAGAATACTTCAATGGAAACAATTTCCCTACACTGGGGAGATTGTTCGAATCAAGGCACTTCTTCTCACAAGAAAGAAGAATGTCATAAGACGTCAAAGCTACTATTACATCAGCACCTACAACGTTTAAAGATCAAATCATCAATCACTAACACTTAGGGGGAGATTATTGGAATCACTCCTAAACTAGAATTCAAGTGTTAGTAATTAATATGTAATAGTTAGCTTAATTATGGCTTTTATGTTAGTAATCAAGGCTAGGCTCATGTAGAAAGCCCATGAGCCTATGCAAAGCCCAACAAGGAAAGAATGGGAACTTGGTGTGTTGCCCTAGTTCCCTCCTATAAATACCTCATGTAAACCATCCTTAGATGGTTGGTTGTTCATTTACTCTCATTCTCTACGCATAACTTGTCTACATTCTCATACGCGTGTGTTTGTATTTGTTCAACCTATCTCTCTTATCTATATTTCTTATATTGATGCTTGTGTTACATAAATGGGAACCTAACAAATACAAAGGTCCAAATGTACATTAGAGGTTACCAAATATCATTTTAGTGGTTTAGCAATCGTTTACACAAGTTCATAAGGTTACACGCATCCCAGGTTAATTTACAAACACTTATGTATACCAAAAGTTAAAACATGTATTTAAGTCATATTCAGATTTATTTACTCACATCAGACCTGTTTTATAACCATTTAAAGAAAATAGCTAGGCATCAATTCAGGTCCCCCAATTTTACACAGAACTACCTATATGTCTCTAGTATTTATGTGAATTTTCCCAGAATTTATAGACATGTCTAAGTATTTTATAAAAAATCACTTTCACAAACTGTCCCAGTTTTCTCAGCTTTTGATACCTTGTAAGTTTACATTTTTAAACCTTATTTAGACTATTCTAAAAATTCTCCAGAAATTCCAGAAATTAGTTAAGACCTTAATTAACATCATATAAAAATTAGGGCTTCCCAGACCTCACCAATAATTTATGAAAAATCCCACAAGTCGCCTGAATTCCGAGACCCGAAAGACAGTTTTGACATGTTAACTTTTAAAAATCATACGGGTATCTTCCCGACCACCAATGACCCCGAAACTCGACACACAAGTAGTACAGAGGTTAAAATTAATTCTAGAATCAAAAACCACCTAAATATGTGTCGTTAATAATTTATTATATAGCTTTCAAAACAATAAAATTCTGGACAGCTTAACATGAAATCACAGTTTTTGACCCACGATACATAACAATTCATTACGACTCCAATTCAATACCAATAATTAAACCGATCATCTTGTACATGTATTAAGGTCTTATTAACATCACAAAATTGGTCTTACACGTTTTCACCTACTGAGTACAAAATTAAAAATGTTTTCATTCAAGAAACCCTATTTGACCCTTATAATGACACTACAAGAAAAGTGGCTTTTTAGGACCCATAAGCGTCATAAAATGGTACTTTTTAGGACCTTTCATTTAATAGGACCAAGGATGAAAGCGTTTCATGTAAGGCGGTTGTAATAGGTCCAAAGCGTCCTAACCCTTATGAAACCAATTTTATGGTCGTAGTATATGTCTATGAACAACACAAATAGCGTCCTAATAAAACCATATTAGGACACTTTTACAATGTTTTAACATGTGATTACCTACTTTTAATCTTTTGAGACACATAAAAACGTCCTTAAAAGTATTGTTAGGACGCTTATGATGTAACATCATAGCTATTTTAGCAACCAAGAAAAGGGTACTAATAACTCAAATAAGATTATGATACCAATTTTATGGTTGCATTTTAGGTCTATAAACAACACAAATAACGTCCTAATAAAAATATATTAGGACACTTTTCCAATGTTCTAACATGTGGTAACCTACTTTTAATCTTTTGATACACATACAAGCGTCCTTTAATGTTAATTCTTAGGACGGTTATCATATACCATTATAGTTACTTTAACACCAAGAAAAGGGTCCTAATATCCCAAATACGATTATGAAACCAAATTTATGGTCGCATAATATGTCTATGAACAACCAAATCACGTCCTAATAACAACATATTAGGACACTTTTACAATGTTGTAAAACGTTGTTACCTAATTTTAATCTTTTGATACACATACAAGCGTACTTAAAAGATAATTGTTAGGACGCTTATCATATAACATTATAGCTATTTTAGCACCAAGAAAAGGGTTCTAATATCTCAAAGAAGATTATGAAACCAATTTTTTGGTCGTATAAAATGTCTATTAACAACCTAAATAACGTCCTAATAACAACATATTAGGACAATTTTACAATGTTAAGTTAATTGTTAGGACGGTTAATAAGTTTAATAGGACAATTTCAAAGTCCGGACAAGTCATATGATAGGACGCTATTTTCACCATGCACACTCTATTATTACGATATGAATAAAACATCAACTAAATATTAAATGAATAAAACGAAATTGTATTTCAAATTAGCAATTGTCATAACAAAATCACTAAACATAAATAAGGTAGACAGAATCTAACATAAAGTCTGTTAACATTAAACAATAAATTAACGCAACAAGAAGCTTAGTCCGTGGTAATCATGCATCATCTCTCTCAATCCTCACGGACCACCTACAAATAAACACCCATGTATAAGCATTAAGCTCCATGTTAGTAAAATTATTGGTATCACAAGATTAACAAAGACATACCGAGATAAAGGGACAAGGCCATGCTATGGTTGCACCAACACAGTCTTCAATTGTGGCAAATAACCCATAGGGTCTCACCAACACTTCATCTCTTTTTGTTGGTACTTGAACATTTACCTCACACCATCCTCGTCCAATCTCTGTACCACCAACTATATCATTTGGGTTCAAGCTCCTCACCCATCCTTTTGCTACAGTCTCGGTTGAGTTTAGAATGCTTTTAAGGAAAACTTCATCCCCGACCTAGATTTCAGTTTTCAACAAACATTTATCAATTTATAGTCAAGACACATGTATTAGGTTAAACAGATGTAATACTGCAGGTATGGAGGCTGGGGTATACAAAGGAGGTCAAAAATTGATCAGTGTAATATTGCAGGTGTGGAGCTGATGCCCTGGTGCAGGGCAATGGTTAGCCCTGCAGGCCACTTTGAACTATCACCTAAGCCAGAGAAAAAATCATAAAAATAAGCTAACTGTGGGATTCAAAAGCTTAGATGGGGAATTTCAACATGTAAAAATCTCAAGACTTGAATCTCAACACAAAATTCACAAAAATTCTCCCAAGATCTGAGTTTCTGACTAACATACCATTTTGACTTTTTGATTTTGAACTTAAACTTTGACTTTAATGAAACTTGTTTGATCCGTATGCACTAATTATGATTATTTAAGCTATGATAACACTAATTTAAGATACATGAACAAGATTTAGACCAAGTGGGTGAGATTTGATCCTCATATGTCCCAACAGTGGACTGTGAGAGTGAAGGTAATTTGATTTTGACTTTCTCTAGTTCAAACATTGGTTTTATAGTTTTACTAGTTCTAATATCACCTAGAGGTCATAGTGTGCAGATAAACAAGTGAAAAGGCAACTACCACAATTGAAACAACACAGAACCAAACACCCCTTAATAACTGAGTTAACAAATTTAAAAGGCAAATGAGCAATCTAAATCATAATACTGATACATAAGCTTGTAGCCTAGGTTCATTAGCTATCAAAGATAAAATAAGCTATAACAACTAGAAAGGAAAGATTTATAATAGAAACATACCCGTAAGCGTGGAGGTTCATTGGTTACAACAGGAGAATCTTGTGATGTAAGAGGTGGAACAATGGAACTATCCGTCGACCCATTCTTCTCTGATAACTGGGCTCGTAACTATTCATTTTCACTAGTAAGTTCTCCATTTCTAGACTTCAATTCGTTGTTTTCTCTATGACATGCTAAACGACTTGGTATTACACCCCAAACAGCAGAAGCACGAACACCTAGACCATACATGCCTGCATCACCATTTCGATCTTTACCCATAACTGTAGAAAAAATATCATCTGGTCCAGGATTATCAATCGAACCCTCGGGCAGATTATCACTAAGTTGTTTCATATCATCCTGCATTTTATATAAACATGAACAACATATAGTAAAAGCATGTATTACAAAAAAAAGCATATTGTGTTTAACTTATGCTATTAATACACTTTTGCAAACACAAAAGCATATTACTTACAATCGCTTTTGCAGTGTCATCATTTTTGGTATTTCCATCTATGGAGAAGCATGCACTAAAAAGATCCAATCGAGTTGGATCTCGTCCCAAATATGTATGTATGAATAAAAAGAAAATGAATATTAACAGTGGATATCCACAGGATACATTAACAATCCCACTTTCTCCATACACTTACCTTTAACTCTTCCCTTTTGCGAGCATAACTTTTTTTACCGGTTCTTTGGATCATCTTCTTTTTTGCCCGATTCGCCTTGTTTTTTTCACTTAAACTCTGCAGCACGAAAGTAAAATATCATAATGGGAAATTAAGTAATGTTATTTAAAGTGGAAGAGTATTTCACACCTTAGTGTTTTCTGTATTCCAATACTTCACAAGCTTCTTCCATTGTTTATTTTGCACTTGCTTTGGCCTAGATCTTATTTGTTGCTTAACTGACAAAGACGGATCATGGTAGTGTTCCTTAACTCTTGCCCTCCAGTTCTTCACCTTCCGCCCAAATGATTGCAATATCCATTTTTCTCCAGCTTCCGGAATATCAAATTTTGTCTAAAAAATGTAATAGCTCACATTAGAAAACAAATACTTTATTCATTAACATACAAATTTAACATTGTGTACCTTTAAGAGTTCAAGCAAAGCTTTTTTTCTTTTCGGCGTCAACTTTATTCCATGGTTTATAAATCGGACAATACTTTCCACTCCTTGAAAGTGTTCCCATGAAATGAGTCAGATGACTAATTTTGTCGTTAATAGGTTGTCCGTGTTCATTAACTAAAATAGGAATTCTATCCCCTTTTTCTTGGGCCCAAACTTTTGCCATACGTGTTGGTCCTCTCTTTCTTTTGCTTACAATCCGAACTACAAAAAGTGAACATGATTTACAATAGATACGTATACATTTAAAATACTAAATAATTCGAAATGGAGGCAATATCTTAGCGTTGTATTTTGTCTTGTTTTAATTTAACTTTATTATATATTCTTCTTATATGACACAATATATGATATATGATTTTTAAAACGATGCAATCAAGTAGATCATGTTAACCTGTTTCATTTCGAGCTTGTGTAACTACATGGTTTTCTTCATTTTCAGAATGCTCAGCTTGAATCTCTTCTCCGAGTAGATCATCGCCGTCATTTGTTAAATCATTCACATACTCCAAATCATGCTCATTCTCCAAATCATCCTCATTCTCCAAATCATCCATGTCTTTATCTACATCATCTTCTGAAGTAGCTTGTTGTTCAATATCTTCATTCATAGGTATGTCTTCGATATCATCATTTTCAACATCATAAAGGTCTTCATTGTTATCTATATTAAAATAAAAAAAAAATAAAAAATAAATAAAAAATAAAATAAAAAAACAAGTAAGCACCGAAAACAGTTAACTGAATATACACTTAATAGTAATTTAATATCATATATATAGTATTTGAAATTTATGTATAGTTACCATCATATCTCAAGTCACGCTCCTCGTGGTCATGATCGTTGTCAATTGCAACTAAGTTTCTCTCAGTTGCAGTTAATCTCCCTATGTTGACAGAATTTGGTTGATCATTTCTCTTTTGGACTTGGTCGGACTCCTGTACCCTACTACATATTGCCCTCCCTGTATCAATCTGTTGTCCCTTTTGCGATTGAGATTCTGAAGATGTTAGCCAACTGGAGACATTCGGAGCACTCATTCGTTTTTTTGCTAAATTTTTATATCTAGTCATGGACTGTGGAGCAATGTATTTTCGATTCTGTTTCATGCAAGTAGAATTGTTAGAAAACAAACATAAAGAAAATATAGTAGCCAAATTTATTATTCGTACCTTTTTATTTGTTTGTGTAGCCGCTTCTTCTGGGTTATCTTCCTCAGCATTAAGATGGAAGTCTGAACCAGACATATAATCTGCATCTTTCTCACCGGTATCCGTTGGTTTCTTTTTCTTTTTCTTTCTTTTGTCACTCTCTACTAGACTTGTCAAAGACTTAGCAATATTTTTCACTCCCAAAGCTTGTAATCTCTGTTGGTTTTCTTGAATCCTTGTCCTTCTGGACATTTCATAATCATTCGTATTTCTCGTGGTGATTTGGCGTTGCATCATGTTATTTTCCATAACTGGTGCACAAAACAAATAAAATTATTATGAGATTGCAAAGAACAATAGTCGTTTGAGAATAACAAAACTGAAATCAAATCACTATCTGTTACATGTTACAGAATGAAATACATTATCTACAAACAAAAAATAGACGCAAATCCTTCAGTTACATGTCACAGAATGAAATACATTAGCTAGAAACTGATATCAAATCACTATCACTATCACTACCCAAATCCTTTGACCCAACTTTACACAGGTATACCAACATTCATTTAAATTAAATAGAGCAACTTAAATACAACTTGTACGACATCACAAATAAGCAGCACTTATGATCACATATGAGACTCATCACAAGAGGTCAACCAAACACATACCCGAACCAACCATTTCCCACACTAACAATGTATAACAATGATAATACCAATAATAATAACAATAACAATAACAATAATAATAATAATAATAATAATAATAATAATAATAATAATAATAATAATAACAACAATAATAATAACAACAAGAGAGGTTTGCATTACCTGTTGAGTCAGATCTTCATTCAAAAGTGAAAACCCACAATCCTTGTTTTGCTGCCCACATACAACCCTAAACCAAAATTGAGATTTTAACCGTCTGTGAAAAACGATTTCCATTAATAAAATCGAATCAAATACTTGAATTCCGAAAAGATATGCTTGATTTTCGCAGCGCCAAAAGTTATTTATGAATCTGAATTTTTCCCCAAAAATTTTAAGCGGGTTTATGTGAACGTGGGTGTGTAAGTTTTCCCCTAATTTTTAGATTATAATTAGATTTATAATTAAATTAACTAATAGTAGTATATAGTATATGAAATGTATTATATTATTGTATATATATAATATATAAGTATTTTATTGTATGTGAAACTAAAAATGAAGTAGATTTGGCATTCGTTTTTCCGACTTCCCGGGTCAAACAACATTATCAATGTGTTGAAGTAATCAGTCTCTGTTGTATCTTACTGCCCGAAATGGAGCGGCTCCAGATAGTTCATTTGTTTTACGCGGGCGTTATTTAAAATGTTGCTATTTTCTTACAGACGGGATTTATCCTACGTGGTCTACGTTTGTTAAAGCGTATCCGCATCTAGTTGACCCGAAAGATAAAGTGAGATGTAGGACAGTAAACCACACTAGAGTCATATATGCCATTGGTGCATCAATGAGACGGACATGCATGGAACCCTATGAATAATGAAATGGCTCGGGTTTGAAACTGGGAGTCAGATATCATATCATAATCAGAGTGTCATATCAAAAGGTTCATATCCAATGTTGCAAATTAAAATCGCGAATCAGTAGTCGGGCGGTCGACCACCTTGTAGGTTGTAATCGGTCTGGGCGGGATGAATCGGTGATAGGGTATAATTTGATGTATAAGTAAATTAATTAATACTACCTAGTATACAGTATATGAAAAGTATTGTATTATTGTATATATATAATATATAGGTATAGGTATTTTATTGTATTTGAAACTAAAAAAGAACTAGAGTATTACCCGGTCGTTGCTCGGGTTATCAACTAAGGGCCCGTTTGGTAGGTGGGTGTTGCTTTGGATTCGGGATTGATTTGGTAAAAACGTAAAGTTTATGAAATAATAACTTTGAACAAGCTAATATGAATAACTCTCAATGGATGCGGTCGTTCATTTATATCGTCAAGAGTTTTTACGTAAGTCGACTTCCCATGACGTCACATTCCGGGGATGCTTTGTAGCCTATATTCTACACATATTGAACGGAGGAATTGTCCTAGGCATTTGCGAGGCCAATATACGCGAGGTGATCATAAAGTGCCGACTATTATGATTGAATGTATTGCTTCGCATGAAGTCATAGATAGGACAGTAATCCAACACGAGCCCAGAAACATAACATATCATATCATATAACAGATAATCCAGTAACTGTAGATAACAGATATAGGATGCATCCATACTCCCCTGCAGATAACATAGTGGCCAAACATATACTTGAGCTCATATGAAGATTCGTCATTAAGGTTCATCAAGGTCGACAACAGGGCAATATCACCGGTTCATATGACCCAAGTGTACTGTCGGGTTGTTCGGTTAGTTTGGTTTCATTCAATTTGAAAATAATAATCATGAATATTTTAAAAATAATATTCAAATTATAACCATTTATAAAGATGGGCGTGATCTTTTTGAAATTCACGGGTTGAAAAGGTTAAATGGGTTTTTGGTTGACACAGTCAACCCTTTTTTGATACAAAAGTTGCCACATTAAGAAAAAAAGCTTAAACGGGTTAGATGGGTCGACCCAAACCCGACCCAATTAATTTATTCACAACCCGAACCTACCCTGATTAATAAACGGTTAGATGGGTCGACACAAATTAATTTTATTCACAACCCGAACCTACCCTGATTAATAAACGGTTAGATGGGTCGACCCAAACCCGACCCGAAATATATTTATACTCAACACCGAGTTACTAGTTCCTCTCTTGTTACAACTGCTTCAAACTGAAACTGAATTGGTTACACTTTGAGTCATCCCAATTAAAATAATAAGCATCAATCTTATGGGAACGCGTAAGTTTTTCTCGACCTTTAATTTTCTGCAGTCTCTTCACTTGTCATGATTACTTGTTTTAATTATTTCATTTCTCATTAATACTCTTAATTTTTTCAGTTCATGCATCTACCCTTTATATATATGTTGGTTTTATTTTTATTTTTTCAGTTCATCCATATACTTTTTTCAGTTCATAACTTTTTCACTATATACAACCCTAATTGAAAATGTCTGCCACGCCATACTTGAAGGAACTGAAAGATCTTTGTGGGTCTGAAAAGCTTCATGATTATTTTATTTTTCTCAATATTAATGGGATACCTACGAATGAGGTCAACATGAGAAATGTTGCGGCCGTCAGAGACGACATGAGAATGCAAG
Organism: Chrysanthemum seticuspe; assembly: GCA_019973895.1. Classification (NCBI taxonomy): domain Eukaryota; kingdom Viridiplantae; phylum Streptophyta; class Magnoliopsida; order Asterales; family Asteraceae; genus Chrysanthemum; species Chrysanthemum seticuspe. The sequence goes on from BPTQ01000001.1 coordinate 250,260,904, forward strand.
TGGATAAGAGAACAAAACGAATGATGGAGGTGTTTTATTTGAATTCTGATGAAGAAATGGCAGCTGTGGATGTTTATGATTCAATGCGTGAAGTCCAGCTCATTGAGAGGCGCTTGGTTGAATCTCTTGCAAGTGTTGTCGCTGATTTTTAGAGGTTGATAAAATTGAAGAAGGAGACCATTGAGATTCTGGAGAAGTATGAAGAAGAATGAAGGTAGTTGTTGGGTCTTTTTGTGGTTTTTGTGTCTGATGGTCTCATGTTGTTGGGTTATGTACTTATTTTGATGAAAACTTGTTATGTATTTATGTTGAAGGGGATGGTTTGTGAACAATGGTTTCTGAACAATGGTTAATATTTTAATGGTATGTGCATATTTATGTTTAATGGCCGTTTGTTTTGTTATGTGTTTTGATGATAATCCGTATGTGCTTATGTTGCTTATGTTGATAATCTGTGATTGTTAGTTGTTATTGTTAAATGTTGGTTGTTTTTGTTTATATGTGTTTAATTTAGCCTAGGCTACAAGCTTATGTATCAGTATTATGATTTAGATTGATCATTTGCCTTTTAAATTTGTTAACTCAGTTATTAAGGGGTGTTTGGTTCTGTGTTGTTTCAACTGTGGTAGTTGCCTTTTCACTTGTTTATCTGCACAGTATGACCTCTAGGTGATATTAGAACTAGTAAAACTATAAAACCAATGTTTGAACTAGAGAAAGTCAAAATCAAATTACCTTCACTCTCACATTCCACTGTTGGGACATGTGAGGATCAAATCTCACCCACTTGGTCTAAATCTTGTTCATGTATCTTAAATTAGTGTTATCATAGCTTAAATAATCATAATTAGTGCATACGGATCAAACAAGTTTCATTAAAGTCAAAGTTTAAGTTCAAAATCAAAAAGTCAAAATGGTATGTTAGTCAGAAACTCAGATCTTGGGAGAATTTTTGTGAATTTTGTGTTGAGATTCAAGTCTTGAGATTTTTACATGTTGAAATTCCCCATCTAAGCTTTTGAATCCCACAGTTAGCTTATTTTTATGATTTTTTCTCTGGCTTAGGTGATAGTTCAAAGTGGCCTGCAGGGCTAACCATTGCCCTGCACCAGGGCATCAGCTCAAAACCCCAACTTTCCATGTGCCTTAGCTTCTTCATTAGTGGGCCACACAGTGAGCTTATTGGTTATTTTGGTATCCAATAAGCTCATCTATAAAGTTCAGGTCTTATTTCAAACTTTTGAGCATATTAGATAGGTCTGCAGATAGCTTTTTGTTTGTCCAATTCCACCCATACACTGAGTGATCAGTGTTGACCACCCAAGTTCAAGCCCTCATCAAGTGCTTATCTGTGGGACCCAAACCTTTAGTTGTTAAGAATCAATGACAATAGTCCCTGTTTTTATGTAAAATTAGTTGTTAACAACCCTGCTTAAGGGGTGTTTGGCTCAAATGGGTCAAACGGGTCAATATGGCTTATCACTACTTAAGGGGTGTTTGGCTCAAATGGGTCAAACGGGTCAATATGTCTTATCACTGTTTGGCTCAAATGCCCATATTAAGAGCTTAATATGATTTTGTTAATCCTTTGAATTTCCAATTAGGTGGAAAGTAATCAGCCCAATATGAAATAGTTGGATGTCTTTACCTAGATTTACCATTGAATATAAAAAAGGTCTTGACGACTTTCTTGATCATATATTCTATAATGAGGGTAAAAATGGACAGATTTCATGTCCATGTATTGATTGTGGTAATCAGATATGGGTAGATCGGACGGAGGCTACAACAAATCTGTTATGTGTCGGGTTTATGAAAGGTTATACAATTCCACCTTTCAGTTCCAAATCAAGTGATGCTCCAATGTTGGATGCTGAAGATGACATGCAAGGGTTGGTGAATGATGCCTTCCATCGGTTTGGTGATGACACACTAACCGATGACATGGGAACACAAACTGAAAGTATGATTATGCCAAACCTAAAGGCGAAAAAATTTTATAAAGTGTTGGGAGAGGCAAAGAAACCACTATATCCTGGGTGTAAGTTATCAGTTCTTTCTTTTATCATTAGACTATTTCATGGTAAGTGTGTTGGGAAATGTAGTGATAATGGTTTCAGCAAGATGCTAGATACAATGAGGGAAGCCTTCCCCGATGCTTCTATACCAAAGTCATTGTATGAACTAAGGAAGATAATTCGAGAGTTAGGACTTAGCTATGATAAAATTGATGCATGTCCTAATGATTGTATGCTGTACTGGAAAGAAAACATTAATAAAACAGAATGTGATATATGCCATACGTCAAGGTATAAAGCAAGTGAAGATGATTGTGCAGATGAGTCAACCACAGGTGATACACGTAAGAAGATTGGAGCAAAGGTGTTGCGTCATTTTCCGCTCTTACCACGATTGCAAATGTTATTTATGTCATCTAAAACAGCTGCCTCCATGAGATGGCATGAAGAGAGTCACACGAAAGATGGTTACTTGAGACATCCTGCAGATTCCCCGGCATGGAAAGCATTTGATTTTAAGTATGATAAGTTTGCCAAAGAATCTCGTAATGTCAGGCTTGGTTTGGCGAGTGATGGGTTTAACCCTTTTGGAACAATGAGTGTTTCTCATAGTACATGGCCTGTTGTTTTGACGCCATATAATCTACCTCCTTGGATGTGCATGCAGAAACCTTATTTCTCTCTAACGTTACTTATACCTGGCCCATCTGCTCCTGGGAATAATATAGATGTCTATATGGAACCGTTAGTTGCTGAGCTAAAGGAGTTGTGGGATCGTAAAGGAGTAGACACTTATGATGCATCAACAAAAAGTAACTTTCGGATGCGTGCTTGTTTGTTATGGATGATCAGTGACTTTCCTGCTTATGCAAATTTATCCGGATGGAGCACCAAAGGTAAACTTGCATGTCCTAACTGCCATAAACATACAAAATCAACACGCTTGAGTCATGGCAAAAAACAATGTTTTATGGGACATCGTCGATATTTGCCTACTGATCATGCTTTTAGGAGAGATACAAACTCTTTTGATGGCACAGAAGAACGAGACAGGCAACCCCGTGGCTTAATAGGACAAGAAGTACTTGATGAGTTAGATGGTTTTGAAGTTAAATTTGGAACACTTGTGAAGAGCAACCCAGATTTACCTTTTAATTGGAAGAAGAAAAGTATTTTTTTTTAGTTACCGTACTGGAAAGATAACTTGCTACGCCATAATCTAGATGTAATGCATATTGAGAAGAATGTTTGTGACAGTGTCTTTGGAACGCTAATGAATCTAGATGGGAAGACCAAGGATCATATAAAAGCACGCCTAGATTTACAAGAAATGGGCATTAGACCTGAACTTCATCCTATAGTTCAAGATAACAACAAAGTTTATTTGCCACCTGCTTGTTTCTCAATGGATAAAAAAGAGAGATATTTTTTGTCATGTGCTTAAGAAGGTGAAAGTTCCAGATGGTTATGCAGCTAATATATCAAGATGCGTAGAGTTAAAACCTCCAAAACTATTTGGACTTAAAAGTCATGATTGCCATATTTTGATGCAGCAGTTGCTTCCCATTGCCTTGCGAAATGTGTTGCCTAAGCACGTGCGCTATACTGTGATGAAGCTATGTCGTTACTATAAACAATTATGCGCAAAGGTTCTTAATCCAAATGATTTGGTTCAAATGGAAACCGAGATTGGAAAAATACTTTGTGATTTATAAAGGATTTTTCCGCCATCATTCTTTGATGTCATGGTTCATCTTTCGGTTCATCTTGCTTCAGAGGCTAGATTAGGAGGGACAGTTCATTACCGTTGGATGTATCCAATCGAGAGGTGCACATTACTATTATAGTAAATACCTTTATTAACAAATATTATTGAATCTAAAATTATTGGTTTTGATATCTCAGGTATTTAGCTACATTAAAATCTTACGTGCGAAACAGGAATAACCCGGAGGGTTCCATTACAGAAGGATATCTAGCTGAAGAGTGTGTGTCGTTTTGTTCATTGTACTTATCCAGTGATGTTGAGACCGTACATAATAAGACAAGTCGAAATAATGATGACGATGGTTATGAGGATGTTTTACCTATCTTTCTATGGCGGGTCGACCGATTGGTGCTACAAAGGTAGAAATGATGGAACTTGACATTTTGGCTAAAGCACATTCATATGTGTTGTTCAATTGTAGTGAAGTTGATGAATTTCGAACGTAAGTAATTATATTAGTTGTGAGTTTCATAAATTATATTATACGATTAATAGTTGTCGTTGTTATCATCATTATCATCTGTTAACACTGCAGTGAACATCTGGCGTTGGTTCATCATCAAAATCGGAGAAAACGTAAGCGTGACATTCAACGTTTACATAGTGAGACTTTTGAGTCGTGGTTTCAAGATCATGTAAGGCATATACACAGGTTTATTACTTTTGAAAAATAATTATAATGACATAGCATTTTCGACCTACTAATAACAAAACAATTAACACATCTTGCCTTATTTCAGGTTGAGGAGCTACATGCTAGAGGGGATCACATAATCACAGAAAGTCTAAGGTGCTTGGCAAGTGGTCCATCTGAATTTGTGAAAAAATATAAGGGATTTATCATAAATTGTTTCCGATTTCACACAAAAGATGTAGAACATAATAGGAAAACACAGAATAGTGGGGTTAATCTTCAGGCCATGACAAACAGTTACTCGAGTGCTACAGATAACAATCCTATCGCGGGAGATGTAACTTACTACGGGGTTTTGAATGATATAGTTGAGTTGGAGTATGGTATTGACAAGAAAGTAGTTTTGTTCGATTGTGATTGGATTTCGAATGGTTCAAGGAAAAAAGAAGATGACAACGGGTTTACTCTATTGAATTTTGAAGGATTGAAGGCTCATAACGAGCCTTTTATACTAGCTTCTCAAGCACATCAAGTATTTTACGTTGCAGATAGTGTTGACAAAGGATGGCAAGTTGTGATCAAGACAGCGCCCAGACATGTTTATGACATGGATGAACAAACAAGTCTTGATGACGTGGAAACACATTTGCAGGGTGACTCATTTATGTGTCCTCAACATGACGAAACAATGGATATTGAATTGGTTAGAGGTGGTTTCGATGGAACCGTTGTGGACAACAATGACTTAGTTATTGCCGATGAAGAAGATCCAGTTGAAGAAGCTTAATGATTTCAATTAGCTAAATAATAATAGTCCCTGTTTTTATGTAAAATTAGTTGTTAAGAATCAATGACAATCCTCATTACTATTTGTATAACTCTTTCTTATACATTTCTTATTTAAATTTAGGTAATTTTAACTTTTTAGCTTCTTGTTATTTAGATTTTCACTTTGAGATCTCAAAACAACCCTGCTTAAGGGGTGTTTGGCTCAAATGGGTCAAACGGGTCAATATGGCTTATCACTGTTTGGCTCAAATGCCCATATTAAGAGCTTAATTTCTGCTTATTCACTGTTGTTTCTCTTATGTTTTTTGTTTCCTTTAGTAGCTTGTACTACTGACTAGAGAATTCTGAGCTTAATTGGGATTCTAGATCTTATCTTGTTGCTTTAATTTGGTCTGCTAATCACCCCATTAGGACTGAGATGCCCTGCACTCAGTCATTTTTGTTTTTTAATCAAGCCTAGTTTATTTTGTGAGTGCAATTCTGGCTTAGTATAGTACAGCAATAATGCACCAAATTAACCATTATCATTGATAGATAAGGACAATACAAAGACAGATAACCCATACATAACTTCCAAAAGATTGAGACATATAACAATACAAAGACAGATAACAAGTGTCCTATTATGGTGTATCAAGTTTTGATACCCAAGTATCAAGTGTCATACTAACTAATGTTTAAATAAAACTTTTGTAAATAAGCGTTCTAAAAAACTGATGTTTTATGACTCAAATAAAGGAGTGTTCTATTATGGCGTAGGATAATAAAACCACAACAAATAAGCGTACTATAAAGGTTAATGTTAAAAGACACAGTTGTCAAGGGTCCTGTTAATTTTTGTTCAAATAAAACTTTTGCAATTAAGCGTTCTATAAAACTGAATAAGCGTTATAAAAAGCGGATGTTTTACGACTCTAAAAAGATGTGCCATATTGTGGTGTATCATAAACAAACCATTATGAATAAGCGTTATATAAAGGTTATCGTTATAAGACGCTATTGTCAAGGGTCCTATTCACTTTTCTTATAAAAAAAACGTTTGCGAATAAGTGTTCCATAAAACCGATGTTTTATGACTCAAATATCAAGTGTCTTATGATGGTGTATCAATCTATGGGACCCAAGTGTCAACTGTCATATTAAGTTATGTTTTAATAATACGTTTGCGAATAAGCGTTTTAAATAATTAATGTTTTATGCCTTATATATCAAGTGTCCTATTATGGTGTATTGTAATAAAACCATAATTAATATGCATCCTTTAAGGGTCCTATTAAGTTTTGTTATAATAAAACTTTTGCAAATAATCGTTTTTAAAAAATGATGTTATAAAACCATTGTACATAAGCGTCCTATAAAGGTTAACATTATAATACCCACGTGTCAAAGGTCCTATTAAATTTTGCTATAATAAAACTTTTTGTGAATAAGCGTTTTAACTAACTGATGTCTTATGACTCAAAACTCAAGTGTCATATTATGGTTTATTATAATACAACCATAATGAATAAACGTCTTATAAAGGTAATTTATTAGGATCCATATTTTAAGTGTCATATTAAGTTATATGATAATAGGACCCCAAATCATCGACCATCCTATTATATACCTTTTTAGGACATCGCCTAAGTAGCAAATATTTAAAAAGGACCCTAAACGCTCATATGTCCTATTAAACAGTTTTTTAGGACTCCATTATCATACCGTCCCACACAAAGGGTCCTAAAAAGCCACTTTTGTTGTAGTGTGAACCCTCCGACTTCAAATTTTTTTTGAAAACAATCCGTGAACCATATAACCATTACAAATTCGTTTTTATCATCATAATAGGTTAGGTTTACATAAAAATTAACCACATAATTTATAGGGCTGAATATAATTAATTAAAATTGGTGAAAGTTTACCTAAATCCGACCAAGAAGAAATCCGATCAAAAAAACTTCAAAACGATTTTCTTATGTCTTGTAAACACCAAATTCGACCACCGAAACCACCTAGCAGCCATGATTTCTTGGAAAATTAAGGGGAAGCCGAAATTCTGGAGTTAGGGTTTTTTTTTTTTTTTTTTTCTGGGATTTGATAATAATCTGTATTTCTAGGTGATATGTAAGCCGAATATAGAAAAAAAAAGATACAAGGCATATATATATTTATGGAAGGGATTTAATCCACTTAAAATCAAATTAATTTTGCAATAAATGGGCTGGACTTTTTTTTAATTATTATTTTTTTTTTCTTTTTTTTTTCTTTTTCAAACATATATTATTTAAAGTATAGGTGCAAAAATAATTACAAAGGTAATTTGTACAATTAACTTTAGGTTAATTACAAAATATTAATTTTTCATAACTTATATAATTTATCATATTGTTTCTAATTTCGCATAATAATTATAATTCTTATACCATTATCGTGTGTGAAACAAATATTACGAATTCGAATTTGCGGGTTTTACATGGTGTCTAAATGTTGTCATGTAAGAAATAATCTTTGGCTAAAGTTACAATGAAACAAATGGAATACTATATGAATAATCCATATAAACTCTCAAGTTTGGTAAGGAGTAAATAAGTATCAGTAGGATTCTCACAACTTTGCCATAACGCATTTTGATCGTCTCCAGTATTCTCAACAGTTGCAAGAATGAAGATTCTAGTGTCAGCTAGCATGGAGGTAGGATTACTGGCCGCCGGAAAAACTTTTGTCGACCAGTGTTGGTGTAATACCAAATTAATTCTTTCAACTAATTAGAGTGACAATAGCACATCAACTAACATAACAGGCTATTCACATAGAGATATAGCAAATTAACATACAATTCATGGAATTTGTATACATACTAAAACTGTCAGGGAAAACATAAATAATATACTTCCCACATAAATAATTTTTGTTGTTAAATTTCAGTTTCAAGAAGTTAACATGAAATGATAGCATTATATGTAAATGAAAGTTTTATCTACAAATAAATATAATCGTTAATATAATCGGGGTTTTTTTTTTATTAGATTGTTAATGTAGATTTATTCGATGATGTATTTCTTGTGATTATAATTTGATGTTCATTCCAATTGTAAAGGATCTGGGTTTTCTTTTATGTTCTGGGTTTTGTTCTTGATGTTCTTGATTTAGGAATAAAATTAACTGGAAATTCAAAAGAAATTCAAATGGGGAAGAAGACGAGGGTATATTAGTCATTTCATTGCACTTAACGAGGAAAACTAACAAAAGTTAGTGAACAGTGCGTCTCGGTGGCTATTTTGTAAAAAAAAGTAAAACATTAATGTCATTTTTGCAACACTTTTGTTTCAGTGTCATCCTTGCGCATTTGGGCTACTTTAGGAACCATTTTTGCAATTTACCCTTTAAAAAAATTACGATGGAGACAAACTAAAGCAATGTAAAGTGATTTCTAACCTGATCGATTTGATATAAATGAGCAATTTCCATTCATTCTTTTACCGTTGGTAATTTGCATGCATTCATCCAATAAGACACCTCCCCGTATACATCATAATTTTTCCCGCTTTTTTCAGTTAGCATTGAATTCATCAGTTTTCTGTTATAAACAAATCATCATAACAAACTTCACTATTGCAACAAATTCTAACAATCATTCATCATTTTATACCCAAATAAGATCAATTTTTATTAATATCGTATGTGGATTTCAATCTTATTTCTACTGCTACACTCATTCGTTGGTAATCACTTTATCTTATTCCATATTGTTAAAATGGTACCAAAACACACAAGTACTAATCACCCAACCAACCACCCCTTGGTGATACTTTTATTATATCAATATACACTGTAGATAAGTCCCTAACACATGTTCTTACCAGAACAATACAAGGCACAAACTGTTATCCTTCTACAAAGGTGTAACAGCAATACAATCAACTCACACACTAAACCAATAAACCAAACTACAACTGAGATCGAGATGATCTAACAAAAACTACCCAGAAAACCAGAAACGACTTAACAACTTTTGTATGTGAGAACTTGTGAGATAAAACTGAATGAGAGAAACCTTAGATCCAGCCTTCAGCTTATATAGCCACAATATTTCACTTTACAACCCTGCACAAATAGATACTCACCAAAACATACCAAATATTACTTGTTAGGAAAATATAACTAAATATATTTACAAAATAACCCTCTAAGCTTCATAAGTTTGTCAAAGACATATTGGCTTATATTTCCAACATCCCCCGTCAAACTGACGAAGCAAAAAGATTTTCCATACCAAGCTTCTTTACCATAACTGCATGTTGTGCAGTACCAAGTGCTTTAGTTAGCACATTAGCAGTTTGATCCTTTGAACCAACCTTCACAGTTTCAATCAAACCTGATGCCACTTTTTGTCTAATAAGATGCACATCAATATCAAAATGCTTAGTCTTTTCATGCATAACAGGATTTGCAGCTATTTGCATAACTGCCTTGTTATCACAACAAAGCATAATAGGTAACAACTCTTCAGTCACTTCAAGATCTTTTAAGATATTAAGTATCCACATAACTTCACAAGTAACAGATGCCATAGATCTGTATTCAGCTTCAGCTGAAGATCTTGACAAAGTATTTTGCTTCTTACTCTTCCAAGAAACAATATTACCATTAACAAAAACACAATATCCAGAGACAGACCTTCTGGTGACAGGACATTTAGCCCAATCAGCATCAGAGAATGCCACAACACTAAACTTCTCACTTTTCTTAAAACTTATACCATTTCCTGGAGCAAGCTTAAGATATCTCAGAACCCTTAACCCAATGTTAAAATGAGACTGTAAAGGAGCATGCATATACTGACTCAACCAATGAACTGCATAATCAATATAAGGTCTTGTCATAGTAAGGTATATAAGCTTTCCAACAAGCTTTTGATAGCTTGTTATTAACAACTTATCATCTTCAGACTCTTTACACTTCAAAACAATATTTTCAGGCAATGGTGTCATAACAGGCCTACATGCAAGTAAACCATACTCATGAAGCAACTTCAAACAATATTTTCTTTGATTCAAACACAAACCAGTTTTAGTTTTTAAAACTTCAATACCTAAGAAATATTTCAACTCACCAAGATCTTTAATCTTGAATTTATTGTTCAAAAATTTCTTAAAATTTTCAATTTCAACTTCACTGTTGCCACAAATAACCATATCATCAACATAAACAAGAAGAAACATCACTGTACTTCCTTTCCTTTTGATAAACAAAGAATGATCATTTTTAGATTGTTCAAAACCAGCCTCAAACAAAGCTTCTGACAGTTTATGATTCCACTGTCTAGGAGCTTGTTTCAAGCCATATAAAGACTTCTTTAACTTGCCGACCTTAGTACTACCTTCTTTATGATAACCTGGGGAGGAAGCATATATACATCCTCACTCAGATCACCATAGAGAAAATCATTATTAACATCTAACTGAAACAACTTCCAATCATACTGAACAACAAGACTAATAAGACATCTAACATTGCTCATTTTCACAACAGGACTGAAAGTCTCATCATAATCAAGACCTTTTTTTTAGTACAACCTTTAGCCACTAACCTAGCTTTATATCTATCAATTTCACCACTTGCTTTATATTTTATCTTATAAACCCATTTAGAACCAATAGGAGTTCTCCCATAAGGAAGATCAACTTCAATCCAAGTATCATTTTCATATAAAGCATGTATCTCATCATTCATAGCACATCTCCAATTAACATCTTTAGAAGCCTCAAAATAAAAAGTAGGCTCACTAGACTTATTTAGATTATACACAAAGCAACAATTATCAGAACTAAGCAAACAATGATTGATATACTTACTAATACCATATCTAACTTTATTATCAAGAACAAAATCATTCAACTTAGCAGGCAATCTAGAAGACCTAGAAGATCTTCTAGTGGTTCCTTCCTCTATTTGATTTTGAAAAACATTTTGAAACCTAGACTCATCTGTATTAAGAAAACTGTTTCCCTCAGACTCATGGTTTTCATCTAAAGGAGTTGCAGACACTTCCAACTCTGGTTGCAGTGAGCTAGCAGGATGTTGCATCTGTTCTGAACTCTTATCCTGCTCACTGCTCACAACCATACCAAGTTGAGAAGGACTACCTTCTCTACCAACAGATGCATATTCTCTATTTACACGTTCAAAGTTTGCATCATTGGGAATGGGACTAGGAGTTCTGGTTTTTTACTCAGACTCATTATAATCAAAAAAGTTTAGATGAGTAACCTCAGAAACTGGCTCTGAAGTTACATTCTGGCTCATTCTCAATGGAAATATAGTTTCATAAAATTTCACATCCCTTGAATAAAGGATTGCTCTATTTTCTAAACTCAAAAGTTTATAAGCTTTTTTACCACTAGCATAACCAATCAGAATACATTTTTCAGATTTTTCATTAAACTTATCAGACTCTTTTAGAATAGCAGCAAAACACAAACACCCAAAACTCCTAAGATGATACAGACTAGGTTCCCTACCATACACAAGAGAGAAAGGAGATTTCCTATTCAACACAGAGGAAGGTAACCTGTTAATTAAATAAGTAGCAGTTAACACACATTCAGACCAAAACACAAGAGGAATCCCCCCCTGAAACATAAGACTTCTAGCAACATTAAGCAGATGTCTATGTTTCCTTTCAGCAATACCATTCTGTTGTGGTGTATATGCACAACTAGTTTGAGGAATATTACCTTTAGTATCAAAAAACCCATTCATTTTATTATTAACAAACTCAGTGCCATTATCAGACCTAACAAACTTGATTTTCTTTTCAAACTGTGTAAAAACCATGTTATAAAAAGACACAAACATGTCAAACACTTCATCTTTCCTTTTTAATATATACACCCAAACATATCTAGTGAAGTCATCCACAATAGTCAAAAAATACCTATACCCTTCCCTACTAACCACTTTATAATGTCCCCAAACATCTAAATGTATGAGTTCCCCAAAAATAATAGATTTATGTTCACTTATTGGAAAAGGATCCTTTGTTTGCTTTGTCTTATGCCAAACCTCACAAGGACCATTATGATCAATATTTGATAAGTTCAAAGACCCTTTAAGTAATTTCAAAACTTAGTTAGCAGGATGACCCAATCTGTTGTGCCAGACTTCTTTAGTCACAAAACAAGACAAAAACTCACTTTTACCAACATTGGAAGACATGTCAGCAGGCTTATCAAACAAATATAAACCACCATATTCACTACCAGTCCCCAGCACACTCTGCTGATTCAAATCCTGAATGTAACACTTTGTCTCATCAAAACCAACTCTAAACTTACTATCTTTAACCAGCTTATTAACAGACATCAAACTAACACAGTACTCAGCACAACCAAAACATCAAACAAAACAACATTGCAATTAAGTCTCAGATTTCCAACTTGAGTAACTTTAGCCAAAGTCCCATTAGGATGACCAACAGTAAGTTTCAAATCAAAAATATCAACCACATTAAACATATTTAGTGCAGAAATAGATAAATGTTGATTTGCCCCTGAATCAATTATCCAACCCATATGATAACTGACCCCATTAAGTCTTAAGTTGGCACAAAAAAAACTGATAAAAATGATCATTAAAAAACACACTTCCATTAAAGAAAGAACATGAGGCACTACCTGCCATGTTAGACTGAGCAGAAATTCCAGGTTTCTCATTAATAAGACTCATAAGCTTCAAAACCTGTTCATTACTAAAAGACAAGTTGCCAACAGCAGATTTAGCCATATTATTCATATTAGAAGTGCCCTTAAGATCACTGGTTTTGTTAAAACTATTTGCAGGCTTTAGATTAAGATTCTTTTTAAAACCAGGTGGATATCCAATGATCTCAAAACACCTCTCAACAGTATGCCCTTTTAAACCACAATGAGTGCACACCAAATTATCATAATTCCTTATATTATTATTACCACTATTGTTATTACTATTGTTTCTTTTCCAATTAGCATTGTTATTATCAAAAGTTCTAGAAACAAAAGCAGAAACCTGAGCCTTCTCAGATTTCACAGTAGTGATAGGAATCCCTCTATGGGACTCCTTCCTAGAGATAATAACAAAGGCATCCTTGACCCCAGAAAGAATATCCCTGGTCAAGAGACTACTCCTTATGGGCTGATATATGTCATCAAGACCCATAAGAAACTGCATTAACTTCAACAATTTACTATGATTACCAAGATCTTGTCTAGCCTCACATGTACAATCAGGAAATTTAGTCAGAATATCAAACTCTCTCCACAAAGAATTCAGTTTATGATAATACTCAGAAACAAGCAAACCAACCTGCTTAAAACTATTTATCTTTTGAAGCAAGTTAAACACAACATAACCATCAATCCTATCATAAGTGTCATTCAAGTCTTTCCACACAATAGAAGCATTATCAGAAAACACATGACCAAGATAAACATCTTGAGATAAAGATTTTAACAACCAATTTAACACAACAGTATTGCATCTGTCCCATTGGGCTTCCAATAAGGGACTTGCAGCATAAGAAACCCTGGTACAACTACCATCTAAAAAACCCATTTTATTCTTGATTTGAATAGCCAATTTTATAGAACTAGCCCATATTCTATAATTCTCAACCCCAGTCAATTTATGAGTCACAATAGAAGCACAATTATAGTCATTAGGATGAAGATGCAGAGGATTGCTCTGATCTAAACTGCTTATCATAATAGCCATAATAGCAAAACAGAAGAAACACAACCAAGAATAACAACTAAGATAATTGATTGGCTCCTGAACAGTCAAGTTTAATCACACAAGCTAACCACTTGTGAATGGTCAACCGTAATAAACTTAAAACAGCTCAGAAACAAATGCAATTAAGATCAGAGGAATATAGTGGATTCCCGGGTCGTTAAGTCCCACGGAGGATGAATGGTGTTTAACACAGACAGATGTCGAATAATCACTAAGGATAGTGATCAGTAAGGATTTTGAGTTATTTATACCTAAAGAAAAGTTTTGTAAATTACAGGGGCTTAAATGCAAATTAAAGAAAATTAAAAAGCTAAAATATATTAAATAAATGCTATCACTATTTTTACAATGATGTTTTTGTGATTTATAAAACAAAATAACTTAAATAAACTATTTTAATCAAAACGTAAACTTAAATTATCTAAAAACGTGACTTAAAATGAAAACGTACGTTATGTATAAAAATTACGCGAGTGCGCAAGTAAAAACGTAAAATTTGTGAAATAAAAGTCCTACGAGTATAAAAACAATTTTCTTACCTACTATATGACAAAAGAAAATTTTAGAAAAAAGAATTATATTTTTTAGACTTTTATATTTTTTATTATGAATTAAATATTGTTTTGAACTAATTAAATGTTTAAAAATACTAAAACTATTCGGAAAAATCTGAAACTTTTTTATAAAATACTTTATACTAATACCAAACTAAGAAAAATGCAAAAGCTGAAAAATCTTGTTTTAATAAGCTAGAAATAAGCTAAAAGATACGTATAAGCTAAAATGGAAAAAGAAGGTTATGTATTAAATGTTGCAAACTAATAACAGTCAAAGACCCAAGGGCGAGTGGTAGTGTGTGTGTGTGGTGAGCTGGGTGGCCAGGGTTCGAATCCCAGCAACTCTTTTTTGCAAACTATTTTATTTTTGGATTTTTATTTTACAAACTTATTAAGTTAACTAAGATAAGCAATTTTCAAAACTATAACTTTTTCTAAAAACCAATAATAAGCTCTGTTTGAGCTTATTATCCTAACATATAACAAAAAGAAAATGGAAAAAGCTTAAGCTTGAGCCAAATGGCTTAATAAGCTGATGATTAAGCAAATGGTTAACTGAAAATAAGCTGAGCACTGTTTAACAAGCTAATACAACAACTGAGAAGGTACAATTACTTATAAATAAGCACTTAACAGAATTCAAATAAGCACAAGCTATACTGTTTAAACAGGACACCTTTTTGGTTTACTAGGCACCTTCTAGCTTAATTTTAAGCACTGAAATAAGCTAGGAAATAGAAAGGATCACTGGAACTAACTAGTTAACCAAATAAGCTATCCAAAAAGCTAAAATTCTCACTGTTTTGTTCACTGGTGAGCTTATAAGGAGCTTATGAATAAGCTTGAAAACACTGAATGCTCAGTGGACTATATGAAATGGACAAGATAAAAAACTAATGGCAGGCTAATTAAATAAGCTAAGAATGGAAAATAAGCACTTTTAACCTTGAGTTAGCTAGGTGGGCTTTGAAGAAAAACAAAATTCACAAGCTGAAACTCATTAATAAGCTCTGTGAGAGCTTAAGAAATAAGCTAGCAACACTGTGCACAGGGGAGATTTTCAGACAAGGGGTTAAAAGAAGCTAAGTAATAAGCTATTTATAAGCTGAGTAGAAGTAAGCTAGTATTTTTCTAATTAAGTTAAGCAACTAAATTTTACTATCTCAAAAGATAATTAGCTAAATCTTAATATTCAATACACAATAAAATTCTAAAGTTTATTCAAAAACTGTAAAATGAGAAATTTGACTTTCTTATTACACTAGAACTTTGACTTATATGAACTTTTAATTGATTCAAATGACTGAATATGTTAAAATAAGCTATACTAAGGTGAGTTTAAGATAAAGTTCTAAATTACAAGCTACCTTGATGAGTTTTGCAATCTAAAACCTTAACAGTTAACTATTATGGGTGAGATTAAGTTAATTTTGACTTTTTACTAAAACAAGGACTGCATTTTATTATTGTAATGAGCTACTAGATGATAACATGACTTAAAGCAACCATAAACAATAACAAGCATACACTGGAATGTCACTTAATCAGCAAATCCAAACATTCTTTTAAAAAACTACTTTTGTGATTATCAAAGCTAAACACAGATTAAAACCATGAAACTGATCCAAAGCCTTTTATTATCATAACATGAGACTGAATAAGCATTCAATAAGAACAATAACAACATAAATCTATGAATTGACACTTATACTATTATCACTGTTAAACTAAGGTTTTTAATAATTACCAATTCTAAAGAACAAGGTTACTGTTTTAATGCTTACTTTTGCTTAACTACACCTAAGAAACATGAACAAACACAGATTAAAGCTTATAAGTTACTTAAACAGTGAAAAGCTAAAAATGCTTATAAAGAGCTTACAATTGCTTTCCAGCCAAAAACCAAGAACTAGGAACCAAGAACACTCCTATAGGCTTACCACTAAGCCTCTAAACCAAATGCAATCCAAAGATCACCCTGCTTCAGTCTTTCATCTTCATTACCATTGATTTTTGAATTTCAAGCTATTTTTGAGTATTTTTGTGATTTTTCTGTTTTTGATACTAAACTGAACTTAAGGATATCTGATAGCTTATAAGAACTATTTAGGAGCTTAAGTAAGCTTATGAGTACAAAACAACAACTACAAACATCTTTTAAATATTTTGAGAATTTGAGCTTAAAAATGGCATAAACTTGAAATGGGACTTATCACTGAAATTGAAACTGAAAATGAGTTTTTATTACACTCAAATAAGATTACAAAGTAGTTGAGAACTTAAACATTCACTAGAAAGCTTAAAATATTTAAAACGACATATGAAAATTACAATTACACTAGATAGATCACTCCTCTGCTTCTCCTCTTTCTTTATAGCCTTGAGATACTCCCCACATGCCTCTGATCATTTCCCATCAACAATCTTGGCCATTGATTGAGTCAAACTTATCTTATCCGTTTAAATGACTTTTGGCGCCAAAAGTGTACATGGTTGCTTGAGACAGTTTCAGAGTAACTAAAGAACTTTGGTGTGTTGTGGAGGTGGAGGGGGACAGTTTAGATAGTAGGTATGGGTTTGGGGATGATTTGGAAAGCAAAAACCAGTTTTGTGTGTGTAACAGTAAAAGGCTAATGGTGGGGAAGCATTTATTGCAAGGTAGGCTAATGAGAGGAGGGGGAATGAGTTGGAGAGGTTAGGCAGTGAGGTGGAAAGGTGGTGAGGTGGAGGGAAAAACCACTGGTATTGGGTTTTACAGGCGTGGTGTAGAAGATGAACAGTGGAAGCAGTTTGGCGGGTTTGACCGATTTTGACTTTTTGATATTAAAGGCTGGGGGTCCAAAATGGGGGGGTCACAGGGTAAATGGCAGGGGTTCTTTTTGTTTGGATGGGGTTCTAAATACAAAAGGGGTCCATTTGGCTTGTTATTATCATAAGGACCATTTGTGTAATTCTGCCAAACATGAGGGACTGATCTTGACAAGTTTCCAAAGTTATTACAAGGGCCTATCCTGCCAAATATGAATAGTACAAGGACCATTATGCATAAAATTCCATTTTTAATAAATCCAAGGACTATTTTTGTCATTTTCAAAACTTGAGGGACTAAAGTTGTAATTTTGCAATTTTTAATTTTAAGGACCAATTTTGACAACTCATGAATCCCTAAGGACTTAAAATGATATTTTTCTTTATTTTGATTTACCAGGGACTAAATTTGACAACTTTTGAAACTTGGGGGACTAAAACTGCCAATTATGCAAACTTGATAAGTTTTTCATCTGATTTTGATATTTTTGCATTTAAAACACATAAAACACTTGTTTGTGATATTTTCATCATTTTGATGCATTTCTGAGTGTTTTCAGATGTTTTTGGCATTCTAAACAGTACAAAAATGATGAGTATTTAGACACTCATCAATAATCAAAGAAACTACCAAACAATGTAAACAGAATAACCAGATAACAAACAACCAAACTGCAACCAAAGAAACTACCAAACAAGATAAACAGAATAACCAGATAACAAACAACCAAACTATAACCAAACCAATCAATCTCAACTTCCAAGACTGCCCAAATCCTATCCTCCAGCGACTTAGATACAACAACAAAACAAAATAAACCTAAAATTAAACACTCACACCCAAGATCAACTTGGATAAAGCCTAGAGAACTGAGGTTGGCCAGAGCAGGTATTCGTACCACTCTAAGGTGGCAGATCAAGGTGTTAACCAACCTGTTGGCACCCTCTGAACTCTAAACCAGTTAACCTTAAAGGAAGAAATAGAACTTACAGTGCTATCAATTATATGCAGTGGAAATAACCAAGAACCAGGTCCAGAAACACCTCAGAGCACAAAATTTCCCTAGAACCCCAAATTAGAAAATTAGGGTTTCAAGAAAACCAACCAAGAACCACTTAATAGCACCAGAAACACTAGGGTGGTAGAAAAGGGGTAAGAAGACAGAAACATGGGTGAAAACCCATATGGTGTGTGCTACTATTTTTGATTCCCGAGTCGCTAGCTTGACTCGATCCCCGCATTCATTGGTTCATGGGGAAAGTTTGTAGATCCGGGACAATCACAGGTGGAATGTCCTCTCCAAAGTAATGCTTTAATCGATGACCATTCACTTTAAAATTTGGACCATCAGGTTGAGATAACTCAATGGTACCATAAGGATAAACCTTAGTGATGGTAAATGGACCAGACCAACGGGACTTGAGCTTTCCCGAGAAAATATTCAATCTTGAATTGAAAAGAAGGACTCGATCATCGACGTTGAAAACGCGGTTCTTGATTTTAGAGTCATGAATCTTCTTTGTCTTTTGTTTGTAGATCAAAGAGTTCTCGTATGCTTGATCACGGAGTTCATTTAGTTCATTCATTTGAACTTTTCTGTGATCACCAGCTGTCTGAATATCGAAATTGGCATGTTTCAAGGCCCAGTATGCCTTGTGCTCAAGCTCAATCGGAAGATGACATGCCTTTCCGTACACTAGCTTGTATGGAGTACACCCGATGGGTGTTTTGTAAGCTGTACGAAAGGCCCAGAGTGCGTCATCTAGTTTATCCGACCAGGATGCACGATTTTCGCCTACTGTCCTTTCAAGAATTCTTTTAATACCACGGTTGGAGACTTCCACCTGCCCACTTGTTTGGGGGTGGTATGCAGTAGAGAGACGGTGGGTTACACCATACTTTTGCATAACACGATCAAATTGATCATTGCAGAAATGTGTACCACGATCACTGATTATAGCTCGTGGAGTTCCAAACCTGGCAAAAAGAGATTTCAAAAATTTTACAACTACTCGGGCATCATTGGTAGGTAAAGCTTTTGCTTCAACCCATTTTGACAAATAGTCAACAGCCACGAGTATGTATTTGTTTCCTCGAGATGATGGAAATGGCCCCATAAAGTCAATGCCCCAGATGTCAAAGATCTCAC
Source organism: Chrysanthemum seticuspe (assembly GCA_019973895.1). NCBI lineage: Eukaryota > Viridiplantae > Streptophyta > Magnoliopsida > Asterales > Asteraceae > Chrysanthemum > Chrysanthemum seticuspe. Next base: position 250,280,382 of record BPTQ01000001.1, read on the forward strand.
AAACTTGAATGGCATTTTGTGGCATTTCATTTCTTTGAGAGATATTTCCATGACGTTGACAAGCGTCACATGCTTTGACAAAATCATGGGCATCCTTGTAAATCGTAGGCCAATAAAACCCGGAATCAAACACCTTTTTGGCAGTGTAGTTTGGACTATGATGGCCCCCGGTGGGTCCAGCATGGCAAGCTTTGAGAATGTCAAGAGCTTCTTGTCCATAAACACACCGTCGGATGACTTGATCCGCACAGATTTTGAATAAGTAGGGGTCGTCCCAGAAGTAATGTTTAACATCTTTGAAGAATTTGTTCTTCTGTTGGGTCGACATCCCTTTCACTATGAAGTTACCCGCATGGTAATTTGCAAAGTCAGCAAACCATGGGGTAGTAGAGTTTCCACGAAAAGAAACCGCATTGAGTGTCTCGAGAGGAAATGTTTCATTTATTTCCTTCTTCTCGAAAACATCTTGGTGAGGGTTTTCTAGACGGGACAGATGATCAGCAGCCAGGTTCTCAGCTCCTTTTTTATCACGTATAATGATATCAAATTCCTGGAGGAGGAGAACCCAACGGAGCAATCTCGGCTTTGCATCTTGTTTTGCAAAGAGATATTTGAGAGCCGAGTGATCCGTATACACCACACATTTGGTCAAGATTAAGTACGGCCGAAACTTTTCAAATGCATACACCACGGCTAGTAGCTCTTTTTCTGTGGTGGTGTAATGAGTTTGAGCTTCAGTCATAGTCTTACTTGCGTAGTGGATTGGTTGAAAATGCTTGGATCTACGTTGCCCTAAGACTGCACCGATAGCAAAATCACTTGCATCGCACATGAGCTCAAAAGGCAAGTCCCAGTCGGGAGCAACGAGAATGGGTGCTTCAGTAAGCTTTTTCTTTAATGTTTCAAAAGCTTCGATGCACTCAGGTGAGAAGATAAAAGGAGCATCTTTTTCAAGAAGATGGGTCATAGGCCGGGCGATTTTAGAAAAATCTTGTATGAATCTACGATAAAAACCGGCATGACCTAAAAAACTCCTAATACCTTTGACGGTAGTAGGATGAGGTAATTTAGCAATAACATCGACTTTTGCTCTATCTACCTCAATCCCATTTTTTGAAATCTTATGGCCAAGGACTATGCCTTCTTTGACCATAAAGTGGCTCTTCTCCCAATTTAGACAAAGATTGGTGTCTTCACACCTTTGAAGCATTTTTTCTAAATGGGAGAGACATGTTTGAAATGAGTCCCCAATGACCGAGAAGTCATCCATAAACACCTCCATTGTTTTCCCGATCATGTCGTGGAAAATGGCCATCATACATCGTTGGAACGTGCCAGGAGCGTTACATAAGCCAAAAGGCATACGTCTGTAGGCAAAAGTTCCGTATGGGCAGGTGAATGTGGTTTTATCTTGATCCTTTGGATCAATGGGGATCTGAAAATAACCTGAGAAACCATCAAGGAAACAATAGTATTCATTCCCTGCTAATCTCTCAAGCATTTGGTCCATGAAGGGTAGAGGAAAATGGTCTTTACGGGTGGCGTCATTCAACTTACGATAGTCAATACACACACGCCATCCCGTAACCAATCGAGTTGGAATTAACTCGTTATCTTCATTTGTGACAACAGTTATGCCACCCTTTTTAGGAACACAATGAATTGGGCTAACCCAAGGACTATCTGAGATCGGGTAAATCAATCCTGCATCAAGAAGTTTGATAACCTCCTGTTTGATAACATCATGGATTTTTGGATTTACTCTTCTCTGATGTTGAACTGCTGGTTTGAAGTCATCCTCCATCAAGATTTTGTGAGTACAAAATTCAGGGTTGATACCCTTAATGTCGGAGAGTTTCCAAGCAATTGCTTGCTTGTGTGACTTCAAGACCTTTATGAGAGTAGTCTTTTCATCTTTACTCAAATCTCGAGCAATAATGACTGGTAATTTATCATCACCTTCAAGAAATGCATACTCGAGATGAGGTGGTAAGTCCTTAAGTTCTACCTTAGGAAATTCTTCAGTTTTCTCAACTGACTTGACTTCCTTGTTATGAAGTTTGACAGGAGGGAGCGATGATGGATCATCATTAAGCAACTTCTCAATGAGAAGAATATCCCCCTCGATGTCGATGGGAGCGTGATCAATTTCCCATGGAACAGAATCACTAGACAAGTATGCTTCAATCTCTTCTAAGATGAAGTCACTTTCCTCAAAAGGAGTGAGAGAAGGAGTAGAATTAGCAATGATGGGTTGAGATGAATGAGTGAGATTATCACTCGAAGAATTATGATCATAACCAAGAACTTCTTGAGAGTACACTTCAGAAGCAACATCAATGATATCTATTCGGTTAACCGATTCAGAATCATAGTTTGCGGAGTACCTCGAAGTTTGATCAAGGTTAAAGGTGACAGCTTCATTACCAACACGTAATGTGATTTCTTGCTCAAATACATCAATGAGAGCACGGACCGTTCTCAGGAATCCTCGTCCAACAATGAGAGGAACCCGATGATCAGCATCAAAATCAACAACTACAAAGTCAGCTGGAAAATAGAACTTTCCTACTTTCACAAATACGTCCTCGGCAATGCCAAGAGGACGGGATATTGTACGATCTGCAAGCTCGAGAGTCATGCATGTAGGAGTAAGTTCCGGAAGAGAAAGTTTCTTCCATACTGAATAAGGCATCAGATTGATGCTTGCACCAAGATCGGCTAAGGCAAAGCATTCAACCATTCCTGGAAATACACAAGGTAAGAGAAATTTTCCAGGATCTCCAAGCTTTTCTGGAAGCTTTTTCAAGATAACTGCAGAGCAGTTCTCGTTCAGAGGAGTTTTAGCCATTTCAAACAGCTTTTCCTTGTTGCTTAACATGTGTTTGAGAGTTGATGCAAACTTGGGCATCAGCATGATAGCATCCGCAAAGCTTATGTCAAAATGTAGTTCTTGGAAAATTTGAAAAAATTTGTCCATTTGATGACTGGCTTTTTCGCGGAGCTTTTGCTCATTCAAACGTGATGGGTAAGGAATAGAAGATTTGGATTTGGTATTTTCAACGGGAGCTACTGGAGGTTCAAAAACAACTCCTGGATTGGATTTGGGTTTCTGGACAACTTGAGGATGGACATCGTTGGTACCTCCGTTATTAGTAGGAAGTTCCTTGTCCTTTGTTGCCTCAGGTTCACTTTCCACTACCTTAGGGAGATAAGAAGAAGAGGTAATAGGAATAGCGGGTCCATTGTATGAAACACCACTTCTGGTTGTGATCGCCTTTGCATCGCCCCTCGGGTTAGCGATCGTGTTGCTCAGAAGTTTTCCTGAGCCCGAGGGTTGATCATTTAAAGACTTCTTGAGATCAGCGATCTGACTGACCAACAACCTGTTCATCTCATCTTGGGATTTCATGAATTGCTTCAATAACTCATCAGATGATGGTACTGGAGGATGTGGAGGGAAATTCTGAGGTCGGATATTTTGATTATGACCTTGTTGTTGAAAATTCCCTTGGTTAGGATTCACGTTTCCCTGAAATTGATTCCCTCGATTGAAATTGTTTTGATTAAGGTTTCCTTGATGTTGGAAACCTTGATTGGGTCCGGGATAGAAATTACATTGGTTTTGATAACCTTGGTTCATTCTAGGTTGGTTCTGATTCCGGTTTTGTATGCTAGGATTCTGGTTAAAACCGGGTGGTGCCTGATAAGTATTAGCTCGGTAGTTTGGTTCATTTTGAGGACGGTATTGATTACCTCCCTGATGTGAAGTACCGGCTATAGCATTAGCTTCAAACGGACTACCATCGGTGGCAGTACAGTTGTAGTATGCATGAGGACCACCACAAGTAACACAAACTTCAACTTTCTTCACTTCACCATGTGATGGTGTTTGTGTGAAAGTGACTTTCTTTTGGTTAGCAAGAACCAAAGCCTGAACAATATCCGTGAGTTTGTCAATCTTAGCATCGGTGCTAGATGTACTCACGGGTGATGAAGTAGAAGGTCTTGCATTAGACTGAGATTGATATGTCTTTGTGCGGAAAGGGCGGACCTGGGACTTGTTTTCAATGATTTGCAAGGCTTCTTTTGTGGTCTTGCTCAGAAAATTACCTCCCACGGAGGCATTTAGAGAGTCTTGGTCAGCTTGTCTCAGACCATTGTAGAAAGTATCCATTTGCATTAACTCGGTAAAACCATGATGCGGACACTTGCGGAGCAATTCTTTGTAACGATCCCATGCCTCCCCGAATGATTCATCAAATCTTTGAGAAAATTTCATTATCTCATTCTTAAGACTTGTAGTTCAGGATGGAGGATAGAATTCGTTAACGAACTTGGTGACTAGATCTTCCCATGTCTCAATGGAACGAGGGGGTTGTTTCTCAAGCCAATTCCGGGCTTGTCCCTCTAGAGAAAATGGGAACAGAAGAAGCTTGATTGCTTCATGTGGGACATTCTTGTATTTGATGGTAGATGCAATCTTGTTAAACCATCGAATATGTGCATGAGGATCATCCCGCTCAAAACCATAAAATTGGCTTTGGGTTACAAGATTAAGCAACCCGGTTTTTAGCTCAAAGGTATCAGCCACGATGGCTGGGACAATAATGGCATCTCCGTAACCCTCGATGGGTGCTTGGAGAAGCTCATTCATAGGCTTATCTTCTGCCATTTCGACAGGGGGTGGTGGTGGTAGACGTTCCTCAGTCACGGCTGAAGGAGCAGAACGTCCTCTACGTCTACGAGGAATATTTGCAAGCTCAGAAAGTGGACTTGTAGAACTGGAAGAACGAGTGCGCATGCACTAAGTATAAAAATCAGTTTTCAAAACAAATGCGAGGCAAAACGACAAGTGAACTTAACCAATAATCACAAATGAAATGGCTTCTTTGAAAAAGGTACACCAAATCACAAGGACACAAAGGCAAGTTTTAAATCTGTTGTTCGGGAACTTATTATGGTCACACCCCCAGTTGGTAGGTGTACTGCCTTGATTTGCGGTGGTTGATTTTTATGTATTTATTAAGTACCACTGAAAAGACGTAGGTATGGATATGTGCTGATGGTTTAAAAACTTTTGGACAATATTTTTGGTATCGTCTCGTTTAACCAAATCGTATCTCTTTAAGAATCACCTTAAAAGAAACACAAGCTAGAAAACGTTACGATTGTTTTGTTGTTTTATATTTGTTTGGTGTTGTTAACACTTTAGGAAAAGTGTTAATGAACTTTTTGAGTTTTTGATTAACTTTACAAAAAAATTGTTTACAAACGATGGTATATGTGCAAGTACAGGTCTGAAAACTGCTTAAAACACGCTTACAGCCTCCCCGGCAGCGGCGCCAAAATTTGATTGGCTCCTGAACAGTCAAGTTTAATCACACAAGCTAACCACTTGTGAATGGTCAACCGTAATAAACTTAAAACAGCTCAGAAACAAATGCAATTAAGATCAGAGGAATATAGTGGATTCCCGGGTCGTTAAGTCCCACGGAGGATGAATGGTGTTTAACACAGACAGATGTCGAATAATCACTAAGGATAGTGATCAGTAAGGATTTTGAGTTATTTATACCTAAAGAAAAGTTTTGCAAATTACAGGGGCTTAAATGCAAATTAAAGAAAATTAAAAAGCTAAAATATATTAAATAAATGCTATCACTATTTTTACAATGATGTTTTTGTGATTTATAAAACAAAATAACTTAAATAAACTATTTTAATCAAAACGTAAACTTAAATTATCTAAAAACGTGACTTAAAATGAAAACGTACGTTATGTATAAAAATTACGCGAGTGCGCAAGTAAAAACGTAAAATTTGTGAAATAAAAGTCATACGAGTATAAAAACAATTTTCTTACCTACTATATGACAAAAGAAAATTTTAGAAAAAAGAATTATATTTTTTAGACTTTTATATTTTTTATTATGAATTAAATATTGTTTTGAACTAATTAAATGTTTAAAAATACTAAAACTATTCGGAAAAATCTGAAACCTTTTTATAAAATACTTTATACTAATACCAAACTAAGAAAAATGCAAAAGCTGAAAAATCTTGTTTTAATAAGCTAGAAATAAGCTAAAAGATACGTATAAGCTAAAATGGAAAAAGAAGGTTATGTATTAAATGTTGCAAACTAATAACAGTCAAAGACCCAAGGGCGAGTGGTAGTGTGTGTGTGTGGTGAGCTGGGTGGCCAGGGTTCGAATCCCAGCAACTCTTTTTTGCAAACTATTTTATTTTTGGATTTTTATTTTACAAACTTATTAAGTTAACTAAGATAAGCAATTTTCAAAACTATAACTTTTTCTAAAAACCAATAATAAGCTCTGTTTGAGCTTATTATCCTAACATATAACAAAAAGAAAATGGAAAAAGCTTAAGCTTGAGCCAAATGGCTTAATAAGCTGATGATTAAGCAAATGGTTAACTGAAAATAAGCTGAGCACTGTTTAACAAGCTAATACAACAACTGAGAAGGTACAATTACTTATAAATAAGCACTTAACAGAATTCAAATAAGCACAAGCTATACTGTTTAAACAGGACACCTTTTTGGTTTACTAGGCACCTTCTAGCTTAATTTTAAGCACTGAAATAAGCTAGGAAATAGAAAGGATCACTGGAACTAACTAGTTAACCAAATAAGCTATCCAAAAAGCTAAAATTCTCACTGTTTTGTTCACTGGTGAGCTTATAAGGAGCTTATGAATAAGCTTGAAAACACTGAATGCTCAGTGGACTATATGAAATGGACAAGATAAAAACTAATGGCAGGCTAATTAAATAAGCTAAGAATGGAAAATAAGCACTTTTAACCTTGAGTTAGCTAGGTGGGCTTTGAAGAAAAACAAAATTCACAAGCTGAAACTCATTAATAAGCTCTGTGAGAGCTTAAGAAATAAGCTAGCAACACTGTGCACAGGGGAGATTTTCAGACAAGGGGTTAAAAGAAGCTAAGTAATAAGCTATTTATAAGCTGAGTAGAAGTAAGCTAGTATTTTTCTAATTAAGTTAAGCAACTAAATTTTACTATCTCAAAAGATAATTAGCTAAATCTTAATATTCAATACACAATAAAATTCTAAAGTTTATTCAAAAACTGTAAAATGAGAAATTTGACTTTCTTATTACACTAGAACTTTGACTTATATGAACTTTTAATTGATTCAAATGACTGAATATGTTAAAATAAGCTATACTAAGGTGAGTTTAAGATAAAGTTCTAAATTACAAGCTACCTTGATGAGTTTTGCAATCTAAAACCTTAACAGTTAACTATTATGGGTGAGATTAAGTTAATTTTGACTTTTTACTAAAACAAGGACTGCATTTTATTATTGTAATGAGCTACTGGATGATAACATGACTTAAAGCAACCATAAACAATAACAAGCATACACTGGAATGTCACTTAATCAGCAAATCCAAACATTCTTTTAAAAAACTACTTTTGTGATTATCAAAGCTAAACACAGATTAAAACCATGAAACTGATCCAAAGCCTTTTATTATCATAACATGAGACTGAATAAGCATTCAATAAGAACAATAACAACATAAATCTATGAATTGACACTTATACTATTATCACTGTTAAACTAAGGTTTTTAATAATTACCAATTCTAAAGAACAAGGTTACTGTTTTAATGCTTACTTTTGCTTAACTACACCTAAGAAACATGAACAAACACAGATTAAAGCTTATAAGTTACTTAAACAGTGAAAAGCTAAAAATGCTTATAAAGAGCTTACAATTGCTTTCCAGCCAAAAACCAAGAACTAGGAACCAAGAACACTCCTATAGGCTTACCACTAAGCCTCTAAACCAAATGCAATCCAAAGATCACCCTGCTTCAGTCTTTCATCTTCATTACCATTGATTTTTGAATTTCAAGCTATTTTTGAGTATTTTTGTGATTTTTCTGTTTTTGATACTAAACTGAACTTAAGGATATCTGATAGCTTATAAGAACTATTTAGGAGCTTAAGTAAGCTTATGAGTACAAAACAACAACTACAAACATCTTTTAAATATTTTGAGAATTTGAGCTTAAAAATGGCATAAACTTGAAATGGGACTTATCACTGAAATTGAAACTGAAAATGAGTTTTTATTACACTCAAATAAGATTACAAAGTAGTTGAGAACTTAAACATTCACTAGAAAGCTTAAAATATTTAAAACGACATATGAAAATTACAATTACACTAGATAGATCACTCCTCTGCTTCTCCTCTTTCTTTATAGCCTTGAGATACTCCCCACATGCCTCTGATCATTTCCCATCAACAATCTTGGCCATTGATTGAGTCAAACTTATCTTATCCGTTTAAATGACTTTTGGCGCCAAAAGTGTACATGGTTGCTTGAGACAGTTTCAGAGTAATTAAAGAACTTTGGTGTGTTGTGGAGGTGGAGGGGGACAGTTTAGATAGTAGGTATGGGTTTGGGGATGATTTGGAAAGCAAAAACCAGTTTTGTGTGTGTAACAGTAAAAGGCTAATGGTGGGGAAGCATTTATTGCAAGGTAGGCTAATGAGAGGAGGGGGAATGAGCTGGAGAGGTTAGGCAGTGAGGTGGAAAGGTGGTGAGGTGGAGGGAAAAACCACTGGTATTGGGTTTTACAGGCGTGGTGTAGAAGATGAACAGTGGAAGCAGTTTGGCGGGTTTGACCGATTTTGACTTTTTGATATTAAAGGCTGGGGGTCCAAAATGGGGGGTCACAGGGTAAATGGCAGGGGTTCTTTTTGTTTGGATGGGGTTCTAAATACAAAAGGGGTCCATTTGGCTTGTTATTATCATAAGGACCATTTGTGTAATTCTGCCAAACATGAGGGACTGATCTTGACAAGTTTCCAAAGTTATCACAAGGGCCTATCCTGCCAAATATGAATAGTACAAGGACCATTATGCATAAAATTCCATTTTTAATAAATCCAAGGACTATTTTTGTCATTTTCAAAACTTGAGGGACTAAAGTTGTAATTTTGCAATTTTTAATTTTAAGGACCAATTTTGACAACTCATGAATCCCTAAGGACTTAAAATGATATTTTTCTTTATTTTGATTTACCAGGGACTAAATTTGACAACTTTTGAAACTTGGGGGACTAAAACTGCCAATTATGCAAACTTGATAAGTTTTTCATCTGATTTTGATATTTTTGCATTTAAAACACATAAAACACTTGTTTGTGATATTTTCATCATTTTGATGCATTTCTGAGTGTTTTCAGATGTTTTTGGCATTCTAAACAGTACAAAAATGATGAGTATTTAGACACTCATCAATAATCAAAGAAACTACCAAACAATGTAAACAGAATAACCAGATAACAAACAACCAAACTGCAACCAAAGAAACTACCAAACAAGATAAACAGAATAACCAGATAACAAACAACCAAACTATAACCAAACCAATCAATCTCAACTTCCAAGACTGCCCAAATCCTATCCTCCAGCGACTTAGATACAACAACAAAACAAAATAAACCTAAAATTAAACACTCACACCCAAGATCAACTTGGATAAAGCCCAGAGAACTGAGGTTGGCCAGAGCAGGTATTCGTACCACTCTAAGGTGGCAGATCAAGGTGTTAACCAACCTGTTGGCACCCTCTGAACTCTAAACCAGTTAACCTTAAAGGAAGAAATAGAACTTACAGTGCTATCAATTATATGCAGTGGAAATAACCAAGAACCAGGTCCAGAAACACCTCAGAGCACAAAGTTTCCAAGAACCCCAAATTAGAAAATTAGGGTTTCAAGAAAACCAACCAAGAACCACTTAATAGCACCAGATCAACCACCCAAACAACTTTAATTGCTCAGAATCTAACCAGAACTAAAACCCCCCAAAATCTAGGGTTTCAAGAAAAAAACTCTAAAAACTTATCCAATCCAAGAACCTCCAATTAAACCGTCAAGAACCACGATTCAACTCCCAAACTATTGAATCAACACAATCAGAACCAAGATCGAAACAAGAACCTCAAGAAAATCAATTGGCGAACAACAGATCAGAACATGGCTCTGATACCATGTTAAAATGTTACCAAAACACACAAGTACTAATCACCCAACCAACCACCCCTTGGTGATACTTTTATTATAACAATATACACTGTAGATAAGTCCCTAATACAGGTTCTTACCAAGAAGAATACAAGGCACAAACTGTTATCCCTCTACAAAAGTGTAACAGCAATACAATCAACTCACACACTAAACCAATAAACCAAACTACAACTGAGATCAAGATGATCTAACAAAAACTACCCAGAAAACCAGAAACGACTTAACAACTTTTGTATGTGAGAACTTGTGAGATAAAACTGAATGAGAGAAACCCTAGATCTAGCCTTCAGCTTATATAGCCACAATATTTCACTTTACAACCCTGCACAAATAGATACTCACCAAAACATACCAAATATTACTTGTTAGGAAAATATAACTAAATATATTTACAAAATAACCCTCTAAGCTTCATAAGTTTGTCAAAGACATATTGGCTTATATTTCAAACACATATCTATGTGTTAGTTTGCTATGTGTTCTTTGCATAAGATTTTACTTAAAGGTTCTTGACTTGGGTTTTGATTTAAAATGACATTCTTGATTAGTTATTAATTTGTATTATGTTCTTTATGCATGGTTTTGACTTTTCGTAAACTTGCTGAATGTTTTAGGACAAATTGATATTAGATTCTTAGAAATTACTAATGCATCTAAATAACTTGTGATTGTGAATCATAGAAGGGGTTGTAAATGGTTTAATTTTACGACATTTTGATCACAATTTTTGTGATACAAATATGTATGGGCAAAATGCATGAAAAGGCACCAACTTACTATCAATTTCTTATTGAGGTATCAAACTTTATTTTTATCAATTTAAGGTACTTAAGTCTAAAGCATGATTAAAATTATGCAGCCAACATGTTTCTCTCAAAATTCGCTTGTTATGTAAGCTACGTGGTGCACATTTTTTATTTCGAAAGCTTAATATATTGCGTTTTAAATATTTTAACAATAAAAACCTTTCTTAAAATCCCAAAATACGAATCGACAGAACCTTAGTATCTTCTATTGCAACTAAGGAGACAAAAACATTATTTTATTTTAATGCTAGAGGATTAATACTCCACGTTTCATGCTATCTTTTGATATAATGTTGTTGCGAGTCACTTAAGTATTTGAATTGGTAAAAGTATAATATCTAGAAAAATTATTCTAACTACATTGATCAAAAAGTGTAGTGCAAAGGATCGTAAAATAATTACACACACGGGAGTCTAATGTACAAATATAAGTTTGATGTGCTAAGTAAAAACCAACCATTTTATTAAAAGAAACTTGCTAGTTGCACAATTTTGAGCATCCTTTGTAGTTTAGTACCTTAAATTGATTAAAATAAAGTTTGATACCTCAATTGGATATTGATAGTAAGTTTGGTACCTTAAATTGATGTTGGGAACTATTAAAATTTGAATAAGACTTGTACACGTGTGTGAATTTGAGTTTATGAAAAGATACTCTTGATTTAGTAAATTCGAGCTTCTTGAATTATATGATTGACTTTCATTTTGTTTGACAAATTTTTATTACTTCTTCCATTTACAGTTTCTTGAATTGCTATATCCATTCTTTATTCGTCGTTTTTTACATTCTTTCGTTATTTCAAAGGTAATCATTTTATCTCTTTCTTCATTAATGTGATAATTTGCCTCCATTAGGTACATGTTCTTGCATTTTACAACATAAATTTGGTGAATGTTCTGATGGAACAAGGAAAGGATGATGTATATGACATCTCGGATCTTCCACTGGAGATCGTTAATGAAGCGCCACGAAGGTGGTTTCAAACCGAGGAGCATGAAAGTATTATGAAAAACTATAATAGATTTGAACTATCAAACAACACTCCGAATAGGCCCTTGGCTAGATCATTGTTTTTGTACAATAGAAATTTGAACAAATCATTTAGAAATGATGGATACGCTTGGAAGAAGGAAAGTGACGAGGCTAGTGTTTGTTAGAAATTCAAGAATCTGAAGATTAATGGAGTGCTTGTGATTTAGTGTTACATTGCTCGGGGTGAATTTAATGAGAAATTTGAGAGGAGAAGGTACTGGTTGAGCGAGTCGTCGATTCTGGAGGATGATATAGTGTTGGTGCACTATAGGGATACAGAGGGTTGCAAAAAGTTAAAAATCCAGAAACTTTCGCTGAATTCTAATGGGAAATCACATTATCTCAGGTATAAAAACATTATCGATGAATTAATAAAATTATTGTTGATCCAAAAGGTCTTATTTTCATATAATTTTATATGATGGTTTTTATATGTAAGTGTGTGTTTTGCTTATTTGGTCGGGTCTCTACAGTTTGTACGAAATTTTTTTTGTTGGAATATAAAGTTGCAATATGCAAAAAGTAACTTTAGCATATTTTGTTAAAATTGTAATGACATAAACTTCATTTTATAGGGCATTGGTTTATGAGGATATAGTGTTTGTATAGAAGAAGACGACGAAAGGGCTGTTTGATAAGAAATGTGATTTAACGCTGAATGAATCAAAGCTATTGAATAATTTGTTGTTGCTGAGTGAACATGATTCTAGTGAAAATGATTGTTTGATTACTGTTCTGAATAAACAATCCGAGTAACATGAAATTACCAACTTAACCTTTTGTCTGGCATCGAGTGAAATATTTTGTTTAATAAATGTTTGGAAATATTTATTGAGAGAGATTTATAACTTAAGCAAAATAAATGTTGGTTTAAAAAATGCAACGAAATAAATGTTAGAATTAAAAATGTAAAAGAGTGTAACTGAAAAATCATTAAAAAGATATAGCTTCACAAATTTTAGTTTCTAAGTACTCCCTCCGTCTCATATTTATAGTCCATATTTCCTTTTTGGGTTGTCTCAAATTAATTGTCCACTTACCTTTTTAAGTAAATACTAGAGAATATAGTGGGAGAATATTCCATTTAAGTGGATGAAAATTAATACGGCCCCACTTTTATTAAACTTTGTGTTTTCTCTCTCATGACAATAAATTTGAGACGGAGGGAGTATATAATAACATCAAGGACTGTCTTGATTCCATCACGTCACTTTAATATATAAAATTCATGTAATAGTTTATGTTCACCTATAAATTTAGTTACAAAGAGTGAATAATAAAAGTATAAAACCGGTACGGAGTAGTAATAATTGAAGTTAGTGCTTATGACAATAAAGAGTTAAAAAGGACATTTAAGTCAAAGCCTAAGCTACTGAATGGGAGGACTAGTCTAAGGCTCATGACCCACTCAGAACTGATTTGTATCACACAACGTATCACTTTACTCTATCAAACAATATGGGCTTTGACCGATTCAGATTTGGCTGCTGAGTCATATCATTAAATGACAATCAAACACATTCTTGTAAATTGAAACCACATATTGTTTGTGTAGATTATGTGTTTTAACTAAAATGTGGTTCTTTGGGAGAAAAAGAAGTCTCTCCGAATCCTATGACTACATTGCGACCTTGTAAAACGTACGAAAAAACAATGAACGTTTTGATACACATAAAAGGTAAATGGTTGCGAGGAGTAATAGGAAGTCCTCACTTATATATAGGATTATCCTTTCCTTTGAAAGATACAACACAGAACATTCTTCAATATTTGTGCCATCATAGATATATTCATAATCTTCTTGATCTCGGAATTTTTGAAATGGCTCTACCGTAAATCTGCATTTTAGTAGAATATTTTAAATTATTCTAGAACCTATAATAAGTATTTTTGGTTTTTAAAATAATATGCATGAGAGTAATGACTCTGGACCTAGAACACCAACTGCGAAATCAGTTTTTCTCTTTACAACAACTTCATGACCAACATGCGATAATGCAATGACCGGAGACACCATTTTTTCTTTTCATTTTCATTTTTTTAAACAACAAAATTAAGATTTCATAAATAATTAAAAACATTGCACTAATAATTTAAAGGTTTTGTTAACCACAACCCAAAGTTATGATTAAGGTTACCATAATTGAAAAATCAAAATTAATTAATACCAAACATTTCATGTTTAACAACAATTTTTATGATTAAATATGATATAAATAAAGAAATAATTAGTTCAATAAATGCTAATTATACATAGATGTAGATGCTTATCCACAACCCAATGTGGTTAACAAAGCTCATAATTTAAATTAAAATAAAATAACATTACAATAAAATCATTTAAAGAGTCGATCTCAAACTTAATTTAGGGTACGTTTGGTTTACCACTTTAGCATGGGTTTTACTTTGATTTGACGTTTGTTAATTGTTTGGTTGGTACATGTGGTTTAGAATTTGGGACTCATGCCCCATACGAGGGGTTCAAGAAATCCTGGCAAAGTAGCGTGGTTTACATATTAACCATTTGTCTTTTCTGTTTCACTTCTTGATAATCAAGTTTATTTATGAGCCACATATTTTAATTACAAAAACATATATGATAATTTAAAAAACAATTGTTTATGTATTAAATAATATATTATCTCTCTTCTCATTTTTTTCAAAACCTACTTCAAATCCAAATATAAATCTAAATCCAAATCTAATCCGGCCTACGTACCAAACGGACCCTAATGAAAGAAAATATTACTCATCTCTTATATCACTTTTACAGAATAAAATAAATGCCCCCAAAATGATAAAAATGTAAAGTTTTGTTTGCAATATATATTTTCCGTCTCACAACCTCGTATTTAAATTGTTACACCGAACAAATTTTTAACTTATTATAGCATATAATTTTCTTACCTGTGGTGACCAGCTCGTACTAAAAGATCCTGGGACACTATCACATAATGATATAGAGTTATTACTCAAGCAACAGAAGAGATTTTTATGCAACACCAGATAAGGTTTAACCAAGAAAAAAAACGCCTTTATAGATTGTTATACCAACAGCTATACACCCATCCTTTAAAAGAACACAACATGTTCAAAAGAAAAAACCATAACTATTTAAAAACAACTATTTATGACGAACTCATTTCAATAATCTGAGGTCCCATATACTCTATTCCCTCCATTTCTGATTCTTTTGGCACCTCGATCTCTTCTAACCACCAATATCGCTCACTCTCTTCTCCAGACATAACCGCTTGTTCATCTGAAAATTATTACAAGCAATCCGTCAGAAAATCAGCCACAAAACAGCTATATTCATGATATTACCAAAGCATCTCAAATAATAACCTTATAGGTTTCTGACTCAATATACTCTTGGATCATATCTAGATTAGAGATTTAGAGGTGCTGCCAAAACGGGTATATTTTAATACATGTCAGCGTGGGTTCGAGCAGAAACACTTTTTGTCTCCTATTCAAACCACTTATATAGCTAACGTCTTAATCTATAAAATTGTATTGTTACAAGAATAAACAAATATTAACCTATATTGGATTTAAGAGGTTTTAAGCATTTAAAACACATATAATATTCACTGTATTGTTACAAAAGCAAGCAAATATCTTCTCATCACATTTTAACCATTCGACAAAACAGAATCCAAATCAGCCAAGTGCATAGGTTGAATTTGTGATCTCTAGATCAAGCTAATTAGATCTGACGGGCTGTCAATTTTTTTCAATCTTTGGTTTTATTTTTCCTTCTACTGAGATTAGTGACTATTAGATTTGCAAAGGAGTCAATAATCAAGTACCTAGATCACTTAATCATTAGCTAAACGACTTTGTTCTAACCATATGTATTGCTTTAAGCAATATCTAATGATGTAAATATTTGTAGAAGGACGATGTTAACTGGTAGTCTGATACTGTATCTAATAATGTAATCCAGTAGAAATATTTGCTTACATGGCAATGCATCATATGGAATGTCTCTGTAGTATGAGCAGTCCCGACCATCTTTCTTAGAATAGGGAGGTCCCATCACATCAAGGATTGCACAAGGTGTTATAGCAGTGAAGGCATGTATGTTACCCCCTGAAGTTGGATATAGTACAGAAGTGTTGCATGGAGCTGTAAAGACACCGTCAGCTTTCAGACTTGCTAATTTCACTACACAAACAGTTACATTGAAAATCAATTAATATAACCAAAAGCTATTTAAATGCGTTCTACTTGCACATAGAGAGATGATAAACTCACATTTTGACGGGTTATTTGAGTCGTCCGACTTATTAGAGTTAACCAAATCATACGCCTTAATGTGTACTTTCCCAATCAAAAGCTTGTTGAAAACTGTCATTTCTGGATGGTTATGAAGAGGTATGACAGCATTTACAGGCAGAAAGAAAATGCATAACTGCAAAAACACACAGATCAATAAGCATAAAGGTTAATAATTTAAGATGACATCTTAATAGATAGTTGTTTCCATAGTTGCCGATATTTCTAAAAGGCTAAAAGCTTACCGAGAATTTTTCACTCTGGTATACGGTTGTGCATGCGACTTTTGGAGTTATTCCCGGGTTACTTTTAGTCTTGAAAAACTGAAGATTCCTACTTAGACCTAGATCTTCTGCCCTCATTCCATCTATAACAAAATACAAGTCTAGTTAGCATAATGCACACACATTCATGTCATAGATACATAATAAGAATGATGGACGCTAAGCATTGTTTTACGAAACGGAATCATATGTATTTCTTACACAACTAAAAGATGCCATGGGTCTCATGCTACTGTGCTAGTTTGACAAATGATTAAGATAAATCTGAACAGTTGCACTAGCCCAATTCAACAAGACCACCATGTTACCGTATTTTATCCAATCACCAAACAATTGTTCTCTACCTAAGAAACACAATCACTGTCTTTGGGAATTAGAAGTAATATTGTGCAACTATTTAATACCAATGTCTAGATCCACATATGCACTTAGTACCGCTGATTTGATATATTCCAGTGTAAAGAGCATAAGCTGCAACTGTGCATCTATCTAATACTTGTGCCTTGATCACAAGCTATAGTGGTAAAGAACGCAATAGCAGGAAACACATATATATAATCTGATTATACTATAATATTGGCCAACACGACATCTTCCAATCTTTGTGAAATTTCAGGGTCCTGTCCTAGTTTCCTCTTTCCTTACGTGTACTCCGCTCACGTGGATTACGGTTCTGAACTTAAAACAACCCAACAGCAGGCAATCTACTAATAAGGAATGCTAGACACCAACACAAAACCAATGTGGCATCATAACTTTAGTTGACTAAGAGCATCATAATTTTAGCTTGAGACACATACAGTTCTCAATTTCAAAAACGCATCCTGCCAACTTACGTCATCAAATGTCAAGCCATCTCCCTACAAATCTAGATCCAACTCCCAAATTTTGTGATTTGTCGTTTTATACTACACAAGTATCCCTAATTAACCTACAAATAGTAAACATTATCCACGAAAATGTAGATCAAATAACTTCCTACAATAGCGCAACACAATAAACAATGATTACTCTAGCGTCCTATCCACATTTCAACATATAACCATAAAAACGAACAAATAAACAACAAACATCTCACCTAGAATACGACAAAGCTTCTGCACATCACTCGGACTAGGAACCGTCCCAGCACCTTTAAACACATCAACACAAGACATATACAGCTTCTGCAACGGAAACAAGCTCCGATCCTCCGTTATCGACCGCGATAACGGAGACGAAGGAGACCGTCTCCTTTTACTACTACTACCACTAGTACCATTACCATTACTACTTTTCCTGCAACATTTCTTCTTCCTTATAGTCCTACTCACTTCAGCTAACCTCACCTCTATCGTCATCAATCAAATTTAACCGAAATACACGTCAGCACAGTTTATAACCGTTCAAATTCAACGGAATTAACCGATTTACACGTCAACTATGTGTTAAACTGTGTGAGATCGATCAAAAACCACAGATCCGATCAAATTCACGTCCACGCGCCAAAAAATCCGATCTAAACCTTCAAATCCTTCAAAAAACAGCATTAACCGTTAAAAATCAACGAAATAGGTCCACGCGCCAAAACATTTGATCGTCTATAAACTTGAGATTGAACGTTTAACGAAATTTAACGGAAAAAACGTTGAGTGTGTGTAAAAGTGTGTGAGAATTTGAGTGAGGATGAAAATGTAGGTGAAAAAAAGATGAAAAAAAGGGATTATAATGAGGCGATGGTGGTGGTGAGGGAAAACCATGGGCGGCCATAGATAGTTTGTTTGTTGGATTTTTCTAGAGAGAGAAAGAGAAACAACAAAAGTGTGTTGTGATGAGAGAGAGAGGGAAAAAAGGAAAAGAAAAGAAAAGTTGTTTCGATGTTGCGACCACTGTTTTTTTCCAAATGTGGCGGTGACTTTGTGAGTTGAATTACTGTTTTGCCACTCTGGGGTTTAAAGATCGGATGGATAGGATAAAAAGGGCGAGGATTTTCTCAAGTTTTGAGATTGTGAGCCATTAGGCTAGTTTCAGTCGTGACCTGGAACAACCTGGGTCAACATGCGCCACGTCAGCTTTTTCTTTCCAGCAACCTGAGACAATCCGGATGCCCCAGTCGACGACCCAAGGATTTTTTTGTTTTTTTTTTTTTTTTTAATTCAAACATTTTTAACATTAAATTTAAATTTCATTCAAATTAAAAAAAAAAACATTACATTACGAAATTTAAAAAAAAAACATTACACTACGAATTAAAAAAAAAAAAAAAAAACAATACAATACGAAATTAAAATAAACACTACAATACTTAAACTAATAATCTAAATTGTAACGTGTTTTGATTGTTGCCTTAACTTTCTCCAACTCTTCTAGTTGGCGACCGGTCAAATTTGGGTCGATTGGGATGTTGTAGAAGATGATGTCGGACTCCCGTTTTGATATCCTCAGGAGCTCAAGTTTTTCCTTTTTTATCTCGAGCTCTTTTTCCCTCAACCGTAACCAAGTATCTTCTAGACCCTGCTTATTCTTACCTTTATCCTCTTTTGACGGCTTCTTGGTCCTTAAGAAATTTTTGGCCAACGATTGCATAAATGAGTCTGATGGAACATCATCATCACGAGAGGAGGAGGATGCTTTCTTCCTTCCTTTGTCACGACCAGCCGGTCGTGATTCTCTAGTCGCTTCCTCAGCAGAATCATCAACGTCATAGACATCGAAAGGATCACGAGCTTGGGTTGAACCAGAGGTAGTGGTAGAACCCTTTGTTTTCTTCCGACTATTTGTTGATAAAGCCGGCAACTCAACCTCCTTCCAAGCAGCATGACCCTTTAAAACCTCGTAGCACTCCTCCAAAGTGAAATCATGACCGTACGTCATACGGTATTCTTTAAGAGCTTTTGAGGTGTCGTCGATATCATTTTCACCGCTTCCATGGGTGTTCTTGATATTCTCCATGATAGCACAATAATTTCCAACCCTGTTACGAATCCTGCTCTTCCATTTGGTAGTGATGGAGTCATAGCTTCGGTCTTTGCCAGTTTCTTTCTTAAAGTAGTCGATCACTAACTCCCAAAACTTGAAGCGGTTCTGGGCGTTTCCTCTCGCCGCGTTTTCCGACACATAAACCCAAGCTTTACAAAGCACCACATTTTCCTCCTTTGTCCATGGATCTGCACCCTTCTTGTTTTTCCCCCTGCTTGTTTCCGGCTTCTTGGCTTTGTCCTTGGCCTTTGAAGCACGTCTAGAGATGGCTGCTTTGGTTTGATGGGGGACATCTCTTCAGCGGAAGCGGTTTTCTCATCATCAGAATCATCAACGGGAATGGAACCATGGAACGAACCATGGTGCGAACCGTGACCCGAACCTTGTCCCATCGAAGCATCTTGACTTGGGTAGTTTTGTGTCGGATACTCCGGCATCCAATCTTCCAAATTCATGTCTAGATTAGTGCTTCGAATCGGGGAATAAGGTTGATACGGTTGAGAAGGATAAATGAAGTCCATGTTTGGATGGTAACCAGACCCACTAGGTTCTTGCCGGTAATCGTGGTAAGAATGTTGCGGTGGGACAAAAGGACGGTTAAGATAAAACGCGTTTTGGTTTTGATTTGGTTGGGGTAGTTGTGATTGATAATCAAAACTTTGCGGACAAAAGCGAATAGGAGGCCGGTTTTGTTGTGGTGATATGCCGGTTAACTCGAAGTTGTTTTTCGGCGAGAAATTTAGATCCGGGGCATTTTGGGGTAGTCGTGATCGTCGGGTTTTTGATTGTGGGGTATTTTTCTTTGACATTTTGAAGTTGGATAAGAATTAGATTGAAATGAATGTAGATGAGAAATGGTGAGTGGTGAATTGTGTTTGAGGTGAAGTTGGTATTTAAAGAGTGGTAAATTGGGGCTTTTTTTTTTTTTTTTTTAGTTTAATGAGACCAAACGGTCGGTTTTTAAAACTTGTTTTGATTTAAATACAAACGGTCAAAAAAAAGAGGATACAAGCATTAAAAACATCGGTTGTAAATACACTCGATATGCCCAAAGTTGGTATGACAACCGATGTGGCAACCTTAGCCCACAATCGATCCACCCGATGTGAAGATCGGTCGAGGGTGCCAAATTTTGGTGCCCAACCGATGTTAAACACACGTCTGCGACCAGCCTTAGATTTGATCTAATGATTCAAATCAAAAGAAATTCTTTTGATTTAAGCCATTCATTGGATTAAATCCAATGGCTCACAATCTCACAACTTGACTCAAGTTGTATTTACAACTTAAATCAAGTTGTGTTTACAACTTGAGAGAATCCAAATCCGATAAAAAGTTTTTTTTTTTTTTTTTTTTTTTTTTTCGCGGTAAAGTTTTCCCACCTATAACTTTTTTTTTCTCGCGGTGAATATTTATATGAGTGGTTGAAAATTATAGTGGTTTCATTTTTATTAAACTTTTTGATTTTAATCTTTTGATAATAATTTTGAGATGGAAAGAGTATTTTTTTTTAAGCTGTGTGTTTTTTGTCGATGAATAATTATTATAGGATAAAAGGAGTAGTATTTTTTTTTTTTGGAAACAAAGATGATGGGAGGTGAAAACTGTGATTAATTTTTATGTCTAAATTTACTTGACAATATTTTGATGATTTGCTTATTTGACGTTTAATTGATTCTAGGTTCAATGTGAATTTTTTTTTTGCCTCTTCTCCCCTCATGAGCTCTATGCCATTCGAAGTGCTTGTCGTCTAGTTGTCACTTATGGTTGACAAAATCCAAGGGTTGAATCTAAAGTGGCTATTTCACTTGCGTGTACAGAAAGTCGATCCTCCTTGGTCTTTGTCTGCTATAGTAATGGGCATCAAAGTGTGGGCATCTCAACTCGGTATCTCTTTTTCATGGGTTAAGCGTGAATGTAATTTAGCAGCTCGTCATGATGCTAAGTTAGCTTTTAGATCTCATGAAAACTTTGTATGGAATGCTCTAATATTTCTGATGTAATTACCTCAATTACGAGAAGTGGTATGATATAAGAGTTTTGCGGGCTTCGACTTGTTCAGAATAAAAAGGTTTAGTTGATTCAAAATAGTTAACGACTACATTGGATATTTTGTTGGTTAAGATTGGATTGGATCAAAATTCAAAAGTCTTTGGGGCTATTTTTCTCGAGGAGAAGTTTTCCTACCTATAACTTTTGAGATATTTTACTACCAGTTTTGTAAGTCTAATTGGTATACACAAAAGACGATTTTAATGATCGAGTGATATAACAAGAAAAAAGAATAAGTTATATAACAAAATAAAAAAATGGCAAGTTAATATAGTATTGTTGTGTCATTTGCCTTTTATAGCATTTCTTTAACAATATTATCCCAAAATTATAAAAAATAGACAAAAACTCCTACTACATTATTTATTTGCATGGGATATTTGTGGTAAGATAACCGAAAGAAACGTTATATCTTGTGGGTCCTATTGACTTTCGTGAAGGGGTTTCTACAAGTGGAAAACCGAAAACAGCGAGCCCAATATAGAAATAAAATTTATTTAATTAAACTGACTTAAATTTATTTCTTTATCTAAAGCTGATTCTAGTTTGTAACGGCAGAATAGAAAATGTCAAAAACAATATGAACCTTTTGAGCTAGTGTCATCTTTACTGACCGAAATGCTCAAAGTATGTTTATACGAAACTAACATTTTGTGTATTTTTTATGCTCAAAGTATGTTTTTACAAAACTAACATTTTATGTAAATATTGTAGCAGTCGCGCTATAATAGTTGTAGGAGCCTTCCGTTTACTAAGGCTGGCAATTTTGACACGAAACCTGTTAACACGACACGACACGACCTGGTCTTAACAAGTTCGTGTTTGACCTTTAACAGGTTTCGTGTCTTAACATGTCTGACCTGTTATGTTAACAGGTCTTAACAGATCAGCTGTTAGTACCTGTTAAAATTAAAATACCCTACTCATTTATAAATCTGTCTCCCCCATCTCTGCTTGGTTGCTTTCTAAACAGTTAATTCATATAAAAATAAGAAAAAGGAGAAAACTCTCTCTCTTCCCTCTTAACTCCATAGCCACCGCCGGCTTCAACCACCCACCACCACTCCACCGTCGGTCACCTCACCTCACCACCCTCACCAAAACAACCCTCTCCTTCTCCTCTTTCCGATCCCATACATCACGAGCCCTACGCCCGTCTGCTCAATCCTTGAAAATCGATGCGGGAACCATAGACGAGGTAAACATGTCCTTATAAAGTTACTTGTATTGACACAAATGTGCCACAATTACAACATAAGGCATATGGGTTTTACTCCTTGAGATTTTCATATGCTTTGTCAAGTAAAATAACTAACCTGATCTTGTTAAATTTGTGATTTGTTTATATGATAATCTAAGAATCAAGTAGATACGAAACAGATAGATATATAATTTGTGATTTGTTTATATGATAATATATAATCTAAGAATCAAGTAGATACGAAACAGATAGATATGAAACAGTTAAATTTGTGATTTGTTTATATGATAATATATAATTTTTTAATGTAATATAATTGAAAAGGTTTATGACTAAGAACACAATTTGGATTTGAACCTTTTCCCTTATATGAAACTTTTTTAACCCCTATGACCTGCTACTCTTGTTGGTTATTTGTTGTAATGACTGAATGTCTCGATGTTGTAGATGGATTCTGAATGTCTCGAAATTGACCCACAAAATAATGAGTTTACACAACCTGATGAGGTCGAGTCCGTGGAAAAGGATGTAGGAGCCAAGAGAAAACGTAAAGATCGATCTATTTGTTGGAATTTCTTTGACAAAGATGAGAAAGGCGCAGTAAAATGCAGCAACAAAGTGCCATGTAAGTGCAAAAAGTGTGGTAATATTTTCTTGTATGATAGTATTCAAGGAACGGGTAATCTTAAGCGACACATGGAGAAATGTTTTGGTAAAAATTATCATGATGTTGGTCAAATGCTATTTAATAGTGACATGGCATTACGGTCATCTAGATTTGATCAAAATATCTTTCGCGATTTGCTTGTAGCTGCTACTATTAGGCATGAATTGCCTTTGTCATTTGTTGATTATAAGGGTATTAGGGATGTATTTACATACTTGCAACCTGAAGCAAGTGTGATTACTAGGAATACTTTAAAAGCTGATTTGTTTAAATTGTATAAGAAAGAAAAGGAAAACATTAAAAGCATGCTTATGGAATCACCGGGGAAGTTAGGTTTAACTTCGGATTTGTGGTCTTCTATTACTACCGTTGGTTATTTGGCCATTACAGTGCATTTTGTTGACAAGGAATGGGTTTTGCAAAAGAGAGTCTTATCTTTTTCTTTCATGCCACCACCTCATTCCGGTGTTGCTTTAAATGCAAAAGTGTTTTCGATTCTAGAAGAATGGGGCATAGAAAAAAAGGTATTTTGTATAACTTTGGATAATGCATCTTCTAATGACCGTTTTGTTGAGCTTTTACGTGAGCAACTAGATACAAAATCACCACTCGTTTCTAAGGGTAGTTTTTTTCATATGAGATGTTGTGCACATATTTTAAACTTGATTGTGCAAGAGGGGCTCAAAGAAATTGATGAAGCTGTTTGCAAGGTTAGAGAGAGTGTCAAATATGTTAAAGGATCACATTCACAAGTAAGGAAGCAAAAGTTTTTAGACTGTGTTAAGTTACTTTCTTTAAGTTCAAAAAAGGGGTTAAGGCAAGATTGTCCTACTAGGTGGAATTCTACTTTCCTAATGCTTGATAGTGCCATTTATTACCGAAAGGCATTTGCCCATTTAAAAATAAGTGATTCTAATTATAAGAGTTGTCCAACTGCTTCTGAGTGGGATATCATTGAAAAGATTTGTGTTTTCCTTGGAGTGTTTTATGATGTGACTAATGTTTTCTCGGGATCCAAATATCCTACTGCAAACTTGTACTATCCTCACGTTTTTATGGCTTATCTTACTTTGCATGAGAGTATGAGTTCAAGTGATGAGTATATGAAAGATATGGGGAAGTCTATGATGGACAAATTTCAGAAGTATTGGTCTGATTTTAATCTCACTTTAGCCATAGCCGTGGTGTTTGATCCAAGATACAAGTTGCACTTTATTGAATGGAGTTACAAAAAGATTTATGGAGACGACAACCCTCAATATGATGATGTTGATGGGTTATTGAAGACCACTTTTAATGAATATGCTTGTGATGTTTCCTTTACAACTTCAAATCAGGCAACTACTTCAAGTGTTCGTAAAGTTGGTGAAGAAACAAGTGATGATACAAGACGTCTCTTTGGAGTTAGAGCAAAACTTCTGGTAATTTATTTGTTTGTAAAAACAGTTTTATCTTTCTTAATTTTCACTACAATTTTGCTTAGGCTTTACTGATGCAAATTTCTAATCATTGAATTACTAATTTTGTATTATTACTTTATAGGATTTTGATGAGTTTCAAAGCAATGAATCTACAACCAACAAAAAGTCAGAATTGCAATTGTATTTGGATGAGCCAAGAATGGAAAGGACATTGGAACTAGATGTGTTGGCTTTCTGGAAATCCAATGAGTTTAGATATCCCATACTTGCTAGGATGGCTCGAGACTTTTTGACAATTCCAATATCTACTGTTGCATCGGAGTCTACATTTAGTGCTAGCGGAAGAGTATTAGATCAACATCGAAGTTCACTTAGTAAAGAAACTCTTGAGGCCCTTATTTGCATAAAAGATTGGTTGTTTGCAGGTTCAAATGAAGTCCCTCTTGAAGAGCTCACTGAAGATATAATGTCGATGTCGCTTGATGGTGGTCCTGAATCAGGTGCTTCAAACTCAGTCAACAATCCCGATTCCCGGCACACTTAAAGATTTGTGAACTTTTGTAATGTTAAGGTTTATTATCATTATGTATTAGTTAAGACTTAAGATTTGTGAAATTGTGATGTGATAATGTTCTGTATGTTTCTGTGGGTCTATAGTTCTTTCTATGCATGTTAAGTGTTAACAGGTTCTTAACAGGTCTTTAACAGGTTAACCTGTTTATTTTCGTGTCGTGTTCGTGTTTGAGAAAAATGACACGATAAGCTAACAGGTCGTGTTCGTGTTTGACCTTAATAGGTTCGTGTCTTAACAGGTTCGTGTGACCTGTTATGCCAGCTCTACCGTTTACCTTGCTTTGGCATAATTTAAACCTACCTCATAAATGGATAATAGCACTCCCACTCTTTTTTGATTTATTTTTTAATTTTTATAATTTAGTTTTTAGTATATAACTACAAGAAATGAAAGTACGGAACAGAAAATAAAAAGTTTGATAAGTAAAAAAGTATTAAAAGACAAACCACATAAGAAAACGATAAAAAAAAATTGTTTTTCCGGTTAACGCCTGATAAAAATGGCTATATTAAACTTCCAATATCCAAAACCATGTGGTTTTGCTAGGTCCGTTGTTGGTTGTTTGAATTAAAAATCAAGCTACTGATTTCTACTTTCCCACTTATTGAAAAAAATTCATATGAACGTACTTAAAGTCAAGAGACTGAGACATCCTTAGTAGGGGTGCAACCGAGCCGAGCCAAGCCCGAGCTTGACAAGGCTCGAACTCGGCTCGAAGAAAAAAACTAGGCTCAAGCTCGGCTCGATAGCTCGTCAAGCTTTAACCATCTAGGCTTGAGCTCGGCTCGATTCAGTTTTGAGCAAAGCTCGAGCTTTGCTTGAAAAGCTCAAATATATGTATATGAATACATGATTACACATTTACACCCCTATTCCAACTCCTGAACAAGTTGATTAAGGAGTTGAGACTTGAGACTCGAAAAGAAGAACGAATACAATACAGTACCCAATGAATAAAACTATATAAAGACCTTAAAAAAGGGCATACACCTGAACCAATGAATCGTATCTAACTTGGACAAAATGTGACTAAATTGTCACCTGATGCCACACATTCAAGAGTCAAGAGTCAAGAAGATGAAACAAATCTAACATTAAAATGAAACATAATCAGTAAATGCTAGTTAAGGTTCGAATGTCTAAAATAGTTCAACAAAATATTATTCGCGAGACGTCATAAGCTTCATAGATCTTGAATACTTGAGCAAAATGATTTCCATAACTTGAATACTTATTTATAATTAGGTTAATATTCAAATTAACCCTTATTTACTTAAAGCTCGAAAAAGCTCGAGCCGAGCCATCAAAAGCTCGAGCTCGGCTCATTATATGTTTCGAGCCAATATATTGGGCTTGAGCTCGGCTTGAGCTCGATAAAAGCTTGACTCGATCGAGCCGAGCTCGAGCTCGAGCTCGAGTTGCTTGATAAAAGCTCGGCTTGTTTGCACCCCTAATCCTTAGCAATAGCATTCAAGTAGTTTTGAATATATAGATAAGTTACATTTTATGTTGAAATAAAGAATTTGACTATATATTGAGAATTCTTCATTGAACCCTCCTTAAGTAGAAGAATGATCAACCACTTTAATAAGCATTTATCAGTTCAATTTTTTTTTTTTTTTTTTTTTTAATTGAAAGATGTAATTATATTGATTTTTTCCAATACTTGGCTTTTATATTTTGTTAACAATCCTTTTGTGCAACTTAGCAAACATAAATACAACTTTTGATTTTTGGTCGACACGTTAAGAAGAATACTTTTGACACGTTATATCATGTTCAAAACCTTGATGTTATATCAAAATCATAAATTCAAACAGATATCATGTTAACGCTACATGGAAAATCTATTGCAATACATGATATATTGTCAAAGTACATGATTATATAATTTGAAATATATGCTTGACTGAATTATTGGAATCAAATTAAAAGAATGGTTCCTCTGCAAAGTTACAAAGTATATTAGTGGGTTGAGTTATTAGAACGGTGCCTAGTTTTTTATTGGGATACCTTCTAGTTTTTTTGTTTTTTTTTTTGTTTTTTTTTTTATTTTTTTTTATTTTTATAATTTTGTTTATATCAAAAAGCTATAAACCTGAAAATGCAGAACTGTAAATATAAAGTTTAATAA
The DNA here is from genome assembly GCA_019973895.1 of Chrysanthemum seticuspe. NCBI lineage: Eukaryota > Viridiplantae > Streptophyta > Magnoliopsida > Asterales > Asteraceae > Chrysanthemum > Chrysanthemum seticuspe. Next base: position 250,307,891 of record BPTQ01000001.1, read on the forward strand.
GCCAAACGCTTAAAACTGTCAGAAATACGAAACAAAAACTGACAAAAAACTGCGTTGTACTGAAAAAATGGAGGGACAAAGGGAATATTCTCTATGGATGTGACTCCATAAGGAGGGTTCCAATAGTGTATCCCAATATTAGTGGTTTCCACAAGTGGAAAGTAAACAGTGAGCTGCAATCTACCGCACTGGCTTCATTCTTCTTTATACAATCCCTTGTATTTTGGTATAACACAATAATCAATAATGGTTGGCTTTAAACTAACATCAAGCGTATTATGAGGTATATATCATGATATTGTGTATTATGAGGTATATATCATGATATTGGTACTAGAAAGTTGTAACAAATATCTTTTTTAGGTCATATATATTTGCGTCAAAATCTTTTTCTTAACTTGAACTTGAAAAGGTTATATTTTTTTAATTTTTATGTTAGCAATAACATTTTAGCTTACTTAGGTTTTTATGTAATACATTTTTATTTATACTCAACGAAGTTTTGTCAAAGCAAGTGATCACAAAAGTGAAATAATTAACTTTTTAACCACAAGGGTTGTAGTTGTCGTGTGGTTACTAGTTAAGCAAAGTAAATAAACACATAATAGTTTCATATGATGTTGGGTGTGTTTGTCAAAATTATCAGTAGCAGTTATTAGTAGTAGCAGTTAGCAGTAGGTGTTTATTTTATAAAAGTGTTTGGTATATTAGTTGTAGTTGTAATAGTAATGTGTAAAATAAAGTAAAAGGATACACAAACATGGCGATTTAGGAATGTTTATTTGCTACATATGCATTACAGAATTACACTTACTCTGGTATCCAGCATTTTCAAATTTGGAGATCCACGAATCATTTCAATGATGAACGATAACATAACAATATTCCCAAAATCGACATGGGACAGCTTAAGGTTAATCAGGGATACAAAGGGCACATTCATCCTAGAATTAGCTTCCCGTATCAACTACAACAAGTTTTAAAGATTAAATGTCATTACTGTTACACATTTCTTTAACATTGTAAAATCATAAGTGTAAAACTCAAATTGTTCTTACCGAATAGTAATGTGTAAAATAAAGTAAAAGGATGTACATTCAAATATGAACTCTTTAAATAAGTTGCATGTTAGTATTTAAGTAATATTTTGATTCCACTGCTCTTAAAATGCTATTTCAAAGAGCATTTAGCATTTAGCGTTTTTTTTCTTCATAAATGTTAACTGCTGATCATTCTAAACAAACATACAACCAATAACTCTGATGACGTATACTCTACATCCGGGTTACGAACCCGCCCCAAAGCCCAATATTGATAAAGCCCAACACGATGTGGGCTACGCTGATAAGCGTTTAGGCCCACAGCGGCCCAGATACGAATCTATTTACGGAATAGATATGGGATATCTTCTAATCAAGGAGATAATCATTCCTCAACCGATTTAGGCGGGATACGCCGAAGGTTGAGGAACACGGAACCAACAAGGATTCCGTGCCTATATAAAGGGAATCACATCCCTCGTTTAAGGTACAATCTACAAACCCTAACTCTCCTTAAACCCTAAACCGATTACTTACTCTCACGCCGGAGGATAATCGTGGGAAACAATCCCACGGTAAGCCTAACGGTGTCTTTTGTCTTTTAGTGCGCAGGTTTCAAGCAACAATCCTCAATTGGTGTAGAATCCGGAGCTCCAAACAAGGAACGTCCAACTTTTGCATCAACAAGTGGCGCCATCCGTGGGACCATTCACTAAGAACCAAGAACTAGGATGACGAAGCGATCGCAAGCAGATTTTACTGGAAAGAAGGTGCACAGCGGGGCAACCCCCAAGCAGATCTCTGGAACAACCAGCGCTGCTAAGAATCAGGGATCAGGCCAGGATTCGGCCTTCCCTCTGGTGGAACCACTCTCGGGGACAACCCAGACAACAACGACAACCACCAGCACCAGAGACCCGCCGCGCACTCCTTTTACTCCACTCCAATCGGTGCTAGAAGCTAACTTCACAAAAGCACCCGACGCACCCGACAGGAACAGGGGCGTGTTGATAGAAACAGATACCCCTGTTCTAGAGGGAGTCGTTCCAGAATTAGAGCCAAGTAATTTTGTCTCTCAAAATTACGAAGCCCTAGCTGTCCTCATGCAAGAGGAAGCAAAGAAAAGACCAAGTCGAAGCATGCATGCTCGACTAGACTTTGGCCCAGAGTTTGAGATATCTCCACCGCGTCGTCATAAGGAGAGACGCGGGAAGGGCAATCGCCGACCCCCAGTATTCAATAGAATTGGGAGGAGAGTTGAGGAGGATAATACGTCTGACTCACAGCCTATGACTGAAAGTGAGGAAGATGGGAAGCGCACCAGTGTCCATACTAGACTCGGTGGCCGCAGAGTACAAGATAGATTGGGGGAGCGATATTCCCCAAGTGAGAGCCCCCCAAGCACGAATTCTGAGGATAACCGGCGTAAACGCCGAAGGGGAGAGGAACTATCCTCTGGTAATTCCTCAGACAGTGAGGACAGTGAGACTGGACATTGGAAATCCAGAAGAAAAAACCGTGACCAAGAAGAGGAGGATATGTCTCTCCCATGGCGCCGTCAGAAGGTAGATGCGTTCACTAGACGTATCAGTGATTTTTCGGAGAACAAAAAGAGGCGCATGCCTACTAATGTTAAAACCTATGATGGAACAGGTGATCCTGATGATCACCTAAAAATTTTTGAATCAGCAGCAACCATTGAAAATTGGCCACAACCTGTATGGTGCCACATGTTCAATTCCACACTGGTGGGAAATGCGCGGAACTGGTTCAACAAGCTTCCACGCAGAAGCATCAATGGCTTTGAAGAGTTGAGGAAGGCATTCCGCCTAAATTTTACTCAACGAAAAAAGTGCGCTAAAAACCCCATTGAACTTGCTAGAGTCAAACAGCGCCAAGGGGAATCCACAAACGCTTTCATAGAGCGCTTCAAGGATGAGTGCATGCAAGTCAAAGCATGTCCCGAAGTACTCAAAATCTCAGGGTTCATGAATGGAATCAACAACCCGGAACTTATTAAAAGGTTAAATGACAGGATTCCCCAATCCTTCGATGAGGTTATGAAGCGTACACGGTCCTTCGTACAAGGAGAAGCCGCCGCAGCGGATAGCAAGAGAAGCTACTCCAATTACCGGTCACAGGAACAACCTGGGAGACAATCCAAAGACCGGAATAACAACCGTAACAGGAACTATCGCAACCAAGGGAATGGACGCGACAATGACAAATATACCCCGCTTACCAAATCACCGAAGGAAATACTCGCAACAGAGGGCGCTAACTTCCCAAGACCACCACAAATGCGCACTCCAGAGGAGAGGCGTGTCGGCAGTGGATACTGTGATTACCACGCGCAGAAGGGCCACACTACTAACGAATGTGTCCAATTGCGTCAACTCATTGACAAGATGGTCAAAGAGGGTAGATTGGACCATCTGGTCAAGAATATCAAGGAAGGGAAGGACAAGCAAAAGAGTAGCAATAAGAAAGAAACGCCTAAAGATAAGCCCGACACCATTTACATGATACAATCATGGCAGCGGGTCACAAAGCAGAAGGTAAGTCAGGATTTTTCGTGGGGAAAAGAAATTTCATTCCCCACCTTAACCGCGAACAACGCGGTGGTAGAACCACTTACTATAGAGATAAGCGCGGGGGGTCACGATATTCACCGCATGTATGTTGATGGTGGAGCCTCTGCTGACATCATGTACGAGCACTGCTTTAAGCGACTGCGTCCCGAAATACGCAACCAGTTAACCCCAGTCGGAACAGCGTTGACCGGTTTTACAGGGGAGAAGATATGGCCTATGGGACAAATAAGATTACCTGTCAGCATTGGAAACGAAGAACACTCCGCTACGGCATGGATGGAATTTATGGTGATTAAATCTCCCTCGCCATATAATGGCATTATTGGGAGACCAGGAATTTCAGCTATGCGCGCAGTGCCGTCAACAGCGCATGGGATGCTTAAGTTCCCAGTGGAAGGTGGTATTGTTACTCTTTACAATGCCTCTATACCACATCGAGAATGCAACACGATTGCATGCGAGACCGCACCAACCCCAGCACAGCGGACTACCAGAATTCCACATCTGAAAGTAGCAATCCACCCAGAATACCCAGAGCAGGAAATTGCCATCGGAGGATCACTATCAGATAACGGCAAATCAGCTGTATGTGCACTCCTGCAAAAGAACTTAGACATTTTTGCATGGGAGCCAAAACACATGACGGGAGTACCGCGCTCAATCACAGAGCATAACCTGCGAATCCGACAAGGATACTCGCCTGTGCGCCAGAAGAAACGGGGCCAAGCCCCAGAGCGTGCGCAAGCGATCCTGGCTGAAGTACACAAGTTGGTAGACGCGGGAATTATGCGTGAAGTCTATTACCACGACTGGCTTTCGAATCCAGTAATGGTCAAAAAGAGCGACGGTAGCTGGCGGATGTGTGTTGACTTTACGGATCTTAACAAAGCATGCCCGCAGGACTGCTACCCATTACCAGAAATAGACTGGAAAATAGAGTCTCTGTGCGGGTATCCATTGAAGTGTTTCCTAGATGCGTACAAGGGGTACCATCAAATTCAGATGGCTAAAGAGGATGAAGAAAAGACGGCCTTCCACACAGGCAAAGGTGTTTACTGTTACACAAAAATGCCCTTCGGCTTAAAAAATGCGGGGGCCACCTATCAGCGGTTGGTAGACAACGCTTTCAAAAAACAGGTGGGCCGCAACATTGAAGTCTATGTCGATGATCTAGTCATCAAGAGCCATACTGAAGATGAGCTAATACGCGACATTGAGGAGACGTTCAAAACTCTACGAGAGATAAACATGAAGCTGAATCCAAAAAAGTGCACATTCGGCGCTACTGAGGGCATGTTCCTTGGATACCTGATTGAACCTAACGGCATAAAACCATGTCCAGAAAAGACACAATCGGTCATCGAACTTCCTTCACCACGCACGTTGAAGGAAGTTCAATCTCTTAACGGAAAGTTGGCCGGCCTGAACAGGTTCCTATCCAAGTCAGCAGAAAAATCGTTACCACTTTTCAAAACACTCAAGAAGTGCATAAAGAAGGGTGATTTTAAGTGGACTACGGAGGCAGAGGAAGCCTTCACCCAGCTTAAACAACATCTGGCAACAATGCTAATTGCTCAAAAATGCTCTTTTATGCTTCTACCAAACACACCCGTTATTGTAGTTCAAATAACATGCACGGCCTCGTATTTACATTGTCCACTGAAAAAAGAACATTTTCTGTTTTTAGTTTTTTACATTGCTGGAAGTATTTGTTCCTACATTTTATATGTTTGCTTGCAACGAATGTATGTATTGACCAACTGGGGCTTGCTCCAATAATATTTTTTTTTTCGCAAATGCTCAGTTGACCGGTTATTATTATAATTTTTTTTATTCGAGGAAAATGGTTTGGATTTAATCTCAACTGCTAGCTAGCTAGATTGCTGGAGTAGTAGATTGTTGCTTGAAGATTAGTCTTCCGGGAAGGATCCGGTTGAAACCTCGATGGTGCCTCGGGTTAGGATATCCCCACCGAGCTAACTTTTTAGGAAGGAATAGACGTATTAAACATTTGTTTTGACTTTTTGAGAAGCAATTATGGTCCATAAGTTATTAAAAATAAATAAATAAATAAATAAAATAAAAATTATTATCCTAAAACAATATTTTTTTAATCAAATTAGACTTCATTTTCTTCCTTTCAAAAACCGGTGACATAATACCATATTACCATAATATCTTACGTGGATTATAAGTCGGAAATTCAATATATCATGAGCTCAGACGTATAACATGCGAACTTCACATGTTCGTTTTCCGGTTTTGCACGTAACGTTGGATATGGTTTCATAAAGAAACAGAAAGAATATTATTTTATACATTTTAGGCTTCTAATACGTAATACTTTTCCTTAAAAGAAACAAAACATACTTGTAATTTATGGCTATGGCTATCCACTTCCACACCCAATAGAAAATATCTTTCATTAAATTTTTTAAATTATAATATTATAAAAGTATAATATTTGATTTCTTGTGGATTAATTAGTCAAGATGTTAGTGTATCGTATTTGATTTCCTGTGGATTACATAACGTATCATAAAATCCTAAAATAGAGGCGACCCACTGGCCAATGTACACGTGTAGTGTAAAAGTGCAATTATGGTGTATATATACTTTGTGAAAAGGTATGAAACAAGAGAAAAGAGAGGCAATACGTAGAGAAACAATGGTCCAAGTCATCATTACGCATGTTTTTAATTACTATTTTCTTGTGGATTACACAATGTATCCTAAAATTCTAAATACAGCGGCCCGTTGTAGACATGTCCAGCTCAAACATACTAGTAAAAATGTTACTGTATCTTACACTATTTGATTTCCAACTTTGCTTTTGGACGCACCAATACATGTGAACTATTATTTGGCACAAGATTTATCATACAGCTGAACGGATAAATGAACGAGGTTTCTCTATTCAGGTTATGTGTGGAAAACGATTTGTTAACTAATTAGTATCAGTATCGATATCTTAAGAATCTGTAATCCATATTGCTACCGGTACACCATAGGACAGTTATCTATAAGATCGGATATGAGTAGTCTTCTTAGTATTGAGCGTTAGAGCATTATAAACCATGCATATTCAGTGTGTCACCAACAAAAGATGTTTAACAAATAAAGCTTTAACTGAAATCAGTTGCATGCAAAACAAGTTTTTCGGTTTTTCCAAATGGCTTAAACAAATTACATGTCTTCCCGGTCATGGACCAGGCACCAAGTATTTGAATACACCTAATGTTCTAATGAGGATGGGATGCCATTGTTCTTAACATAAAAAATGTCATTTTTTTTTTTTTTTTTTTTTTTTTTTTTGATATCAAGGACAAGCCTCTATCGTGTAATGAAAAGATTATGCATAGCTCAAGAAACTATAGTTAAAATTTAGGACGTATGGCTGCTTCAACACTCACCTTGTTATTTAAAGGGGGGGGCACATTTTTCTGAAACGACAAAGTTGCACACTATAGATTTACACCTATTTTTGTGACGAGATAAGAAGTTTTGAACTCGATCTCAACTCATTAGGAGAGTAGCATCTTAGTTACGCACTTTGAATTCACGGACAAAATCAAAAACCAAATATAATAAGGTGTACAAAAAATTTTCAAACATAAGAGGCTAAAAATTTTAGCCTTTTGTTTGTTTTTTCAAAGAAGCTCTTCTTTGCCTCTTTTGTCTACAGGCGCGCAGACGTATTCCTTGAAGACCGTTTGTTTATTTTCAAACATAAGAGGCTAAAATCTCTTATTTCCTCTTCTACCATGCAGACATAATTTATCTATTTTTTTTCCACTTCTTACCTCTTCTCACAACCCCTACATCTCTTTCTCAATATCTTACATCTCTTTTACGTTTCGTCCGTCTTTTTACGTTTTCGTCCGTTTTTTTACGTTTTCACCAGTTTTTTACGTTTTCGCCCGTTTTTTTACGTTTTCACATTTTTTTTACGTTTTCGTCCGTTTTTTACGTTTTCGTCCGTTTTCTTATGTTTTCGTCCGTTTTTTTACGTTTTCGCCTCTTTTTTTACGTTTTCGCCATTTTTTTACGTTTTCGTCTGTTTTTTTACTTTTTCGTTCGTTTTCTTATGTTTTCGTCCGTTTTTTTACGTTTTCGTCCGTTTTCTTACAATTTCGCCTGTTTTCTTAAGTTTTAGTCCGCTTTATTACGTTTATGTTCGTTTTTCATGTTTTCGTCCGTTTTTTAATGTTTTCGTATGTTTTTTTTATGTTTCCGTCTGTTTTTACGTGTTCATCCTTTTTTTATGTTTTCGTCCGGTTTTTTACGTTTCGTCCGTTTTCTTACGTTTTTTACCGTTTTCGTCAGTTTTCACCTTTTTGTTTTTACGTTTTCATCTATTTTTTTACGTTTTCGTTCGTTTTTAATGTTTTCGTATGTTTTTTTTTATGTTTCCGCCTGTTTTTACGTGTTCATCCTTTTTTTACGTTTTGGTCCGGTTTTTTACGTTTCGTCCGTTTTCTTACGTTTTTGACCGTTTTCGTCCGTTTTCACCTCTCTTTTTTTTACGTTTTCATCTATTTTTTTACGTTTTCGATCATATTTTTACGTTTTTGTCCGTTTTATGTTTTCGTCGGTTTTTTTCGTCCATTTTCGTCCCATTACGTTTTCGGTCATTTTTTTACGTTTTCGTCAGTTTTCTTATGTTTTCGTCCATTTCTTTACGTTTTCGCCAAATTTTTTTACTTTTCGCCCGTTTTTTTACGTTTTCGTCCGTTTTTACGTTTTCATCCGTTTTTTACGCTTTCGTCCGTCTTTTTACGTTTTAATCCGTTTTTTATATTTTCATGTGTTTATTTTACTTTTTCCTCCATTTTCATATGATTTTATAAGTTTTTTGTACGTTATTTTATCTTACCTAAAAAAACGTAAGATAATGTAAGAAAACGAATGAAAACGAAAGAAAACAGACGAAAACATAAAAAAAAACAGACGAAAACGTAAAAAAATGTAAAAAAGGCGAAAATGTAAAAAAAGACGAAAGCGTAAAAAACGGTCGAAAACTTAAAAAACAGACGAAAACGTAAAAAGAAGATTAAAACGGACGAAAATGTAAAAAAAGGGAAGAAAACGTAAGAAAAAGGATGGAAACGTAAAAAAAATAGCCGAAAACGTAAAAACATACGAAAACGTAAAAAAATAAACGAAAACGTAAAAAAAAAGATGTAAACGTAAAAAAAGACGAAAACGTAAAAAACCGGACGAAAACATATGAAAATGGACTAAAATGTAAAAAAATGACAAAAACATTAAAAAACAAACGAAAACATAGAAAATGGAGGAAAATGTAAAAAACAGACGAAAATGTAAAAAAACTAGTGAAAAAGAAAAAGGAAAAAAAAAATTACTTCATTAGCACAGAAAATACTAGTGAAAAAGAAAAAAGAAAAAAGAAGAAAAAAAAAAGAAAAATGAAAGAAGTACTTCAATAGCACAAAAAACAAACGGTCTTCTTCTTGCAGATGAAGAGCTTAAATGTACCTCTTCTTTTGCAGACATGGTTTGCAGATGAAGAGGTAAAAGCTCTGAAAAAACAAACGACACCTAAACATACTAACTAAATAATACGAGAAACACATTTTTTTGGACCGGGTTCGTTTAAAAAAAATTGATGTTTTTTAAAAAAAATTAACGCTACATAAAAAAAAAAAAAAAAAAACCTATGAGTGTCCCGAGACTCCACGTAAATCCTCTGGTTCCGTCCCTCGCCTTGATACCCCTAGACCAAATTCTCTTTTGTTTATTAAATACTCTTATACGTACTAAAATTTTCTAGTAATCAACTTTTTCTTGGAACTAATAATACTCCGTAAATGTTTCATAACTAATGAACATGCTAAAACATCTCTAACTATGGGTGTGTTTGGGGAGGGCTCTATGAGGCTTGGTCTTCTAAAATAAGTCGGCTTATGAAATAAGTCTCGTTTGTCATGCGGGCTTATGATTTCCTAAAAGAGGCTAAAACTTTAGCTCGGGGCTAAAAACTTTAGCCCGAGGCTTATGAACCATAAATTACAGATTTACCCAAAAAAATATCTAACATATACCATAAAACTCATTTAATTATATCATTTTTAGTAATTCTGCAATAATAATCCTCAGCCCCAGCTCATTTGCCAAACAAGTCTACTAAAATACAAATTTCAACTTCGGCTTATAATAAAAGCCTTAGCCCCAGCCCAAGCCCAAGCCTCAGCCCCAACCCCAGCCCATTACGCCAAAGATACCCTATATCTAACATGATTTTGAGAGCTTGAAGGTCAAAGTCTACGTGGGTGTATTAATGGGGTATAACAATTGTCAATTTGCTATGTATAGCTAGTGTGCGCATCAAAACAAACCAGAGATGCATTAGCTAAAGTAATTGTTGGTTAAAGTAGATAAGGTGGATCGAAAGAAGTAGATACTATATGGTGGTTGGCATTTATTCTTCTTGATATATATGCATTGAATAAAGTAATTCTTGATATCTTAGCAATATTATCTGGAAACCGAAACCATTAAGATGCATGAAGCTAGGAGAATCAACCATTGGTCAACTACTCAGTCTAGTCTAGCTTGGGTCACTCTTTAATCTTTATTACTAGCTATCGTCTAAAATGGAGTCACCTACAAGCTGGTTAGTAAGAAAGAAACAAAAATCATTTCTGATTTGATGCTATGTTGGTTTATTTCACCGAAACGGCAAATTGAAGAATCAATTCATCCGTGACATGCAATGAACCATGTTCATATTACAATGCCATTAATTGGCGTCATCATCTATGAACTTCCATCACTGTGTCATTGATCAACGCCATTGACGCCCATGGTAAGTCTTTTTCTCATGTAACAAGCTAGCTAGGTAACTAGGTATAGTATGCATCATCATCATAATCAATTATATCAAAACTGATTTCCCTAAAATTAATAAATTAGAAAGAAACTCTTATTACTTTCCTATATTTTCTCTATTTATACACACCCAAACGGACGAATTCATCACTCACTACACCACACTCACTACACCACACCTAGCAGCTTGTTTTCTTTTCAAAACTCAAATCTTGCACTACACTAATCACTCTCACCACGAGAAAGCAAAGTTCAACAATGAAGTTCGTTAACTTTTTTCTTCTTACATACTTCAGCTTTAATATCGCAAGCTTAACGGTGGTTGTTTAATTATGAACACAGAGTTAAAAAGGATGTGCTTGAAACACTTACGGTATCAAGAACTTGCTTTTTGGGTGCGTGGGGTGTAACTATAGTATGGATGTCACTTGTCCACCAAGCGAAGGGTTGTACTTTGGTCCACCAACATACGCCACTTTTTGTTGTATCCACAATATTGGTTGGGATCTTCATTCACCAAAGTACAACCCTTCGTTTGGTGGACAAGTGACATCCATACTACAGTTACACCCCACGCACCCAGAAAGCAAGTTCCTGATATGGCAAGTGTTTCAAGACGTCCTTTTTAACTGTGTGTTCATAAATAAACAACCACGGTTAAACTTGCGATATTAAAGTTGAAGTATGTAAGAAGAAAAAAATTAACGAACTTCATTGTTAAACTTTGCTTTATCGTGGTGAGAGTGATTAGCGTAGTGAAAGATTTGTTTTTTGAAAAGAAAACAAGCTGCTAGGTGTGGTATGGTGAGTAATGAATCCATCCGTTTAGGGAGTGCATAAGTAGCGAAATATAGGAAAGTAATCAAAGGTTCTTTCTAATCTATTAATTTTAGAGAAAATCAGTTTTGTGATATAATTGATTATGATGATGATGCATACTATACCTACTTACATGGCTAGCTTGCTGCATAAGAAAAAGACTTACCATTGGTGTCAATGACGCTCGTTGATGACACGGTGATGGAAGTGGATTCAGTCTAGTCTAGCTTGGGTCACTCTTTAATCTTTATTACTAGCTATCGTCTAAAATGGAGTCACCTACAAGCTGGTTAGTAAGAAAGAAACAAAAATCATTTCTGATTTGATGCTATGTTGGTTTATTTCACCGAAACGGCAAATTGAAGAATCAATTCATCCGTGACATGCAATGAACCATGTTCATATTACAATGCCATTAATTGGCGTCATCATCGATGAACTTCCATCACTGTGTCATTGATCAACACCATTGACGCCCATGGCAAGTCTTTTTCTCATGCAACAAGCTAGCTAGGTAACTAGGTATAGTATGCATCATCATCATAATCAATTATATCACAAAACTGATTTTCTCTAAAATTAGTAGATTAGAAAGAACCTTTGATTACTTTCCTATCTTTTCTCTATTTATACACACCTCAAACGGACGGATTCATCACTCACCACACCACATCTAGCAGCTTGTTTTCTTTTCAAAAAAGCAAATCTTTCACTACACTAATCACTCTCACCACGAGAAAGCAAAGTTGAACAATGAAATACATTAATTTTTTTTCTTCTTACATACTTCAACTTTAATATCTCAAGTTTAATTGTGGTTGTTTATTTATGAACACAAAGTTAAAAAGGACGTGCTTGAAACACTTGCCATATTAGGAACTTGCTTTATGGGGCGTGGGGTGTAACTATATTATGGAACTTTTCGTTGTATCTACAATAGTGGATGGGATCTTCATTGGCGATGAGTAGACATATTTTATGTCTATCAAAAAGCAAGTTCATCCCGCTCACAAGCCAATGAAGATCCCATCCAGTATTGTAGATACAACGAAAAGTTTCATACTATAGTTACACTCCACGCACCTAGAAAGCAAGTTCATGATATGGCAAGTGTTTCAAGCATGTCCTTCTTAACTCTGTGTCCATAAATAAACAACCACAGTTAAACTTACAATATTAAAGTTGAAGTATGTAAGAAGAAAAAAAATTAACGTACTCCATAGTTCAAATTTGATTTCTTGTGGTGAGATTGATCAGTGTAGTGAAAGATTTGTTTTTTGAAAAGAAAACAAGCTGCTAGGTGTGGTATGGTGAGTGATGAATCCGTCCGTTTGGGGAGTGCATAAGTAGAGAAATATAGGAAAGTAATTAGAGGTTCTTTCTAATCTATTAATTTTAGAGAAAATCAGGTTATGTCAATGACGCTGAGTGATGACACGGTGATGAAAGTTGATCGATGATACAACAACAACATACCCAATCCTGCGGAGGCGGGGTATGGGGGAGGTAGAATGTAGACATATCATACTCCTGCCTCAGCATAAACCCGAGAGTAAGGAGACTGCTTTCAGGACCTATGTCAAGTGTGTGTGGTGAGAGTGCTCAAAAAGAAAGTGCAAGTGTAAAAGTGAGCGGTGTAAGAGCGCAAAAACAAAGAAAAGCATGCAAAAGGTAGAAACAAGCATGTAACAAAGACGAAGAATTCGGTCTTAAAAACGGCTGAGTTGTGTTGTTTTGGGTTGAGAACGCGCCGGGTGAAAGGTGGTGTGGCGGGGAAGACACGTCTAATATGGGGTCGACCGAAGGTGACGACTGGCCATTACGGCCGGTCTTAAATCGCTTTATTGATTTGTGTCTAAGTTGGTTTTCTTTTAGCTACAATCGCGTAAAGTTGAATATAAATTGAGCACTTATATAAGCATTTTTGTCATTTCGTTTTCAAGAATAGCTATTTTGAGGGGTTTATTGATTCAAAATAGTTGACGACTACATTGGACGGAGTATATAGCTAGGAATGTGACATGGTTATGATGTAATACTTTCTTGTATACGGTCACTATGTGTTTCTATTGTAACATTTTGTATCTATGTTGTGTCATGTGTATGTATTAGTGTATGCGAAAGTGTTAGTTTATGTTCTCTTCCCATAGCTTCATCGTTGATAGCACTATAAAAACTGCCATCTTGACCCATTAGCTCCTTGAAGCTTTACCAAAATTCATCAGCAAACAAAAGAACCAAATAGGACTTCATAGATTGACAAAATGCTGGCTACAACACTATGGATTTCATCATCTTACATGTTAAAAATACAAATATGGCAAAATTCCCTATAAATTAGCAAAGATATCTTAAATTGATCACAGGCTCACAGTTCATGATAATAGTGGCATAAACAACTTAAGCACACGCCTATATGCTAACTGTGAACACAAAACATTACGATTGACGTCCACTTAAGATGTCTTCTGCTCTAGCAAAGAAATCTGCAATATGACTAAACCTCATCTAAACTGATAAACGCATGTCGACTCTCAGCGCATGTTACCCTCGCGCAAGACATCAATCATGTCATATATCTTTTTATCTGCTTTAGATTGGATCTGCATTTCAAAAATAGCTTCAAAGATTAGATTATTTGGCCACATCAAGCACTAGCAGTTTATGTTTGTGTATTGAAGCCAAGTGTCTAGTTATTACAAATCGGAAGCTTAAGTTGTTTTTGAACAGATTTTCCTTCTTATTATCTAATGGTCAAAAGTCAAATAATCTGTTTTGGATAATCTATAACATCATTAAATCAGGATACTAACGTAGTACGTGGCACAATACATCCTAGCTAAACTGAAATGTACCATTGAAATGGCTTATTAGCAATTCTTTAATTCTGAAATGTGCGATTGATATCTGTTTGGGGTATTGTGGCTGCTAGAAGAAGTGCATATCCATACATCCTAGCTAAACTAGTGTTGCTTGGTAGCTTGCAACTTGGGTGGGAAACTTTAAAATACATGTAGTGACTTAAACCACATCTCATAAATATGGTTAATGTTCAAACAACTGACCAGAACATGTTTTTCAAGAGATATAGGACATTGACAATATATGGTATCGCATCATAGTGACAAAGTGCATCAAATTTCGGGTAAACAAGTATTTTCGCTTACTTAACTTTTAGTACTGATGATGAGATAAAGTATGTGCATGCTGTTCAATGTTAACCTTTGAAATATTGTGATCAATGTGACGAGTTTTGTTCACATATGCATTTAAACAAATTATAGGACTTAATTAAATCTATATACGTTATCAAGAAAAAAGGTTCATCTTAACACTTAATAGTCAAAGTTTTTTGGCTGCTAGGCATATTGTTGCTGATAAATGGGTCCTTACGTTATGTTTCCATGTTAACTAATTTCATTTTATTGCTTCAAAACAACATTTAGTTTGTTTTGTGTGTTGATAGTGTCATATTATTGCTTATCATACATGTATGTAAATTAACGTGTGATTTATGTAAATTAATCCTTTAATATTACCCATGCAAAATGTGTGCATTATGTTAGTGTATGTTGAACCTTAAACACAGTTAAGCTATTAGGAAAACCGTCCATCGGACGGGTAGAGACCTAGTTATTCATTCTAACAGCAACAAGTTATATTTAAGGGTAAACTAAAATTAACTATTTACCCTAAGTTTCAACTAACTTAATAGATTAACATCACTCCATTTAACATCTCTCTTTTTTTTTTTTTTTTTTTCCAAAAAAATGTCGTTTTGGTGATTCTACACATCAATTATTTAGAAACTTCAGGTTATACCTAAGACTCAAATGTCTTATTACGTGATTATTACACAACCCAAACACTGTTCTACGACCTGTCCTATAACAACTAATCATTTAATTGGAAGTATCAATATCACATAATCACTTTCAACAGACACATCTTGGAAAGGTATTGTTTGATGGCGCTTTTGCTACTAATTCTTTATTTTTATTTTTTTTCTATTTAGCAGAGAAAAGAGTTAGCACCTTCTTAGCGAGAAAAAGTGCAGCATCAATAGCACCTTCTGCATAAATTGATCTCCCACAAACATTGTGCTGAAACTCAAAAGAAACCCTACAAAAAGAAAAACATAATCTAATTGCTCGTTCTAAAAGATTTCATTCAAAACCCCCTCTTAGTTCAAGAATAAATCTGGAGCTTACGTTCCATCAGGGGATGTCAGATGATACATATGGAATGCATGTCCGTTAAGATGCTCCTCTGGTACACCAACCATTTCAACTTGTTGTTTCGGATCTCGTATCAATTGTACCTGAAAAAGAAATATTGTTAAGATTGAGAGTTTATACAGAATGTATTACAAGATGCTTGGAAAATTAAATAAAAAGTTATTTTATAACATATATAAATTAGTGCTTGGGAGGGTTCATGTAATTGCAAGCACAGAATTTTGTGGGTTACTTACCAAACACGATAGTTATTTTGATAGAAAGTGTCAAGTACAACGGTTACAGAAGATATTTGCTCAAATTGAAAAGTTGCAATGTACTAACTGGTACCACATAGGCTAATAATATATGCTTCAAAAGAGCAGGATGCAGCATATATGTCTTACACAAGGCAATGTTTATACATAAGATGAGGAAAGACATGTAAATTAAAGGGATATGTTATTCCGCATTTGTTGACATGAACTATCCTGACCTACCTGATCTATGTCGAAGTCGACTCCCAGTTTTTGAAAACATGATATGACAGCTTTTGCTGTTCCAGACGTGTCCAACTTGGTAGCTTGATGAGATTCCGACACCTGTTACAAAATCAACATAAGAAACAACTAAAAATGAAAATTTTGGTAGTCTGGTGGGTTGGGTTATATAGGTAACAATATAACGGGTGTTCTGGTCAAAATGGGCTGAATTTAGTACGGTTCTGATCAGGTTGGGTCAACCCGAAACATGTGGTCTAATCATATGTTTATTTTTGTATAGAAAACTAGTATAGTTAGTGGTTACCATAAATGTAAAACACTTTGGGAGACTTTTGAACTCTTGACCCATTTGACCAAGTTCCTATGTAGCAGTTTTTTCTTATTTTTACCATTTGACCCGTTAAAGGTAAAACAAAACCCAGATCGACGGATTCATAAGTGAATGAGTTAAAATGGACAATTCTAGGAACAAAGTAAGTCAATTAACAAAACTTTTGAAACAATAATGGTAATATAAATATGCTGTAAGAACGTTTTATTAAATATCATAGACGTTGTTACTTGTTATGACCAAAAACATTAACGCCCACAAAGGAAGAGCTCCTATTCACATGCAATTTTTGCTTTTCAACCAGATATGGAGTTCCGTTTTTTTTTTCCTCTTAAGAATAGGCGGAACTCTATGAAGCACTCAATCAAGAAGTTCATTTTTCACAACGTGTGGTTAATAACGTCTAATTTGGTGAGAGAAGTTCTTTAGTTAATAATCATGTAATAAATAGAGCACCGTGAGGCTGGTGTTCCCGAAATGCTTATCATTTTCCAAAATCCAGCCTTGGCACATCCTTTTTTGGGGCCCCTTTAGTATAATAGTAATAAAGTATATGACTTTGCTATAAGAAAAGGAACACATAAGGAGCCATGACCGATAACAATAGAGCTGTATCAAAATCAACTCTACATCTAACCACTAACCAACAATCAAAAACTACAGGCATCCGTTAGAGTAGATAGAGACAAGTACCTCTAGAGTATATCCGGAGAATGCTCCAGGAAATTGCTTGGACATAATATCCATGGCTGCCAAGAACGCCACAACCTGAACAAAATAAGCGACTATGAGACTAAACATCTTTTAAGAAAAAGCGTCAACAACTGTATTCATCAAACAACACCATAAACATTTTTCACCTGTTTTCCCATTTGAGGAGAGATCACGGCATAAAGATTCGCGTCTTGCACAGTTTTATACAAAAGATCCCTATCTCCACCAGTAGTTCCCATCACAAAAGGCACTCCACTTTTGCAATATAACTCAGCATTCTCTGCAGATAGACCGCACTAAACTAATATGGTACGGAGTAATATTATACGACATCAAATAAATAAATAAAATTGCATGTTTACCATTGACGGCATTAGGTACTGTGAAGTCCACTACCATGAGATTTGGATATTGTTCAACAATAGACGCTAAAGTGGTCTCTCTATCAGAGGGGCCGTACACTTGAATATTTTTCCCTCCCACTTCAACTGTTTTGCCGGCATCTTTTTGAACACCAAACGATGCTGGAACAATATGAAGCCCTGCAGATATTCCCGCCTCAATAACTGCCTCACCCATTTTCCCCGTACAACTGTTGACCTAAACAAAAATCATAAGTAATGATAAACTGACTTACAAGAATAGTATTAGCAAAAGGGGGGAAATAGTACCATGATGGGAAGAGCAAGATTGTTTGCACGAGTCAATTGCTTCTCGTCACTCGGTGTTGCTAGTGTGGCCATACAGCTTTGTTTTCTACCAAAACCAGTACAATATTTGGATGGTGTTTTACTCCTTGTGAACGAAACAGCATGTAGATTAATGGGCACTTGAAGAACGAAAGGCATTTGGTTTATCTAGTCACATTTACATTTAAATAGCCGTTAAAAAATCAATTTTGCAAACAAAATTCATCAAACAACTTTATTTTATTTTTTTAAACTTTTTTTACAAAATAAGCAAATACAAATATAAAGTGCTTATTTTAAGCAACCAGGTAGCCGTAATCGATTATGCTAAACAAAAACAGACCTGCTCGTAATCGGAAATGAATGTAGAAGAGAAGTAAAGTTAGGTTTTTTATGGGCTTAGGGTTTAAATAAATAAATAAATTGTAGAAAAAGAAAGAGGGTAAAAATGTAATTCCAATTCACATGAGAGAACTTACCAGTGGTCGGAAAGCAAAAGGGTGAAGAAGAAGAAGAAGAAGGTTGGCTGGGTTTTGGGTTTTTGGAGGGTGTTTGTGATTGGTTTAATTAATTGTTTTTCTAATTTTGGCCTTTTCTTAAGCTAAAATTAAAAACAAGTGTTTTTTTTGTGTAACCTAATTAATAAATAAATCACATAAATCTCATCCAACAAATATATCATGGATAAAGATTACTATTATTACAATTATTCTTGATGAATTGTACATTACTATTATTATAAAGTATTTACTTTATTTTAATTTAAATGTATAATCACATCAAGCATAACATGACCTCGAGAGAGTCCTTATCCATATATCATACGAGATACATCAAAACTAAAAATTAATTAATAAATAAATCATGTAAACCACTTAAAATATACATCAAAACTAAAAATTAATTAATAAATAAATCATGTAAACCACTTAAAAAATGATAGATATATATACCTTAAACAGACTCACTTAAAAAACTCGACTCACTTTTTTTTTTCAAATAATCTACACGAATTAAAAAACCATATATCATTTAAAATTTAAAAATAGGCTAATTAGTGTTTCACATTTTACAACTACTTATTGTATACTACATGTTAATTATGATTTACTTAAGTTAAATTTAAGTATGACAAGAGTTATTAAAAAATCTCTATGTTTATTTTCAATAACGATAGTTTATGGCTTAAGTTAATTTGTATATTTTAATAGTTACGCTATGATGAGCCAATGAATTAACGTATCCAATATAAGGTTTATATCATAAACATATATAATAAGTAAAATATCATTCCAAAATTTATACTTGGTTACGACTAGCCTTGAAAAACGACGCCATTTAGAGAGCCTCCAAACCACGATGTTTTGCCTTTTTTAATTATTTCCTTTGCTCCAAACCATGCCGTTTTGTGTTTGGATATAACTTGGGACGAAAACGACGTCATTTTGCTCTGTCAAGTGGAATCTACAAGTCTTGAATAGAGGGTCATGTGCTTCATACATGCTTATTCAGAACATGTGTGCATCGGATTATGACTTTCAAAAATCATCACATATTGTTGGAATACATGAGTTTGATTAGCCAAATACGCTGAGGGTGTGTAAGCCTATTGGGGGCACACACGTGAAACACTAGAATGCGTTAAAACGTTTAAAGCTCAATTTGACCGTTTTGACCCGAGATGAACTAGACCGGATTTATACTTGCTCCAAGCCCATTGGCCGGTCCATGGAGGGGTGTTTGAGTTGTGAGTTTCGGCCTAAGGTATGTGTGTAAGATATGGCATGTACGCTTAGCTTGGTGCACAAGTTTATGCCCATACAAGCTAGGGTTTTGAAGTTATATATACTCCTTTACCCTTGATCATTATACACGACATATATACCTTCATTCTCAGAAAAATAATACCGATCCCATCACCATCATAATCAGTCGATCGGAACCCTAATATTCAATCTAGGGTTTTTGCTTGTTTCGATTAGCTTTTGATCCTAACTTGCATCTATTGATCCAAGCTTGTTCAAGGGTTTTACTATATCAGCTTCTTGGTGTTTCCTGGTCGAAAACAGCAGCCAAGAAGTGGTGTATGATCGCTTGGTTCTCGGGTAAAAAGGGCAGATTATATCGGGTAGTTACACCTAATATCGGACAATAAAGGATCTTGGATCTCGGGTTGTTATTAGTGTTAGGATTTAGAAAATCCGATTGTTAAAGAGTCGGTCACCTCAAGAATATGTATTCGTTAGAAAGCTCGTAGTCGTAGTCATGTAATGTTAGTAAGTAGTTTGTTGAGTAACACCGTGGAGGACGGACGGGTCTTTACCCACTGTATACCTGATCCACAGCCCGTAGGAGGCGTGTCTTGTAAGAAACTATAAATACCCTCTACCTCCCAAGGTAGAGGGTTGGAGCTTTCAATACTATTTTTCTTTGTTTCATCAAGTTCCCAACTCTCTTTACTTTCTCTCTCTAAAACTCAATTCATACGCCTATATTCAATATGATTTGATGTCTTTTTGAAATCCAATATGTTACAAATGGTATCAAGAGCCATGGTTTGATCACTCATCTTTCATGTTCTTGGATTTCTAGTGGTTTTCATAAGGTTTTTGGGTTTGAATGAGTTTAGAGTAGTTTGCATCATTTGGATCATTTCTGGTGGTAAAGTTTGGATTTTGATTGTACTTTTGTGTTTAAAATCATTATAAGTGTTTAAGTTTTGATTTGGAAGGCTTGAATCATCGTGGTTGGGTTGTTTTTGGATTGAAAAGTGGTGGTTTTTGAATATTGGATTGGATGCGAGTTGAGTCTCGTAGTACATTTCTTGTATGCGAGTTGTCCTGATTTATGAAGCGAGTTGTCTTATGCGAGTAGTGCCTTAAGCGAGTTGTCGTTTAAGCGAGTTTTCTAGAGTGCGAGTTGCCTGGAAAGCGAGTTGTCAATTTATGCGAGTTGTGGTTTATGCGACTTGATTGTTAAGCGAGTTGTCAGTTTATGCGAGTTGTGTTTTATGTGACTTGACAATTAAGCGAGTTGTCTGTTTATGCGAGTTGTGTTTCATGCGACTTGTCTATTAAGCGAGTTGTCATCAAAGCGAGTTGATTAGGGTGCGAGTTGTCTTGGGTGCGACTTGTCAAGTGTACTACTTGTAACGCCCCGTGAACGACACGACTTAAAATCATTGAAATTTAAACTTTTATGCGGAAACGATTTGACTTAAAACTGACATGCTGTTGCTAATCGTTGAACTGATATAATTCTGTAACAAACTGACCCTTGAAAGTATTTTTACATGAAACTAGACTCAATTATCTTCGAAATGACGGGTGGCTCAACCCGTGACGACTTACGGTTAAAAAGATATGATTTTTCCAAATTTGTTCTCCAAATTAGTTCTCCAAATTTGTTCTCCAAACTAGTTCTCCACTAGTTCTCCAACTATTTTAACCACTTAAACAAACACTTATCCATATACTTTGTTTTTACAAACATTCTTGACCCGTTTGACCCAAAATGGGTTAAAATAGACCTTGTCCCAAACACCCCTTTTTCTGCATATCCATTTTATATATTTTTCACCCATTTTCCAGAAAATGACATCTATTACTCGGAGAGTAGCGATCCTCTAGAAAGTATAATATATTACAAAGTCTAGAAAGCCATCCACGATGTGACATGTGTCCCACCTAATTTACACCTCCAACTTCAAACAGAATTTTGGTCAAAGGGTATTTTGGACATTTGACTCGTTTTTTTAGTTCCACCCCGAACTTCAAACGCAAATAACTTTCAAACGACAAACTTTTACGAAAAACCGATTTCACCGTAATTTTTAAAATTTAATCCTCTTTAATTTGATATGCATTTTGATATAAAAATCGGAACTTTTTTTTTTAAAATTTCAAGTGGGTTATAATTTTCTTGAAATTTTCGGCATATTCGACCCTACTTTTATCTATTTTAAAGGTTGATTTACGCAAAATTTAAAACACGAAAGTTGTAGATTTTAGTTCACTCTTTACACAAGTTTTTGAATCACTCAAATCCGATATGAAATAAGTGAGATATCGCACGTTAAAAATGGCGTTTTAGTCATATTTGTTGCACACTATGTGTTTGATAAAATGTCTAGCTTAGATTTTTAGTGTTAAAATTGCGTTAAATGCTCTAAATTTTGTACCACAACGCATCATTAATCATTTTATTAATGTAATATTCAAAAAGTGATTTTTTTTAGTACTTAATTTAAAATAAAAATGCACGTTTTGTTCATCAGTTAATCTTGGTTCATCAATCTGATGAACTGATGAATCAAATCAAAACTGATGAACCAAACCAAACTGATGAACTGATGAACCAAACCAAAACTGATGAACCAAATCAAACATAGTTCATCAGTTTATTTTGGTTCATCAATCATAGTTTCAGCTTAACATGTTGGTGTGTTGTTTTGTTCTGTTCATCAGTTTATTTTGGTTCATCAATCACAGTTTCAGTTTTAGTTTGGTTCATCAGTTTTTTGTTTGGTTCATCAGTTTGGTTTGGTTCATGAATCATAGTTTCAGTTTTGGTTTGGTTCATCAGTTAATCTTGGTTCATCAATCTGGTGAACTGATGAATCAAATCAAAACTGATGAACCAAACCAAACTGATGAACTGATGAACCAAATCAAACATAGTTCATCAGTTTATTTTGGTTCATCAATCATAGTTTCAGCTTAACATGTTGGTGTTTGCTTTGTTCTGTTCATCAGTTTATTTTGGTTCATCAATCACAGTTTCAGTTTTAGTTTGGTTCATCAGTTTATTTTGGTTCATCAAACTGATGAACTGATGAACCAAACCAAAACTGATGAACCAAATCAAACATAGTTCATCAGTTTATTTTGGTTCATCAATCATAGTTTCAGCTTAACATGTTGGTGTTTGTTTTGTTTTGTTCATCAGTTTATTTTGGTTCATCAATCGCAGTTTCAGTTTTAGTTTGGTTCATCAGTTTTTGGTTTGGTTCATCAGTTTGGTTTGGTTCATGAATCATAGTTTCAGTTTTGGTTTGGTTCATCAGTTTTGGTTTTGGTTCATCAGTTTTTGGTTTGGTTCATCAGTTTTTGGTTTGGTTCATCAGTTTGGTTTAGTTCATCAATCATATTTTCAGTTTTGGTTTGGTTCATCAGTTATTGGTTTGGTTCATCAGTTTGGTTTAGTTCATCAATCATAGTTTCAGTTTTGGTTTGGTTCATCAGTTATTGGTTTGGTTCATCAGTTTAGTTAGGTTCATCAGTTTTGCTTTTATGTTTTTTTTAACAGTTTGATTTGGTGCATCAGTTCATCACTTTGGTTCATCAGTTTTAATAGTTAAAAACATTAACTATTAAAAACATCACTTTTTGAATCTTACATTAATAAAATGATTAATAATGCGTTGTGGGACAAAAATTAGTGCATTTAGCTCAACTTTAACACTAAAAATCTAAGCTAGACATTTCATCAAACACCTTGTATGCAACAAATATAAGTAAAACACCATCTTTAACGTGCGATATCTTACCCATATGACATCGAATTTGAGTGATTTGAATTTCTGGGTAAAGAGTGAACAAAAATCTATAACTTTCATGCTTTAAGTTTTTCAAGATTCGACATTTATGAGTGTAAAAAATAGGGCCGAAAATGCCAAAAAAATAAGAAAATCAAGAACCACTTGATATGTAAAAAAAAAAAAGTTCGAAATATTTATCAAGATTTATACCAAATTAAAGAGAATCGAATTTTAAAAATTATGGTGAAATCGGTTTTTCGTAAAAGTTTGTCGTTTGAAAGTTATTTGCGTTTGAAATTTGGGGTGTAATATGAAAAACGGGTTAAATGACAAAAATACCCCTTTGACCGAAATTAATTAAAAAAAATAAGGTGGTTGACTAGATTTCATCCGACGGTTGAGATTGCTTTTTATACTTTGCAAATTCACTTACTTTTTAATAGATCCGGTACCATTACTGGGAAAGACACCAAAATTTCCAGAATTTATTAAGACCTCATATATATCATTTTCATTCATAAACATTAACCAATTGACCTTTGGAATGGTACTTTACAAAACGACGGGTATTATGTAAAATACCCGTGTTGACCCGTTACATTACATACAACCTTTACCACTTCTGAATTATTTCAAACCTTTCAAAAAGCATTAACTTAACATATTAAATCATGTCCATAATCATTAACCCATTTAAAACCCAAAATGGGTATAATTACATGTTATACCAAACGCCCCTTTATCTTTGACCATAAACACTTAAATCATGTTATGACATACCGTTGACGACCCACTTACTTCAAAGACCGTGACATACCACTTTGACACGTGACGACACATTTACAAACCATTTTAGATTCCGGGGGGTACAACATTGACTTGAGCTCGGTATCTACCTAAGCTCCTACTTTCTTAGCAACCTTCTTAACTTCCTCATTAGAATCTTTAAGCCT
Organism: Chrysanthemum seticuspe; assembly: GCA_019973895.1. Classification (NCBI taxonomy): domain Eukaryota; kingdom Viridiplantae; phylum Streptophyta; class Magnoliopsida; order Asterales; family Asteraceae; genus Chrysanthemum; species Chrysanthemum seticuspe. The sequence continues at coordinate 250,332,142 of BPTQ01000001.1, forward strand.
TATTTCCAAGCTTTACCTTTCCTTCACGTTTAACCCTACAAAACATTAACATCTTAAACCGTAAGAACAAGGCTTAGTAAGTAAAGCGTCCATAACATGTTATCATAGACATTCATACATTATACATCATAACTCATTAACCATTGCAAATCATTAAACATTAACACGTACCTTGATTCACTTAAGTAAAACATTTCCTATGGGTCAACATTAACATACCTTAGCCTATTCCACCTTGCCTATCCTTCATGACTAGTTAAGCCAAACTAGTCTCAACCCCACTTTACATAAACATATATTCAATTACCTCATTTCTTAGCATAACAAAATCACATAACATATAATGTGGAGAATCATATAACAACATATAATGACCGGTTTACTTACCTTGATCCCAAGCTAATGAAACCAAGCACATCATCATCTCGACCCTTGCAATCTAGGCCAAATCACTATTATCATAAACACATAATCAAGTTACTAAACTATGATTACTACAACCATGGATCCTCTTTAAACACCTCTAGTTATCACATAACCATCCAATGATTATATGATAATTAACCCTATTAAATTATTAACTTACGCCCAATATAATCATCTCATAATTTCCATAATCTTTAATTAGCTTCAAAACACCATTTACCCAATTCCCCCAAATTGGGTACATAAACCCTAACTCTTAATTCTTCAATTAACTCAATAATACTTATTAACATCATTTACCCAATTTCCTTTAATTAGGGTTCATAAACCTTAACCTTAAATTCCTTAATTAACTTGGGATAGAAGTACTTACTTGAGGAGAATCATTACTAGGGCTTCACTACTTGATTTGGGATACATAGACACCATGATTGATCATCATCACTTGGTCTCTTCTTCCCTCCCTTCTCCATATCACGACACACTCACACACACCCACACTTTTCTGGAACTCCAATGAGGATAACAGAAACATCCAGACTATTGTAGGTGATGAGTTTGTCTATTTGGCACATTAGGTCCCTCAAGTCCCATTCTTTATAATTTGGGTTGCTAAATACTTCTATAACAAGTTTACAATATAGCAACTTAGGTCCCTCTACTTTCAATAACTATAACACAACATTTGTTGACTATTAGTTTGACTATCGGGTTGACTAGTCAATTTAACATTCGTTGACTAACCAATCACGTTAAACCTTGGTCAATTTCATCTAAGGTGGGGCCTATTTGTATCCGGGATACGGGTCTAACAATTCTACCCCTTATTTAGATTTCGTCCTCGAAATCTCTCGTCTATTACTAACCATGACTTGGTCATTTCTTAACCCCATTCTTAGTACTAAGCACACTTTCATTCAAACATTTCTTTGCAATGATCTAAGTGATCCTGCAACACTAATTAACACATTCCAAAAATCCTAAATTCGCTCTACTTCTTGTTGATTTATCTAAGAGCATACGGATCTTACTAAGGTTATTATGTCAAACGAGACACATTTATTATAACCAAAATATCATTTGACCACTTTATCACTATTACACCACATTCTTACTTGCTTTACTCTAACTTTTAATCAAGGATTATATGTCACTTGAGAAAATTTGCGCCAATTTGACTTTATATAAGCCAAATATAAACTAATAAAACTTAAGATTCTCATCTTTACCGTAATCATCACAATACCCCTTTAACATTTTTTTAACACCTTACTTTCTTTACTTCATTTTAAGGATTTCCACTAAGTATTGTAAGTCACTTAGGAAATCTTAGGTCGTATTTGACTTTCACAAGTCAACATTGACTAATACCTTCACATTCTATTATGGTCATTCCATTATTTTCATTAACATTTTTATTATAGGGCCTTGTTTCCTTTACTTCTTTCTATAATTTCCCGTCAAGGACTACAAGTCTCATAGGAAATTTCAATACTTTGACCTTATAAAGTCAAGCTTTATCTTACATCCTTACATTTACACATAAGCGTGTCAATGAAGATTAGCATCCATTACTATCATTACTCACCTTTTGTACCACTCTTCAAGGCACATTATAACATCATTATAAATTCTTAATCTTTCCAAGTCACACTTAAGACACTTAAATGATTGGTTTCACTTAATGTCTCAATTTAAAAATCACATTCTAATTCTATCTCACCTATCTTAGTTCTTAAGACTTCTAACTAATTCTAGGCTTTCGTTTTATACTCTTTTTACCTTATTCATGCCATGTCGAGAACACATAAGCCCACTCATTTATATTTCCTCATTTACATGGAAAGGCGTCCCAGTCTATGTAAATCAAGAAACATAAACTCATGGTTCGGAGATTCACAATTTCTTTAATTAAATGAAAAGGCGTCCCAATCCATTTAATCAAGGAAATCATAAATCGTACTACTTATACACTTTCGACATAACATTCGTACTTATTACTAGTTTTCACTTTACTTTCTTTCTCTTCGTTCTTTTACACTTCACATTACTTTTAATTTTTAGACTTGGATCCATACCATTATCACATTTACTTTGGGGATTTTTATATGCCAAAGATATAGGCAACCCTTTGCCGGTGAAGGCAATACATTCCTTCATTAACATCATTAGCTTGGTCATCCCGAAGGATACCACCATTAACATTATTAGCTTGGTCATCCCAAAGGATACCACTATTAACATTAGCTCGGCCATCTCAAAGGTTATCATCATTAACATTATTAGCTTGTTCATCCCAAAAGGATACCATCATTAACATTAGCTCGGCCATCCCAAAGGATACCATCATTAACATTAGCTCGGCCATCCCAAAGGATACCGTCATTAACATTAGCTCGGCCATCCCAAAGGATACCACCATTAACATTAGCTCGGACATCCCAAAGGATACCATCATTAATGATTGTACAATAATTCGTACGACCAGGCCTTCGATGGTGATCGAAGGGTATGAGGGGTGATATGCTTGTGCCAAACTTGTAGTCAATCTGCAATAAGAAATAATAGACACTTCGTTAAGTGATTGCGCAGGGGTTGGGCCCTGCGAACCACCTCCGGTGTGTGAATAAGTATGTGATATGAGTTATGGATAATATGATGTATGTGAAATACTGTGTTGAGTGAACATACCATTGAAATGACTCGTCCAACCTATTTATAGGTAATGAAAATAGCTTGGAGAGTGTTAGCACACGTTCAGGAGATCATGGGGGGCGTCCCCTGATTTATGGTAACCGCTAGGGCTTCATCCCCACTATCTCGGACTTGGCGAGGAAGCTAAGGACATAGTGGGAACGTGGGGGAAGACCAATTCAAGGTTCTTATTTGTCTTGGCATCTTCAAGGGAAGACACCGAAGGGCATAGGCCTTCGGCTGGCGGATTCCCAACTGGTAACCATGTCAATGATGAATGGTTTTACGCCACCAATGACTTATGAAGAAAGACTTGGGTCTTCGTAATGCAATTTCGACTGAGGCCGAAGGGGGGTCCTTCGACCTGATCGGAGGGTACGTCATCAAGCCCCCCAATCGAAAGTGATATGTACGAACCAGAAATATTGCTTACGACTCAGAAATAAAAACGAAACCTCCCCTTCGTCACAAAAATGAACGAAGATGAAAAGTCTTGTTAATATTGACCGTAATAAATGCATAGTTAATTTTAACTACCCCGTTTTCCTCGGTATTAGTAAACATCCTTTCAAAATTTAAAAGAGGTTTGAAATCCGGTAGAAAAGGGATAAGTACGAACACGTGTAGGGCTGAGATTCAACATTTGTAGGGTATATAAAATACGAAAAACAGTAAAACCCTAACAAAGTAACTCTCGCCCAAAGTTTTTCACCTACTAAAATTTATTTCGATCAAGCCTCCGACCAAACAAGGTAAAGCGCTCCTTCTTCGTCTATATTTCAAATATTTTTTGTGTTCTTTAGAAGGTATCATGTCAACCAATAAAAAATTTGTGATAAAACAACAAGGCTGCACACTGACCAAGGAGGAGCTTAAAGCGTTCCTCACTGATTATCCCATTCCAAAGGAACATAAAATAATGCTACCGAGTAAAAATCAAGGGATATTTGATGCCCCTGAAAATTATGTAGGCCTGTATACCCATGCTTTCACCACTTCCAACCTTAGGATACCTTTGCATCCTTTGATCTTAGAATTCCTCCGGTATTATGAAGTACACATTTCTAGGTTCAACCCTTTTGGCCTAGCAAAGCTTACAACATACATCGTTATGTGCAAAGCGTATGGGTTTGAACCATCCTTGACTGTGCTTAGGGGTTTTTTGAATCTATACCAGGAGGAGATTGGTTGACCTTGGCCAAGAGGGGTGAAAGGGATGTGCCCATATTGATAGATAGACCTTTTACGAATATAAGGAACTGGAAAGGCAAGTTCTTTTATATCCAGACTACCGTTATCCCTCCTGGATACTCTGCATTGTTAAACCCAGACTTTCAATATGATGAGAAAAGGTTCACCGATCCATTGCCTTATACTGTGAGAAGAAACCCATTATATCAGCGTTTGGCTCGTCATCCAGCTGACTACCAGACCTTCCCTGAGCCAATCCTGTTCATGGTTGGCATTGCTGAAAGATGGGAGGGGTCTCCGTTGGTACCTGAGATAATTTGTGATGGAGAAAGTATGTATTTTTTAAATTAACATAAGAAACAAAAACTTATCTCGCTGATATTTATCTTATTTGCTTATTTGTGCAGAGATGTCGTTCAGGAACTTTGTTGTGGCCGGAGGTGCAAAAGAGGTAAGCTTTCTTCCAAAGAATCCCCAAGAGACAAGCTATGGCGTGGGCTCCCCATCGGTGTCCATAAACAAAGACGAGGTGGAAGCCCAGCCTGTCGAGCCTGTATCCTCTGCTCCTCCGTCCAAGGAACCCATAGATGTAGAAGATCAGCTGGTGGAGAACATTGATGACTCAGACGAACCAGTCTCCGAAGGACCATTGGCCATCATAGGACCCTCCGGCATAGGTGAGAGGGTCCGAAGCAGGAAAGGTGCCAGTGCTAAGGCTGTGAAATCTGATTCAAAAAGAAAGCTTATTCTACCTACTCCTCCCTCTCGAACTACCCGGCAGAAGAGTGCCCAGGGTAAGGCTGTGGTATTTCCAGCCATCGAAGGGCCCAGCGGCGATGATATCCATGGTAAGTTTCTTTCCTGTAAAACAAAATTAGGTACCAAATATAATATGCTAATGAAATGTACATTTGTTGTAGGACTTCCTGATACAAAGGAGCTTCCTTCTCCCCTAGCTTGTCACCAACTCGTGAGCAATGTGATCCCACCTAAGTGGAAGGGGGTAATGGACAACATGTCCATAGAGAGGATCTGCGATCTTCATGATAAAAGCTATGTTCGCCAGTGCATGCTTGACAACCAACTCAATGCTAGGACAAGGGAATTGCTCCGTGCTGTCACCAAAGCTCGAGAAGAAATGGATGGTATGCTGAGAAGGGAGAAGGCTAGGGATCAGAAGTATGCAGACCTGGAGAAGAAGTGTGAGGAAGCATTGGAGGATTTTGATAAGAATCCCTTGGTTCAAGATCTTAGAGCTGAGAATGAAAAGCTCAAAGGTTAGTTGGCAACGAGCGAGGCTGAGTGCAGCAGGTTAACTGTCGAAGGTTCTATGGTTGTTGGCTATAAGGAGCAGATATATGTTCTTTCATCCAAGTGTGCTGGTCTCGAACAAGAGAGGTCAAAGTTGCTGGACCAAGAGATCAAGCTCCGAGAAAAGGTAGATGACTTGAACCTCCGTCTGAAGATGCTGAAGAAGGACAGGGTGGACCTGGTAACCAAAGTGATCCCCTACATTGCTATGGAACTTTACCATAGCGATGATGTGCGGATTGCCATTAGGAATGTGGTGAATGCTGCCATTTTTCATGGCAAGTGTACCACTTTGGAGGAGGTGGCGAAGACTGGGGAACCAGTGGTGCTGGAGAAAATTCCGTACTACAGGGCAACTCATAAAAAAGAATATGATGATGCAGGTAATCACTTAACTGCTTTAGAGTTCCTTTTCCTTGCAGATGTGATGAAGGACCCAGCATCCTCAATTGAGGACCTGCTAGCCAAGAAGCCAAGGACAGTCCAGCCTCCGTCTCCCTCCAAGAGGACTCCATCACCCCAGGTTCCATCTCCAGGCTCAGCTGATCCCACTCACTCCAAGGTTTAAAGAAGGCAACCATGTGGTTGTAATTTGATCCCCAGGGTGGTATGTACCCTGTTTAAAACAATTGTCTGTGCTCCGTTCCAGGCTTCGTGCCTGATGAAACAATTTACTCATTGCATGTTGGAAGTAGGCTACGGCCTAAGACAATAGTTTATAATGTTGGATGTTTAAGGCTACGACCTGTTTTAGACTAGTAAAACTAGTCATAAATCTACAACGAAGCCACTAGGGCTCGAATTTTGCCATGTGTGATTCTTCTCTTTTTACTTTTACTTGCGTAAAAATATTTTTTACAACCTAAGACGTATGATAGATGCATAGCCTCATTGTGTGTAGTTACTTCACCAAGAATATTAGCAATCGTATAATTTGACTGCTGACAGAGGGTCGCGACCCACTCCGTCTTGATCCTTTGGGCAGCGAAAGGCTTGAAATACCTTAAGGCCATATAGGAAAGTTAATGTGAAGTTGAGATGGATGTTATGCATATGAGCAAGACATGTTGTTTAGTCTTTGTACATCCCTTCGACATTCAAACTTATAAAGCGACTTGGTGGGCAAATCTTTGTTGTATTAAACGAAACAAGAGATTTGAGGGAAATGTGTTATTATCATTAAGTGGGTAGGGAGGATTACATCATTTTAAGAAATGAATACTAGACGCCTACCATTAATGCTTCTTTCCCCAAGTGAGAAGAATGCAAATACATTGATTGAAAGCAAATAAAATGTGTCCTTAGACATTGTAAGTTTTATACGTAGAACTTACGAAGAGTAGTGCCATTCCAGGTTCTATCAATAGCGTCTCCTTCCAAGGTTTCCAGCTTGTAGGCTCCGTTGCCATAGGCTTCCTTAATAACGTAGGGTCCTTCCCATGTAGGTCCCAGTTTACCCTGGTACTCAGCTTTACTTGCGCTATTGAGTCGGAGGACATATTCCCCTGGTTTGAAAGTCGAAGGCCTAACTCGCTTGTTATAGTACCTTTCAATCTTTTGCTTGTGGATAGCCTCTCTAATGGAGGCTATTTCCCTTTGTTCTTCAAGTAGGTCTAAGTTACTACGGAGTCTTTCTTCGTTATCTGCTGCTTCGAAGTTCATGACCCTTTCTGTTTCGACACTTACTTCTGAAGGGATGACTGCTTCCGTGCCATATGTCAAGCTGAAAGGCGTTTCTCCGTGACTTGACTTCGTATGCGTTTTATGTGCCCAGAGTACTTGAGGTAGTTCATCTACCCAACCGTGATGACTGTATCCCAACCTTCGTTCTATTCCTTGTATGATGTCTCTGTTGGTGACTTCTACTTGACCGTTACCTTGAGGATGGTAAACGGAAGTGAAGGATTGTTTGATATTCAGACCCCTGCAAAATACTGGGAATACCCCATCGGCAAACTGCTTCCCATTATCTGAAATGATGATGTGAGGTACTCCGAACCGACAGATAATATGTTCCCACACAAATTTTTCCATGTGTCTTCCTGTGATGGATGCCAAAGGCTTCGCTTCCACCCATTTAGTGAAGTAATCGATGGCTACAACCAAGAACTTTACTCCTCCTGGAGCAACTGGCAGAGGGCCTACAATATCTATCCCCCATTGGCTAAAGGGCCATGCGGACGTTACGGAAGTCATATCTTGCTTTGGTAGCCTTGGGACTCTTGAGTGGACTTGACAGGCTTCACACTTCTGAATGATGTCGACAACATCTCTATGCATCGAAGGCCAGTAATATCCGACCCTCATGACTTTGGAGACAACGGAGCGGGGACCTGCGTGAAGTCCGCAGGATCCTTCATGCACTTCTTGGATGATGTTGGCAGCTTGCCTTGGTCCTACACAACGGAGCCAAGGGGATAGAAAAGATCTTCTGTATAAGTAATTTCCCATGATCCTGTACTGTGGTGCTTTGATGCGCACCTTTCGAGCCAACTTCGGATCCTCCGGCAGTATGCCACTTATTAAATATTCTCTAATTGGAGTCATCCAATTCTAGTCTTCTTCCAGTATTACGTCAGACACTTCTTTTCGGACGATGGACCTATCTGCCAATACTTCGACCAAAACTTCCTTTGTTAAATGAGCAAATGCCATTGATGCCAGTTTGCTAAGTGCATCCGCCTTCTTGTTTTGGTTTCTTCGAACATGCTCTATGTTGTAAGATGCGAACCCTTCGAGCATTTCTTTGGCTTTATCCAGATATTGCTTGATCACAGGTTGTCTCGCCTCGTAGGAGCCTTTTATCTGGTTGGCCACTAGTTGTGAGTCAACAAAAATAGCCAAGTCTTCCACTTCCATGTCTTTGGCCAATCGAAGACCTGCTAACAAGGCTTCGTACTCCGCTTCATTGTTCATAGCATCGAATTCGAAATGAAGTGCGTAAGTGTATTCCTTCCCTTTGGGATCAACGAGCATGAGACCTGCGCCAGAACCATCGGAGCTGGAGGCTCCGTCAGCATAAAGTTTCCACCCTTCGATTGCCTTAGCGGGCTCCTTTTCAACAACCTTTTTGTCATGTTTCGGTTCGGAGGGTGTTTCTGCTAAAAAGTCTGCCAATATTTGCCCTTTAACCGAGCTCCTGCCCTTGTATTCAATATCATGTTCTCCTAGCTCGATAGCCCATTTAGCTATCCTTCCAGATTTCTCCGGCTTTGAAAGTATCTGCTTAATTGGCTTGTCGGTAAGTACGGTTATGGGGTGAGCTTGAAAGTACCTTCGAAGGCGTCTCGCAGCATGAACTAAAGCCAAAATTAGCTTCTCCAATGCTGGATAATTTAGTTCAGCTCCCTGTAGTACCCTACTAACGAAGTATATAGGGATTTGCTTCTTCTCCCTTTCTGCCAATAACACGGCGCTGATGCTTTCGAAAGAGGCTGCAATATACATGAACAACACTTTGCCTTTGATTGGGGCCGTAAGTGTGGGTAGAATAGCCATGAACTCCTTGAGCTTTTTAAATGCTGCTTCTGCATCTATGCTCCATTGGAACGTCTTTATGTCCGTGCATCCTTTGAGTGTTTTGAAGAACGACAAAGATCTGTCTGCACCCTTCGATAAGAACCTGCTGAGGGCTGCTAGCTTTCCGTTGAGACTTTGCACTTCCTTTAGGGACTTAGGAGGCTGCAAATCTGTGATGGCTTTGACTTTCGAAAGATTGGCCTTAATATCCTGCTTGGTGATCAGATGCCCCAAAAATTGTCCTTCTTCCACACCAAAGGAACACTTCTTGGGATTTAATTTCATATTGATGGCGCGAAGCTGATCGAAGGTTTCCTTGATGTCGGAAAGCATATCTTCCTCCGATCTACTCTTAATGACCATATCATCTACGTAGGCTTCCAGATTCCTACCTATTTGCTTGTGAAAGGCTTTGTCCACCAATCGTTGGTAGGTGGCACCTGCATTTTTCAAACCAAAAGGCATCTTTTTGTAACAATAAACGCCTTTTCCTGTAAAAAAATGCTGTCTTTTCTTCGTCTTCTTCGGCCATTTGTATCTGATGGTAACCTTTATAAGCGTCTAGGAAACACTTTAACCGAAACCTTGACAAGGATTACACCTTCCAATCAATCTCTGGAAGAGGGTAGCAGTCCTTCGGACAGGCTTTGTTAATGTCAGTGAAATCTACGCACATTCTCCATCCTCCGTCATGCTTCTTGACCATCACCGGATTGGCCACCCAAGTTTGATACTTCACCTCTCTGAGTATGCCTGCTGCTACGAGTTCGTCCACTTCTTTGCATGCAGCGACATTTCTTTCAGGAGCTAGACTTCGACGCTTTTGTTTGATGGGTTCAATATGTTTGAACTCATTGAGCTTGTGTTCAGTACCGAAGGGCTTTCCGTCTATGGTGAGAGTTCTGGGGACCCCCATCATGTTAGAATAGGTCCATGCGGAGACGTCTGTATTAGCACGAAGTACCTTTTCCAATTCTGCTTTAAAGGAGGTTGGAAGTTGCTTTCCGATTAGTACTGTCTGGTCGGGGTAGATATCATTTACCACAATGTGTTCTTCAGCGTTGGCACAACTGAGAACATCTTTCGAAGGCTCCTCCAAAACCTGTTTGACCCTCTTGCTTTCTGTCGTAGACTCCTTCACCTTATAGCTGGAGAAAACCGTTCCAATGCCGAAAGGTGTTTGGAATTTGATCGCGGCATGTATGGTTGAGACAACGATGCCCATCTTCTGCATTGTTGTTCTCCCTATCAATAGGTTGTAGGGAGATTCCGACCTTACGATCGTGAAAACCAGAGTTTCTGTTCTTTTTAGCCTCCCTTCTCCAATCGTAACCTCTAGAGGGACTTCTCCCAAGGGCCATGAGTGTTCCCCTGAGAACCCTACTAAGGGTACCTTTGAATCTACTCTCTTTGACCTTATTGAAGGTTTGAGCTTTAGGAAACATCGTTCGTAGATAACTTCGCAGGAGCTACCGCAGTCAAGGTAGGCTCTGTTCACTTTTCTGTTGGAGATCAAAACTTTGATGACCATGGGGTCATTAGAAAGAACTTTCCCTGTGATTGAAGGAAAAGTGACATCTCCTACTCCGCATAAGGCTTCCTCTGCTTCCTTCCTCTTTGAACCAGAGTCTTCTTTATTAACCATGAGGATGGGTGCTTCGACAGGTGTGGTATCTTTCCCCAACTGTGTATCGGAGGCCTTTTCTTTGCCTCTCTTTATACCCTTCACCAAATGTCCCAATTGGCCGGACTTTACGGCCTCTTCTATCTGCTTCTTGAGCTCTCTGCAGTTGTTGGTGTCATGTCCGTAATCGTCATGGAAGTAGCAAAATTTGGAAGTATCTCTGGGCCTTCCTTTGTTTGCCAAGCGAGGAGGAGGATCGAAGGCCTTCGCAGCCTTTTCCGTAGCAAGTATCTCCCTTGGAGATTTGGACAGACTAGCCAAGAGACCATGGTTGATGTTTTTGTGGTATGGAGTAAACCTGTCCCTGTTCTTGTGTATGTTCCTTGACCCTTCCCACGAAGGATGCTTTGGGGCTTTGCTGTGATTTTCCTTGTTTTCGACCGGAGCCCCGTTGGTGGACACTTCTTTTGCTTCGATCCAGGTGTAAGCCTTTTCCACTAATCCTTTATAGGTTGCAGGAAGATCAGTGGAAAGGAATTCAACCAAGCTTCTGTTTCGTAGGCCATGTACGAAACCTGAGATGCGCTGGTTGATTCTCTGCTGAACAGTCAAGTCTAAAAGACTTAAAACCGCTCAGACACAAATACAATGAAGATCAGAGAATACAGGGGATTCCCGGGTCGTTATGTCCCACGGAGACTTAATGGTGTGTTAAACACTGATTCAGATGATGGGATGATCACTAAGGATAGTGATCTGTAAAGGTTATGATTTAGAAATTACACTACTGATTGATTTGGAATAGAATTGGACACAGAATTGGAAAGCACAACAACCAGATCGAAGAAACGTAAACGTAAGTTTTTTAAAAACTACGCAGACGCACAAAATAAAAAAAATGAAAACTAAGAAATAAAAGACCTAAAAATATAAAAATGACATTTTTGGAATCCTAAAAATAAAAGAAAAATATTAGAAAAAGAAAATTATTTTTAACACTATTTAATTAATTACTATTAATTAAAAAACTATTTTAACTATTTAATAAATACCCTAAAATAAAAGAAAATACAAAATAAGGCTAGAAAAATAAACTTATGATTCTGAAAAATCTAAAATACTATAAAACTAATTTTAAAACTAAAAATATATTTTTCACACTTTTTATTTAATTATTACTAATTAATTATTATTTAAAATACACTTAATTACTAGAAAATAGAAAATAAACTTGGAAAAATAAAATTTTAACTTTGAAAAATCTAAAATATGATAAAACTAATTTTAAAACAGAAAATATATTTTTTTGACTTTTTAATTATTTATTACTAATTATTTATTATTTATTAACTATTTATAATTATGATAAATACTAAAAAGATAAAGAAAAATCTGAAACTTTTTCTAAAAATCCTATATGATAACAGAAACCTAAGAAAAAGAGAAAAACAAGTTTTGCTTATTAAAAAGTTGAAAAGAAAAAATCAAAAAGCTAAAAAATCTTAAATAAACGCTATCACTATTTTTATATTGATGTTTTTGTGATTTTTATTTTTGAAAACTACTTAAATACTAATAATAAGAAACTTTAATAAAGACAAAAAATTTATAAAACACAAATAAGCTGTTTTGAAAGCTTATTGCTCCAACAGTTGGGTTATGAACTTATTTTTTTGGAATAAGCTCAAACAAGCTTAACAGATTAAACAAAAGCTTAAAGTGGATTTAAACAAGCTTAATAAACAGAAATGATGCTAATAGATTCCAAGAAGCACACTGATTAAGCTAAGAAGAAGCAAATAAGCACTTGGCTTTTGTAGAGAAAAACTGAAAATGGGACAGACTTCAAGCTTGTAGCAGCCCTAGCTAACAAGCTCCAAACTGAAAAATAAAACTTGACAACTCAAGAAGACCAGGTTGGCTTTCCAAGGAACCAGAGAACACTAGATTTGGACAAGTAATGAGCTAAATGCAAGCTTATCAAAATGGTATCAAGATCTGTGCACAGGACAGATATGCAGATGGGGTGTCCACAAAAAGCAAAGAAATAAGCACTTTAACAACTGAGAAACCAAGAACTAGTATTTTTGTATTTTTCTACACCAACTAGACTACAATACCTCCAAAGCTTATGCTCTGAAACCTACTGATGAACCCTCAGTGGAATTCCAAACTTTATTCAAAAATGACCCATTGAGATTTTTGACTTTTTGAGAAAAACCAAAAGTTGACCAAAGTGGATTATAATCTGACTTTAAGCACTTAATATGTTATGTTAAGGTGTAATGAAACTAACTTGAGCAAGATTAACCACTTTTGAACACAAATCAATGATAATGGCTCTTTATCTGTCAACAGTGGCTGCACAATGCCCAATCACATGAAATTTTGACTTTTGATGAAATAGGACTTGTTCTCTTGACTTATATGAATAGTTTGGACTTGTTTAGATGGATTTCAAACAAAGCTATGAACCAAATAACCTTTAATCACAAAAAACCAAACACCCTCTATGTTGACTGTTATGAACTTTTTTTAAACCAAATCACAATTAGAAACTACAAACTTAAGTCCAGACCTTTAATAATCACTTATTAAGACTTATGAAGACTAAATCAACAATCAAAACAACTTTAATCTCAGAATTAATGATTATACCATTTTAACTGTTGAAACTGAATTTTTGCAAAATATGAAATGAAAAGAACAAGCTATTGATTTAAAGGCCTAAACACACTAAAATATGACTAGTGAACACAAAGAAGCAAAAATACAAGTTACTTAAGCACTACAACAGTAAAACACCAAGTTAGTTAAAAATGCTCACAAGTAGTTTCCAAGGACCAAACTGAGAACCAAGATCTGAAACCAATTCCTATAGCTTCCCAAGAAGCACTATACCAAGGCCATCCAAGATACACCCTGCTCCAGCTTCTTGATGTTCTTCACCATGGATTTTTGATTTTTCAAGTATTTAATTGGATTTTTGGTGATTTTTTACTTTTTTAGTCTAAACTGATTTTTAAAGTTGCTAAAAGCTTGCTTAAGCTTTCTTGGAGCTTACATGAGTTATTCTAGTCCATACAAACAACAAACAACATCATTTGAAACATTTGAGATTTTGCATAAAAATGAGAAATTTGCATAAACTGAGATACAATATAATACTTGGATTTAAGGTTCACAAAAGCTTTCTTATAACCAAAGGACTTGAAATACAGAGTTTTTAAGATAAAAACATACACTTGACTTGAAAAATAAGCTAAAATGACAATAATACTTAAAATTACACTAGATAGATTCATTCATTGCATCTCACTTCATCTTTATAGACTTTTAGCAATCCCACATGTCTTCTGAGACTTTCCCACCAAACTAGAGCCATTGGATCACTCAAAATGATCATAACCGTCCACCTTGATATTTGGCGCCAATTTTCCTTCAAGCAGGTATTATCAATTAATGGATTTGGTTTTGATAATTAAGAGTTTTTGTTGTTTAGAGGGTTAGGAGGGGACATGGTATGGGGGGGGGGGAAGTTGAAAAAGTGGTGAAACCAGGAATGGTTTTGGGTATACAGACTTGGGAGAGGAGGGTCTACAGTACCCTGGTTTTGGGCGGGTTTCTCCTTTTTTTTTGACTTTCATTGACCGTAGTATATTAATAATCAAAAGGGTCAAAATTGGATTGTGGCTGGGGTCAGAATAGGATTGTGACCTGGGGGTCAAGGCCAAAGGGTCAAGGCAGAAATGGGTTGGGCTAGTGTTTGGATTGGATTTTGGGCCTAGATAGTTATAAATGTCCGTTTGGTATAAGTAATAAACAAGGACCATTTTTGCAATTTTGCCAAACATGAGGGACTGATCTTGCCATGTTTCCAAACTTCTCACAAGGACTAAATTTGCCAACTTTGATAATACAAGAACCCTTTTTGAATAAAATCCATTTTTTAAGGCCCAAGGATTAATTTTGCAAATTTCCAAAGTTAAGGGACCTTTCTTGCCAATTGACCAAAGAATCATTCAAGGATCATTTTAAACAATTTAGAATACTTCAGGGACCTTGAATGATAAATTTCCACATTTTTGAATTTCCAGGGACTAGATTTGACAACTTTTAAAACTCGGGGGACTAAAACTGCCAATTTTTCAAACTTGATACATTTTTCATCTGATTTTGATATTTTTGCATATAAAACACATAAAACACTGATTTGTGATAATTTGATCATTTTGATGTGTTTTTGAGTGTTTTCAGATGATTTTGCAGTTTAGATTATGTAAAAATGATGAGTATTTGGAAACTCATCACTGGTCTTCGTGTAACCCCATTATCTGTAAGGTGTCATCGGTGTATCTAGTAATGAAAGCCCTGGTGCTCTCGTTCTCCTTCTGCTTGATGTTGTGCACTGTTAGGTGCGTTCTTGTGAACTTTTTCTGTTGGCTGAAATGTGACCTGAACTTGGCTTTAAGATCATCCAAATTCACAATGCTTCCTGGTTTTTGCCCGTTCCACCATATACGAGCAGAGTCTCGTAGGGTGTATGTAAACATGTGACAAGCGACAGGCATTACCCACTTCTGCATTCTAATAGCCCCTTCGAACAAGTGTAAAAAGTTATCCGGATCCCCTTTTCCATCATAAGTACCAATATGTGCGGGCATTTTCAACCCATCAGGCAAAGGGTAGTCTTCTATCCACCTTACGAAGGGTGTTGTGGAGCCCATGGGCTCCGAATAGAGGCAGTTATAAGGTGGCATGTATGTAGGGGCAGCATTGTATGGGTTATGATTTGGAGGTATTCCAACAGTATTTTGGTTAACATATTGGGGGTAAGCGGTAGGCATATAAGGTGGGTGACTTCCAACAGGATACGAAGGATATACCATAGCTTGCCCGCAGGGCATGCTTCCGTATGGTTGAGTAAAATTGGGGTTGTTAGTCTGCCCGTTAGGTGGGGGATAAACCCCTTGAGGGTAAGATTGAGCCTGAAAAGGAGGGTACATACCATGAGGAGGAAGATTTCCTCCCCTATTTAATTGAGATGGATTGCCTTCTACGCCGGATGCGTGAGAAGGCTGTAGTGGAACCCCCGCCTCAGTTCTTCCCAGATGAGCCGCCAACAGTGGTGGCAGATTAACCTCCGTAGCCTCCCTTCGGTGACTCCTTCCATTGGAGCCTTCTATCGTGCCTTCCCGCATAGTCGGAGCCCTCTCCGGAATGTCTTCGAAAACAACCGACCTTCCACTAGGCCTTCGACTGTTTGGAGACCCTATCCTTAGCACTGAGCGAGTAGTCCCAGGAGCCAAGGGCCTAGTCTCCATTTCCAATTCTTCGTCATATTCATCGCTTGAGTATTCTAACTCCCTTCGCACCTCCACGTTCCGAGCTTGTCTCCTTCGGGCTCTTAGTAAAGATTATAACGCTTCTATGTTAGCTTCAACAAATGCCGGACTAATTACCGGTTCAGGGTTAGCTGAGGTTGAAGCATGGTTGTTGGGGGTTATTTCAGGGTGAGATCGTACGGTAAAAGTTGATGCGGTTATGTTGGGAAGGTTGTTAGGATCGTTGACTGGAATTGATGTCAAGGTCGAGAAACCCGGAGGGGGTGTATCTTCTCTTCCTTGAGTCATGCCGTAAAACTAGTGAGAGTGATTGACTGGGTGTAAGTTTGGAATAACGAGACCAATAGTAGCGGGTCCCACAGATGGCGCCACAGATTGTACAATAATTTGTACGACCAGGCCTTCGATGGTGATCGAAGGGTATGAGGGGTGATATGCTTGCGCCAAACTTGTAGTCAATCTGCAATAAGAAATAATAGACACTTCGTTAAGTGATTGCGCAGGGGTTGGGCCCTGCGAACCACCTCCGGCGTGTGAATAAGTATGTGATATGAGTTATGGATAATATGATGTATGTGAAATACTGTGTTGAGTGAACATACCATTGAAATGACTCGTCCAACCTATTTATAGGTGATGAAAATAGCTTGAAGAGTGTTAGCACACGTTTAGGAGATCATGGGGGCGTCCCCTGATTTATGGTAACCGCTAGGGCTTCATCCCCACTATCTCGGACTTGGCGGGGAAGCTAAGGACATAGTGGGAACGTGGGGGAAGACCAAGTCAAGGTTCTTATTTGTCTTGGCATCTTCAAGGGAAGACACCGAAGGGCATAGGCCTTCGGCTGGCGGATTCCCAACTGGTAACCATGTCAATGATGAATGGTTTTACGCCACCAATGACTTATGAAGAAAGACTTGGGTCTTCGTAATGCAATTTTGACTGAGGCCGAAGGGGGGTCCTTCGACCTGATCGGAGGGTACGTCATCAATTAACATTATTAGTTTGGTCATCCCAAAAGGATACCATCATTAACTATCATTAATTCATTGGTTATATGATAGCTACCTTTAACCTTTCACATTTAACATTAGATCCAAGTCATTAACATTTTAACACGCACACTTTTCCATTCCTTTTATTAAGTTTAAGCAAGCATCATTGGAATATGAAACCCCGCTTGTCATATTTACACATTTTTATGTGTTTAAACTTCTCATTACAACTTACCTTCTTTAACTCAAGCTAACCATTTCCACATCTTTACCATTACCTCTTTTAGGCCACTCGATTCTTTTCCACTTCTAACCTTACTGATAAGGTTTTAAAAGGTACCTTTTTGAGGGGTCGTTTAAGCCCTTATTTGATCACTTTTGTATCCGTTATTGCTTAATATCGTTCTTTTTCACTTTTTAGGTCTCTTGAAGGCAAAATGCTGGAATGGCACTTATTTGGACGAAAAGGCGCGAATATACGAAGAAAATTGCCAAAGTCAGAATCGAGACACTCAAAGCTACTGAAAACATAAGGTGACGGCGTCACAGCTTATACGAGACGCCGTCGGAGGATTTTGTGACGGGACAGAAGCCAAAACTCCTATTTTCAAGTGACGACGTCAAGTTATAAAAGAGTAGGCCGTCGCAACTCAGACGGCCTAGATGCAATCCAGACGGCGTCAGAAGCTGAAGAGGACGGCGTCACAAGCATAAGGTGGCGCCGTCGCAAGTCTAACGTGGCCAAGATGAAACCCTAATGATGGCGACACGACGGCGTCACAAAATAAAAGGTGATGCCGTCGCAGATGTAATCTTATATATAGAATCCGAATTTTTCAGTATTTGTGTGTAGTCTTTTGGAGTAAAAACCTAAACCGAACCAAGGCTGTCTTGTACAGTATTTTAGGGTTCCAAACCCTATCTTACACCAAGATAAGTGTTTTACTTCATTAATACAATTATGTCTTTGATTATTTGTGTGTATGCTTGCATGTTTTCCATGTCCGGCTAATTTACTTGTGTGTTTGCTTAGATATATGAAACCTAGTTGTTAATTATTGTTAGGTTGTCTCTTATCTTGATTGTAATTGGCTTAGGAGTGCGACTAGGCTATCGTTGTGTTTAATGCTTGATAAATCTTTGATAGTTTATGAATGACTTAGTGGATTTCATTTACTAAACCCAAAGATAACCTCAAAGTTAGTTTATGAATGACTTAGTGGATTTCGTTTACTACACTTAAAGGTGACTTCAAGGAGTTAGGGAATGCACACCTTACGACCTTAGAAAACACAACGCGTTAAGAATAAGGACGTGACAATTCAACCATCAATAGGAGATAACTAGGGAGTAGTAGCATCTAGGTAAACACATCTTTAAACTATCATACGAGCACACAATAATTAGACATAGACTACATACACCTTAGATTAGATAATTAGATAAGTAGAGTAATCGGTAGAAATACCAACCCCCAAATCCAAACCCCGAGATTCGTACCTTTCCATTTCCTAAAAAAACATAAAAAGATAAAAAATAATCTTCCTCAACCCCAACCTTAGCTTAGTAACTTCTCACTAGCATTCCTATTCCCCTAGAGAACGATATCAATACCCGTGGCTTACCCTAATACTACACTACAACGATTAGGTTCACTGCCTAGGGTGTTGAAAAACTTGCTCGACGAAAAGGAAGTTCCTTTGACCTCGAACGACGCGTGTAGCGTTTTGGCGCCGCTGCCGGGGAATAGAATAGCTAGTTAGTAGTCCACCTCGTTTAGGTTTCTTTGCTTGATTCCTATCAAGTAAATTTTTCTTATTTTTAGCTTTCTCTTAGTCTATCCCCCTTCTTCGTGACCTTTGTTCGTAATCCCATCACTTTTCATCATGGAAGGTGATAACCAACCACCACTCATCAACCCACCACCAAATGATCCGCCAAGAGCCCGTACTCTTGGTGAATACTCGAGACCAAGCCACTTAGGCTATAGGAACACCATTGAGCTTCCCGACCAAGCCCAAACTACGGCCCTGCGATCCGACACCATCCGGTTGGTGCAAAACGGATGTGCATTCCATGGACTTCGTTCCGAAGATCCAAATCAGCATCTTAGGGATTTCCTTAAAATTGTCGATTCCATCGACCTTGATGCTACTACTCGGGAGACCACGCGCCTGCGTCTCTTCCAATTATCTCTACGGGACCAAGCTAGTAATTGGCTTGAGCGACTTCCCGCCGGTTCCATCTCAAGTTGGGATGATCTTACCTCTCGCTTCCTTGCTCAATTTTTCCCACCGGGGAGAACCACTAAGCTTAGGAATGACATCTTGATGTTCCAACAACGTCAGGGTGAATCTCTCTACGAAGCATGGACTCGATTCAAGGACTTACTTCATAAAGTCCCTCATCACGGCATTGATCTTTGTCTCCAAGTCCAAATCTTCTATGATCATGTCAACTTCCCCACCAAGCGATCCATTGACCAAGCGGTCGGTGGAAAACTTAGTGATCTCACCGCGGAAGAATCATGGGGTATAATAGAGGACCTTGCCCTCTATGACAACGAAAGTTGGGATGACCCACGTGAGCTACCCAAAACCGTTAAGGTAATCTCCTTGCCTCCCATTACCTCACAATCTTCCGATCTTAGGATGACCGAACTTGAAGATCAAGTTAAATTCCTAATGAGTTCCTACGAAAATCCTAAGTCCTCACGTCAAGTGAATAAAATCACTCTACCTTGTGAGTTATGTAGTGGTCCCCATGACACTCGTGATTGCACAAGACTCCCCGAACGAGCTTTTGCGGACTACGCCTCTATGCGTACTGACGGAGCGGGAGAGAAGTGGTACACTTTCAAGCCCGAACAAAACAACTTAGGAAACTCTTACAACCCCTCATGGAGAAATCACCCTAACCTTAAGTGGAACCAAAACTCAAGCACACCCCAAAGCTCATCTAGTCCACCTAATAGGTTCAACTCTCTAAACACCGAGAACCCCACTAATCTTGAGGCAATTGCATCTAGATTCCTGTCATCTCAAGAGACTCGATTGACTAAGCTTGAAGCCGATTTTAAGCAAAGACAAAGCGAGATGACAAACAAGCTTGATGCCCTCTTAAAAGCCTTCAATGAACGGGAAGTTGGAGCACTCCCAAGTGATACTATAAAGAACCCAAAAGTGAATTCGATTTCGTCGACTTCATGTTCTTGTTCACCATGGGAGAATGCACATCCAAAATGAGGTACCAAGGCCCTGCACCATTGGTATAACCTACTCTTGAGAAACCCATCAACCAAGAATCCAAACTTAGTTTAGAGGAGGAGTACAAGGAACTCCATCAAGAAAAACCGATTCTTGAGGTCTTAGCTCATGCACCTTATTATAATGCTTTAAAAGAAAAATATGAATTAGAACTTAAGCTTGGAAAACATGGGTCCGCTTTTGTGCGAAACAATTTACCTAAGAAGTTAGACGATCCCGGGCTATTTACTCTTCCGTGTAGGCTTGGAACTTCCAAACCTCTCGACGCTCTAGCCAACTTAGGGTCATGCATCAATCTTGTTCCGTTGTCCCTCCATAGAAGCCTTAACTTAGGTAAAATAGAACCAACGGAAACCATCTTAGGTCTAGCGGACGGTAGTGTTGCACGTCCGGTAGGAATAATAAAAGACATGGTAGTACACGTAGGAGAGTTGACTCTTTTGGCCGACTTTCATGTGCTAGACATGAATAAGGACCCGACATGCCCATTACTAGTAGGAAGAGGATTTTTAGCTACCGCTAGTGCCATCATCGATTGTAAGATGTCCAAGATAGTGGTAGGAGAGGGGAGTGCTAGGTCAATTTACGATGTCAAAAAGCATACGTACTACAAAGAAGAGGAAATCCCACATGAGATTAGGTTGGAGAGAGAGCCTTCTAGATATGGACCTTGGATAGATAAGAACCTCATAGGCCCCCAAAGACCTTTTTACCTAGATGAAGCCTTCACTAGTAAAGCAACTTTCCAAGAAAAAGAAATGGCTAGGGACATGGAAGTGAACCCGTTCGAGGACGCCTTAGTATTTAGGAAGATGACCAAGTTCCTAGGAAGCTTGCCCGTCAACCTTGTCATGAATAAGTGGAAAGTTGAGAAATCTAAACACAAATGGGATTGGGATAGACCGCCTAGTGACGGTGATGGAGAGTGGCACATTAGGATAACAATCTATGATCCCGATGGAGAGAAGTTTGAAAAGGCATATCTAACCGAACGTACTACTAGGAACTTGAACGATAAGTTTGATCCTTATGACATTGTTGAGGATAGGCTTACTTATATCGGTACGTAGGAGCACGACTACGAGTCTAGCTACAAGACTCTCAAATAAAGAAAAGCGCTTCGTAAGAGGCAACCCATGCTTAATTGTTTGCTTGTTAGTGTCATATGTCTTTTATTGATTGTTTATTCTCATGTTTAAATTTGTAAAAATGCTTTATTTTGTTTTAAACCTCGTCTTAATTGCATATAAAGGTATTTTACATAAGGGATAAGTGTAGGGAGGATTACACACGTTTTCAAAAGAAACGTAAACATGAGAATAACAATTAACTAAAAGATATATATGTGTGTTTGTTCGAGTCATAATGGGTGTTTTGCAGAAATTTTTCCAGATTCTAAAGATGTAAATTTTCCAAAATTTTTTCCAGAAAATCGCAGACCAGTTTTTGTCAGGATAACCTGACGGCGTCAGGATCGCAACCTGACAGCGTCAGGAAGGAGTAAAAACAACAGATTACTTTTTTCTCGTTTTCTGAGCTACTTAAAAAAATTTGGAATTTTCCAGGTCTTAATTTTCCAGAAATTATGTAAACATCCATTCCACAAGCATTATATCCTAGTTTAAGTCGAGTCTTATATATATATTATTACCGCCGATTGGAAGGAGCTTTTCACGCATAAATTCTTCTTGGAAAGGATTTAACCACTACTTCACACACGGATCCTACCGAGCTAATCAGGGGAGTACTAATTTCTTTCGTTTTTAATTACCTTCCATTATCATAACTTTGATACTTTCGGGGAACATTGGGGACAATGTTTAGTTTAAGTGTAGGGAGGGAAAATAAAACGGGAACTTTGAAACTATGCTTATCCTTGAATATTTGCTTTGTCCAATTGTATTTGTGTAATAAACCATGAGAATATGTCGGTTAGGGTAATTTTGGCACCAAATTTAAAAATTTTCATGACATATAGGAGTGGGCCATTAGTTTTAACAAAAGCGTCTCATGGATAGGAAGTTGCATGACTAGCACAAAAACCCTTTACCACCTAAATTCCACCCAAAATGTGAGGATCGCCCTTAGATTAGTAGGAATTGAAGCATTCATCTTTAATGCTTAGTGTGTGAACCGGTAGTATATTAGATTCTAGAACTTGTTTTGTGATGCATTCCGAGATCGCTAGTAAGACTACACTTGTGTAGTTAGGAATAACTAAATGATAAGAGGCATTAGGATAACCCTTGTTTGATACCCGTAATATAATTACTTCTTCCACATCGGTTGAGTAATTCCCCCACGCCCTTTGCGTTATACTCATCTTTAGTACACGATACCCCTAGTTAACCCCTCTGAGCCTATCCTTTTCACGGTTCTCGTGATGTTTCAGTTTTTCCGGAATATCAATGAAGAGCATTGTTTACACCCCACCCCCAAATATACACCCAAATCGCCTTAGCCTACCCTGTATGCACTCACTTTTAGTGCATTATTGTTATCACCCTAAACCCTTAGTTCAATTATCTGGTTGCTTGCATGAGTTGCTAAGTCGAGTCATATCCTTTGTATACCGTTTTGGGACGATTGGGATTCATGGGAAAAGTTAAAGTTTATGAAATGACGGGAAGGGAACGTTAAATTCAAATTCCCTTTGTTTGCATAATAATGTACCCCAAGTGTTTTGATCTTTTCAATTCGGGTCAAATTAGTGTTAGAGTAATAAAAACTCAAGTGTAGAGATGTGCCTATAAATCCCTATCATTTTGATGTTACCGTAGAGGATGGTAGAGTAAAAGTGTATGATGAAAAAAAAATCAAAAAAAAAGAGAAAAAGAGAAAAGAAAAAAAAAATAGAGTGAAAAAAAAAAAAAAAAAAAAAAAAAAAAAAAAAAACATACGGGCTACCATCCTACATCTATCCTTTTATGTTTGTTTATTTCAGTTAGCTAGAGTCTAGAGTGTCGAGTCTTGGCTTAGCAACGCCATTCTTCGTATGCTTGTAACAATAAGATTTTTGACTTGCCACCACTAAATAGCCTATCCCACCAAACCCTTTGTTTCCCTACCGTAAGCCTAACATTACAAACCTTTAAAGACCTCTTTGATAGTCTTTCCTAGGTGCTTACGCCAAAGCGATGGAGGTTTGATCTATTCTCAAGCCTATGGTAATCTATGTACTAGGACCGATTAATGAGTGTTTATCTTCCATTTCCAATTTGTTATATTTCATATACACCCGAGAGAGATGTGAGTATCCAAACACCCCATGTGAGGTGCTAGCATGTAATTTCCGTGCTTGTTATGACTTTTGCGGGGCTTATATGTGTTGTGGACTGTTTTAAACCAATGCTTCATGACCCCTAACTTATAAATTAATTGGCTAAAAGCACATTTGCTTGAGGACAAGCAAATACCAAGTGTAGGGATATTTGATAAGGTTTTAAAAGGTACCTTTTTTAGGGGTCGTTTAAGCCCTTATTTGATCACTTTTGTATCCGTTATTGCTTAATATCGTTCCTTTTCACTTTTTAGGTCTCTTGAAGGCAAAATGCTGGAATGGCACTTATTTGGACGAAAGGGCGCGAATATACGAAGAAAATGGCCAAAGTCAGAATCGAGACACTCAAAGCTGCTGAAAACATAAGGTGACGGCGTCACAGCTTATACGCGATGCCGTCGGAGGATTTTGTGACGGGACAGAAGCCAAAACTCCTATTTTCAAGTGACGACGTCAAGTTATAAAAGAGTAGGCCGTCGCAACTCAGACGGCCTAGATGCAATCCAGACGGCGTCAGAAGCTGAAGAGGACGGCGTCACAAGCATAAGGTGACACCGTCGCAAGTCTAACGTGGCCAAGACGAAACCCTAATGACGGCGACACGACGGCGTCACAAAACAAAAGGTGACGCCGTCGCAGATGTAATCTTATATATAGAATCCGAATTTTTCAGTATTTGTGTGTAGTATTTTGGAGTAAAAACCTAAACCGAACCAAGGCTGTCTTGTACAGTATTTTAGGGTTCCAAACCCTATCTTACACCAAGATAAGTGTTTTACTTCATTAATACAATTATGTCTTTGATTATTTGTGTGTATGCTTGCATGTTTTTCATGTCCGGCTAATTTACTTGTGTGTTTGCTTAGATATATGAAACCTAGTTGTTAATTATTGTTAGGTTGTCTCTTATATTGATTGTAATTGGCTTAGGAGTGCGACTAGGCTATCGTTGTGTTTAATACTTGATAAATCTTTGATAGTTTATGAATGACTTAGTGGATTTCGTTTACTAAACCCAAAGATAACCTCAAAGTTAGTTTATGAATGACTTAGTGGATTTCGTTTACTACACTTAAAGGTGACTTCAAGGAGTTAGGGAATGCACACCTTACGACCTTAGAAAACACAACGCGTTAAGAATAAGGACGTGACAATTCAACCATCAATAGGAGATAACTAGGGAGTAGTAGCATCTAGGTAAACACATCTTTAAACTATCATACGAGCACACAATAATTACACATAGACTACATACACCTTAGATTAGATAATTAGATAAGTAGAGTAATCGGTAGAAATACCAACCCCCAAATCCAAACCCCGAGATTCGTACCTTTCCATTTCCTAAAAAAACATAAAAAGATAAAAAATAATCTTCCTCAACCCCAACCTTAGCGTAGTAACTTCTCACTAGCATTCCTATTCCCCTAGAGAACGATATCAATACCCGTGGCTTACCCTAATACTACACTACAACGATTAGGTTCACTGCCTAGGGTGTTATAAAACTTGCTCGAAGAAAAGGAAGTTCCTTTGACCCCGAACGACGCGTGTAGCGTTCTCACTTACATAGGTTAGATTAATAACACCTTTGTTAATATACATTTATCCTTTACATTCATTTTAAATATCAACACGATCTCTTCGCTTTTTTTCTAAACAACATATTATTACATTCTTACTTACATTCTTAACTCATCCCTTTTTAGTAATTAGCACATTAGCTATACCATTTTCATTTCATCATTACATGTCATCATTTCTTAATCTCATTCATTACTTTTTCACATTAATAGACGCTTAACAGTTAGCGTGACAATTCTTTTCTTGCTATCACACATTATACTTTAGCACACTTATCATTTCTAATCACATTCCATACCATTATTCCAACACATTCATATAATCATAATACGATCACCGACACTAACCAAGGTGTACGACAATCTAATCATTTAGATACCTCAAGTCCTCTACGGACTTATATCACATAAAGATCAATACTATAGCACGCATTCATTATTATCAACTTAGGTTCATGTAAACTATTACATGATCTGATTCAAAACTTAAACATTTACTTTCTCGCTTTAACTTCTCTTACATTCAACGCATCTAATAGTGGTTTAAGTCTAGGAAACCTAAAGTGGAAACCTAATTCACTTAAACCGAAGCTCTGATACCAAGTTGTAACGCCCCGTGAACGACACGACTTAAAATCATTGAAATTTAAACTTTTACGCGGAAACGATTTGACTTAAAACTGACATGCTGTTGCTAATCGTTGAACTGATATAATTCTGTAACAAAATGACCCTTGAAAGTATTTTTACATGAAACTAGACTCAATTATCTTCGAAATGACGGGTGACTCGACCCGTGACGACTTACGGTTAAAAAGTTATGATTTTTCCAAATTTGTTCTCCAAATTAGTTCTCCAAACTAGTTCTCCACTAGTTCTCCAACTATTTTAACCACTTAACAAACACTTATCCATATACTTTGTTTTTACAAACATTCTTGACCCGTTTGACCCAAAATGGGTTAAAATAGACCTTGTCCCAAACACCCCTTTTTCTGCATATCCATTTTATATACTTTTCACCCATTTTCCAGAAAATGACATCTATTACTTGGAAAGACACCAAAATTTCCAGAATTTATTAAGACCTCATATATATCATTTTCATGCATAAACATTAACCAATTGACCTTCGGAATGGTACTTTACAAAACGACGGGTATTATGTAAAATACCCGTGTTGACCCGTTACATTACATACAACCTTTACCACTTCCGAATTACTTCAAACCTTTCAAAAAGCATTAACTTAACATATTAAATCATGTCCATAATCATTAACCCATTTAAAACCCAAAATGGGTATAATTACATGTTATACCAAACGCCCCTTTATCTTTGACCATAAACACTTAAATCATGTTATGACATACCGTTGACGACCCACTTACTTCAAAGACCATGACATACCACTTTGACACGTGACGACACATTTACAAACCATTTTAGATTCCGGGGGGTACAACATTGACTTGAGCTCGGTATCTACCTAAGCTCCTACTTTCTTAGCAACCTTCTTAACTTCCTCATTAGAATCCTTAAGCCTTATTTCCAAGCTTTACCTTTCCTTCACGTTTAACCCTACAAAACATTAACATCTTAAACCGTAAGCACAAGGCTTAGTAAGTAAAGCGTTCATAACATGTTATCATAGACATTCATACATTATACATCATAACTCATTAACCATTGCAAATCATTAAACATTAACACGTACCTTGATTCACTTAAGTAAAACATTTCCTATGGGTCAACATTAACATACCTTAGCCTATTCCACCTTGCCTATCCTTCATGACTAGTTAAGCCAAACTAGTCTCAACCCCACTTTACATAAACATATATTCAATTACCTCATTTCTTAGCATAACAAAATCACATAACATATAATGTGGAGAATCATATAACAACATATAATGACCGGTTTACTTACCTTGATCCCAAGCTAATGAAACCAAGCACATCATCATCTCCACCCTTGCAATCTAGGCCAAATCACTATTATCGTAAACACATAATCAAGTTACTAAACTATGATTACTACACCCATGGATCCTCTTTAAACACCTCTAGTTATCACATAACCATCCAATGATTATATGATAATTAACCCTATTAAATTATTAACTTATGCCCAGTATAATCATCTCATAATTTCTATAATCTTTAATTAGCTTCAAAACACCATTTACCCAATTCCCCCAAATTGGGTATATAAACCGTAACTCTTAATTCTTCAATTAACTCAACAATACTTATGAACATCATTTACCCAATTTCCTTTAATTAGGGTTCATAAACCTTAACCTTAAATTCCTTAATTAACTTGGGATAGAAGTACTTACTTGAGGAGAATCATTACTAGGGCTTCACTACTTGATTTGGGATACATAGACACCATGATTGATCATCATCACTTGGTCTCTTCTTCCCTCCCTTCTCCATATCACGACACACTCACACACACCCACACTTTTCTGGAAATCCAATGAGGATAATAGAAACATCCAGACTATTGTAGGTGATGATTTTGTCTATTTGGCACATTAGGTCCCTCAAGTCCCATTCTTTATAATTTGGGTTGCTAAATACTTCTATAACAAGTTTACAATATAGCAACTTAGGTCCCTCTACTTTCAATAACTATAACACAACATTTGTTGACTATTAGTTTGACTATCGGGTTGACTAGTCAATTTAACATTCGTTGACTAACCAATCACGTTAAACCTTGGTCAATTTCATCTAAGGTGGGGCCTATTTGTATCCGGGATACGGGTCTAACACTACTTGTCTATTGAGACGTGTCATTTCTTCGTGTTATATTTTATGGTTTTTCTTTTGATTTAGTAAAATCCCGTGAGAGAATCTATTTCCCGGTTTAATCAAAGAATAGTAAAATCCCGTAGAATCTGCAATCATGTCTACAATCACTTCTTATGTTGCTGACGACGTTCAAGCTGCAGGATCTGATACTCGTCCTCTCATGCTGGACAAAACCGACTATGACTCTTGGGCTCAAAGAATCAGACTGTATTGCTTAGGAAAAGAAAATGGGGTTAACATACTTAAGTCAATTGATGAAGGACCTTATCAAGTTGAGACTACCAGAGACATTCTTGAAACTGCTGCTGATGGTTCAGTAATATTAGGATTGGATAAACCAAAGACATATGATGAACTCACTGATAAGTAGAAAAAGAGATACGATGCTGACATTAGGGCTTCAAACATCATACTTCAGGGTTTACCTAAGGACATTTACAAGCTGATCAATCACAACACTGAAGCTAAGGCAGTATGGGACAATGTTAAGATGCTTCTATCTGGTTCTGAATTGACTAAAGAAGACAGGGAGTCTCAACTGTATGATGACTTTGAGAACTTTAAGATGAATCCAGGGGAAAGTGTCACTGAATATCATGTAAGATTCCACAAGCTTGTGAATGATATGAGAAATATCAAAATGACAATGCCAAATATTCAGCTCAATTCAAAGTTTGTGAACAACATGAATCCCGAATGGCACAAATTTGTCACTGCAGTCAAGCTTAACAAAGGTTTGAGGAACACCAACTATCCCAACGCATTTCAAGTTGCAGACGGTGATGCATTTGATTCAGATGTTGATGATGAACCAACTGCCCAGACCATCTTCATGGCTAGTATCTCACCAATGGTCACTCCAAGGGCTTCTTCACCAAAACAGGCCAATCCTTCCAGGGAATCTATCATCTCAGAGGTATTAAAACTATACGATGAGGTTGATGTGCAAAAGATGCATGACAAAGTACAATCAACTGAAATTATTGAACCAGATATTGAAAATATGGGTAATAGCAATGTTGTCACATATGATCAATATGTGAAGCAAGATGGAAGTGAATATGTACCAAGTAATGCATCTTCTGCAGTCAATGATGACTATGTTTTTGATGAATACACTGCATGTGCCCCTGATGATTCCATAACCTTTGAACTTAATGCCTATAAGGAACAAGTTGCCATTTATGAACAATGTGCTAAGTTTAAATTGACCACCCCGTGAGCAGGAGATGGATAACCAAATACGTACAATCATTAGAAAAAGTAACTTTAGGGAAGAAATGTTAAAACAAGAGTTAAACTCCTTACAAGAAAAGCTTACTAAAACTGTTAAGCAAAAGCAAGAACTTCAAGAAAATGTAAAAGTGCTTAAACAGGAATTCAATGCTAAGGAATCAAAACTTTTGAATGACTTTTCCAACCTAAAAACCTTGAAAAACAAACTTGAAAACAAACTGTACATACAAGGGAACACCATTCAGACTGCTCACATGATCACTAAGCATAGAGTCTTAAGCGATAAACATAGCATCCCCCTTGTAGAGGTACCCAATCCCGAGTATGGAAAAGTTGCTAGAGCAGCTCAAAAGGTAATCTATGATGGAAATGAGATTCTTAAGCCCAGACAGAAACCCACTTGTGTTGAGTGCACTGAGGAAGATAGAAAATTAGAAGAAGTCTCAAGAAAAAAATTGGATGATAAACTTAAGAATCCCTTGTGCATAAAAGAAAATATCACCTTTAAAACACCAAATTATTCTAAGGAAAACTAGATTGCCTTTAATAAGTTTAAACCTCAAACTCAATTAACCCCATGATATGCCTTGCTCTGTGCCGAAACTCAAGCATGTGAACTTTGATGTGCCTGCAAGTACTTCAGATCCCAACACTTCTAGATTAGGAATGCAAAAAGTAGCAAAACAACTAATGTTCCCATCATTCCCTCTACAGGAGTAATCAGTGATACAAAAGCAAGTGGGTCAAAGCCTCCAGGCAATACAAAGCAATATATGACCTCGCAAGCTAAGAGTGATCAATGGAAGAAAGTAGAAGACCACCCTAGGAACAATAATTTTGTGTTGAATAAGACGAATCGTGTTGATTCTAGTATTAGCTATAAGCGTACTGTAATTAATTCGAATTCTGCTACCACTTGCAAAACATGTAATGAATGCTTGATTTCTGGTATTTATCATGAATGTGTTGTGAATGATTTGAGTAATGTTGTCGAATCTCCGGTAAAAAATGTTAACACTAGAAAACAGAATAAGAAGGTCAGAAAACCAAGGTAGAAGAGGGCTAGAAAACATTGGAAACCAACAGGAAGAAAATTTAGTAATGTAGGCTATCATTGGATACCTACTGGCCGTAAATTCAATCTTAATGAGTTGTACCCTAAATTATCTAGATCAATGCCCATTAGGAAATGGATGCCTACTGGTAGAACTATACCTTTAAGAAGTGAACACACTTTGAATAGATCTACTGTTACTACTAGCCCGACATCTACCTCTAATGATATCATTGTTTCTACTTCTGATGTGGGTGCTCCAATCACATTTACTAACCAAATGGAACCCATTCTTGCAGGGGGATCCCAATTGTCCAGTCATCCATTCTTGTATGTGTTCAACTGCAGGTCTTTTAAATCGTTCTGTGGTACCTGGACTCAGGCTGTTCCAAGCATATGACTGGAGATCGCTCACGGCTCATGAACTTCGTGAGTAAATTTATCGAGACTGTTTGATTCGGAAACGACCATTTTGGGGCAATTATGGGTTATGGAGATTATGTGGTTGGTGATAGTGTAATTTCCTGGGTATATTATGTTGAAGGTCTTGGTCATAATTTGTTTTCTGTCGGTCAATTATGTGATTCTAATCTAGAAGTGGCCTTTAGAAAACATACTTGTTTCGTTAGAGAACTTGATGGTGTGGAACTTTTAAGAGGAAAACGTGGAACAAACTTGTACACCATCTCTATCGAAGACATGATGAAGTCTTCTCCAATCTGCTTGTTATCTAAAGCCTCTAAAACAAAGTCATGGCTATGGCATCGTCGTCTCAATCACTTGAACTTTGGAACCATAAATGATTTGTCTAGAAAGGACCTCGTAAGAGGTTTACCCAGATTGAAGTATGAAAAATATCATCTTTGTTCAGCATGTCAATTGGGAAAAAGCAAGAAATATGCCCATAAACCCAAACCTGCAAACTTAGTAATGGAAGTTCTTCATACTCTTCACATGGATTTGTGTGGACCCATGAGAGTGCAAACTATAAACGGGAAGAAATATGTGTTAGTCGTTGTTGATGACTACTCTCGATTTACTCGGGTTAAGTTTTTGAGGACAAAGGATGAAACTCCAGATGTCATCATCAAACTTATCAAACAGCTGCAGGTTCGACTTAACAAGACTGTTAGAATTATTCGAACGAACAATGGAACTGATTTTGTTAACAAAGAACTAAGTCAGTTTTATGAAAGCATTGGAATCAGTCATCAAAGAAGTGTTCTACGTACTCCTCAACAAAACAGTGTAGTTGAAACACGAAATCGGACTCTTGTCGAAGCTGCAAGGACTATGCTAATTTTCTCAAAGGTTCCAATATTTCTCTAGGCTGAAGCCATTGCCACTGCTTGCTATACCGAAAACCGTTCCCTTATTCACACCTCTCATGGAAAGACTCCTTACGAACTTGTCCACAACCGAAAACCTGATCTATCTTTCCTTCGTGTGTTCGGTGCCTTATGTTATCCAACGAATGATGGTCAAGACTTAGAAAATTTAAGAGCTAAGGTGGACATTGGAGTTTTTGTTGGTTATGCACCAAACCGGAAGGGTTACCGAATCTATAATAAAAGAACCCGATATATCATGGAAACAATTCACGTCACGTTCGATGAGCTGTCTGGGCAAATGGCTCTAGGACAATCAAGTTCTGGACCCGCACCTCAACATTCATTAAGTAGTCCCATTAGTTCTTCTCTTGTACAAAACCCCTCACCAGCAGATCCATATGTACCTCCTTCTGAAAATGATATGAAGAAATTGTTTGATCCGATGTTTGATGAATACTATGAACCTATGGCTAATGATCAGTCTACTCCATCAACAGTGGCGGCTTCTAATCCAATCAACACAGATAATCCATTTGTTTCAATGACTCTATCTCAAGAAGCGCCAGCTGCAGATCACTCATCGTCATCCTCAAATCCTCAATCTTCAGCGGTAAATCATGGAAATGAAGCTGCAAATTATGATGAAGATAACCCTTTTGCTACTCCCAAAGATGCTCCATTTGAGAACATATTTGCTCCTGAACCAACTTCAGAACCATCTTCATCAGGAGATCCAAACTCTGCTACTTCAGTTCCTCAACAACAACCATACGAGCACCTTAGAAAATGGACACATGACCATCCATTGGACATCATCATTGGGAACCCTTCTCGTCCAGTATCCACTCATAAACAACTGGAAACTGATGCCTTGTGGTGCTTCTTCAACTCCGTACTATCTAAGGTCGAACCAAAAAATGTTAAAACAACCATGACTGAGGACAGCTGGTTCAATGCCATGCAAGAAGAAATTCATGAGTTCGATCGACTAGATGTATGGGAATTAGTACCTGCTCCTGACTGTGCTATGATCATTGCTCTAAAATGTATCTTCAAAGTAAAACTTGATGAGCATGGTGATGTGCTAATGAACAAGGCTCGACTGGTTGCGAAAGGATACCATCAAGAGGAAGGTATTGACTTTGAAGAATCATTTGCTCCAGTGGCACGTATCGAGGCAATCAGAATCTTCTTGGCTAACGCTGCTAGTAAGAACATGGTAGTCTATCAGATGGATGTAAAGACTGCTTTTTCTTAATGGAGATCTGAAAGAGGTTGTATACGTCAGCCAGCCTGAAGGTTTTCTGAATCCAGAGCATCCTACTCATGTCTATCGCTTACAGAAGGCCCTCTACGGTTTGAAGCAAGCTCCAAGGGCATGGTACGACACGCTATCAAAGTTTCTTCTAATTAATGGATTCAGCAAAGGAGCAGTTGATCCAACATTGTTCACCAGAAAGTCAGGCAAACACTTAATTCATGTTCAAATCTATGTTGATGATATTATTTTTGCCTCGACTGACCCCAATGAATGTGACCGTTTTTCTAAGGATATGGGCTCCAAATTTCAAATGTCAATGATGGGACAAATGTCATTTTTCTTGGGATTACAAATTTCACAAAGTCCCGGAGGCATTTTTATCAATCAATCTAAATATGCTAATGAAATCTTAAAGAAATTTGGATTTGATTCTTGTGACCCTGTTGACACTCCCATGGTGGAATGCACTAAACTAGATGAGGACCACTCAGGGATCATGGTTGACCAAACTAAATATCGTAGTATGATTTGATCCCTGATGTACCTTACCGCCAGTAGACCAGACATTTTGTTCGTTGTATGCATGTGTGCCAGATACCAGGCTAAGCCTACCAAAAAGCACCTTGAAGCGGTTAAACGAGTCTTTCGGTATCTCCAAGGAACCATCAACATGGGACTTTGGTACCCGAAGGACACTGGTATGTCACTAACAGCCTATGCAGATGTTGACCATGCAGGGTGTCAAGATACACGTCAAAGCACGTCAGGAGGTGTTCAGTTTTTGGGTGATAAGCTTGTGAGCTGGTCTTCAAAGAAAAAGATGAGTACCTCAATATCCTCTATAGAGGCAGAATACATAGCCATGTCATCGTGTTGCGCTCAAATCTTTAGGATGAGATCCCAATTATCTGACTATGGCTTTGAATTCAACAAAATCCCTCTGTACTGTGATAACAAGAGTGCCATTGCTCTCTCATGCAACAATGTTCAACATTCAAGAGCAAAGCATATCGACATTCGACATCACTTTATCAGGGAGCAAGTGGAGAACGGTGTGGTGGAACTATATTTTGTGAAGACTGAATATCAGTTAGCAGACATCTTCACCAAAGCTCTTCCTAGAGAACGTTTTGAGTTTATCCTTCCACGACTTGGTCTAAAGAGTCTACAACCGGAAACACTCAAACGTCTCCAAGAGGAAGACGAGGAGTAGAGACTTTTCTTCATCCATCTCTTGTACACATTAAAAATAATAATAAAAAAATAAAATAAAAAATAATTATTTTCCCATCTATTTTTGTTCTTCGATAACATCTGCGGACCTTGATTTGTCACTCAAAGAATGGCATGGGTCTTTAGATGAAGTTCGAATATATATAATCTTTGAATAAAAAAAAGGGGGGGAAGGAGAAAAATGGTAGTTTATTGTCATATCAGGCAGTAACCAACTTTAAAAGAAAGAACAGAGCCATGCTTAATCTAATTTTTGAAACCTCATGCTCTGATTCTAAAAAAAAATGTTTGTCGCCAAAAAGACAAATGTTTCCTTCACAAATATTTTTCCTTCTAAATATTCTTCTGAAAAATATTTGTCATCTAATGAAAACAAAATTGCTTTGAAAATAACTCGGACTATATTTTTGAAAATCATCTGGACTTATCATTAGTCAAAATTTCTTACACTCAATTAACAACTTATGTCATTGATTGAGGGGGAGAATGATTTCAATCAAATCAAAAAGTTATTTTTCAAACAATTGGCGCGTAACCGAGCAAGGTCTAACTTTGGATAATCAAAAAGAACAATGTTTTTAATACTATTGGATCCAGACCAAGGCTAAATGTTGTGTTTTCATAAGATACTTAAGCATGTTTAATCATTCGAGTTTAAAGTCTCAGTATTTGATCCTTATCAGTTAGATGTTTTTAAAAGAAAGTCACAATTCTCCTCAAAATCTTTCCAAAACAATTTAAATCAATGGAGATCACAAATCTCAAAGGATTTGAAAATTGTAATCGGGGGAGAATTTGTGATTTAAATTGGATATAAACTGATAATTCAATAAGTGGTTTTATATAGATAATAACAAGCACTCATCCCTACATGTGCCAAATGATTTCAAATTTTCCATGCACATGTTAAGGGGGAGCATCTATCTCAAACCAAAAAGGATTGAAACGTGACTGATTTGTCTCTAAGTGCAGGTTCTCTCTAAAATGTGCAAAACACTTTCGAATCTCGATGCACATATTGAGGGGGAGCAATCATAAGAAAACATCATCCTTCCCAAAAGTTTTTTTATCCAAAGTATTTAAAATACTAGATTTAATCGGGAAGTGATGATGATCATTTTAGAAAATGTTAATCAAAGATTGGATCTTTAATTCTTAATCTAAGATTTCAAATTCCTCTTGCCTCCATGTGCTAAAACAATTTCTAATACATGAAGCACATGTTGAGGGGGAGCATTTCTAAAATATCAAAAACAATTAAGGTACAAAACGCTTTGATTCTATATCACAAGTACCTTGATTGATCTTCAAATGGTTTTCAATTGGTTTCAATGGCAGAAGAACAATACCGAATGACCGACCAAATTTACTTTATGCATGGAGATATAAGGATGGTAAGGTTAGGTATTCGTTCCCACGATCCCGCTAGAGCCAGAGGGATCTACCCAAGGACAATACACTAGATAATGTAGAGTCCTTAGGTATATTGAAAAAGGAGAAAAATGAGAATATGGGAAGAGTGCGGACTGAGACAGAGCTAGTACTGGAATAAACCCAACAAGGTTCTAGTTATGAAGTCTCGGTAAGCACTGAAGGGGTTGAAGAATGAAAAAGAAATAAATGTGAAAAGGGCGAAAAGAAATAGCCCTCCATTTATTCAACCTTGGGGCAGAAACCGGGTTCAATGCATATGCTACTGGTGGTTACTAAGGTAACGCCGGTATTGAAGACAAGACGTCATGGACCTAGTGACACACTGCACTACAACTTCCCAAGCTACTCAAGTTCCTCTTAAAAGGACTTGTTTCATTCTCACGGGGAACCTACATAATCTATCGACTTTCTTTTAGAGATGGTTGATATTGAAGAAGGAGACCCTCTCCCTAGTCTCTGGCATAGGAAACCAAAAGTACACTATTGAGTCTAGAGCCAAGAGATCATTAATAAATCTCATTAGGACACAATATATGAAGACTCACTGTTTCACACAATGTGGAAAGTGAGAATATATCTTAAGAGTCCTACGCATTATCCTTGTGGTATTGCCAGAACATCCGAGTGATATGTAAAATATTCACGATGAAGATGGAAATCCTTCTAGAGCCAACATCAAACAAGCTCTTGGTGGGTGACATGTGAGATCTATCCAATAGATCAAACTTGTGACAACTGGATAGAAACAATGGGGCGATTCAATATTGAATCAACCTTGGTCCAGGAAATGGATTGACGGATACATTTGAAAAACCGGTCATTATGCTTAAAATTCTTTTCTCTAGCACATTGACTGTGTATTAATATTTCAAAATAAAAGGTGTTTATGATTGATAATTGATTTTCCTTAAAACATTCGTTGTATTGCAAAACACTTTATATTAAACAATACATGATTGTTTTTCAAATCACCTTTCATCAATCAGTGAATCTCAATTCGCTGGTTCACTCACTCTGTGTTGTCTTCTTTGAGACGTTCCGGTTTGAGAACAGCTAGAGCAGCTGCGAAACCCTGTCAAGGAGATTCTTCAAAATTTTATCTGATCACAGGCAGTACTTGTACTGATCAACGGGGAATCGTGGGCCGTGTACCTCAATTCAACAAAAGTGATCAAAGACACTTTCGTGCGCTTTATTACTAACTGTTGTATGCAGGGAAACCCGACGGTTGCAGCTGATCAGAATTGATAAGTCATTCTATAGCCGCATGCTCATACATCACGTTCATTTCAAAGAAATCATGATATATGCATATCTTCATCAAGTGATTCTGATATCTTCACTCCATGCTTCTGATACGCTGCTGCAAATATCAAGAATCAACAAAAGCTTCCGCAACTCTGATAAGAAGATATCATGATTCAGAATGTGAGCATGTCGGTCCAAAAGTCACAACTTCACATGATGGCAACACTTCGAAGGATACGTCAGAGATTTATGGTGGCAGATGATCTCAATGCTGGCTCAATACTCATCGTCACGTGGATCAGACCAATACCTCCACTTGAAATAACAAAACATGCGGTACATGAAGAATCAAAGGCTACAGACTACAGAGCAAAGAACTTAATCAAGAATCCAAGAACAATCAAAGTGTAATATTTTTTTGTATTCAATGTAAATTGAGGTGACCTCCCTTAGGGGGAGATTGTTAGGATTTAGAAAATTCGGTTGTTAAAGAGTCGGTCACCTCAAGAATATGTATTCGTTAGAAAGCTCGTAGTCGTAGTCATGTAATGTTAGTAAGTAGTTTGTTGAGTAACACCGTGGAGGACGGACGGGTCTTTAACCACTGTATGCCTGATCCACCGCCCGTAGGAGGCATGTCTTGTAAGAAACTATAAATACCCTCTACCTCCCAAGGTAGAGGGTTGGAGCTTTCAATACTATTTTTCTTTGTTTCATCAAGTTCCCAACTCTCTTTACTTTCTCTCTCTAAAACTCAATTCATACGCCTGTATTCAATATGATTTGATGTGTTTATGAAATCCAATAAGTTAAAATTAGTTCTCGGAAAACAAAAGGGCAGTTGGTTGTTTGTTTGGTTCGAGGGTTAGAGCTTATTACAAGCAAGGACGGACCTTAATGGAGACCGGGGAGGGCCCCGGCCCCCCCAAAATTTGCGGCACCTAGTGTAAATATTATAGGTTTTAGGGGTAATTTAGTTGAGGTTACAAACGAATCTCCGATTCGGCCCTCCCAAAATAAATTCGGCCCCCCCAAAAAAAATGTTCAAGTTCCGTCTATGATTACAAGGGTTGTTTGGTTTATTGTGACACGACTAGCATATCGGGCGTATTCAGGTTACGTGTTTGTGTGAGCACTCGTAGAGGTAATCACATTGATTACTTCGTTTCTTGTTGATAACTTGAGGGTGACTACGAGGGTTAGTTTTCTTGTTTCCTTTTATATTCCTTTGTTTATTATACGTGTTAACTTTATTACTTATACTAGATCCATATTCCGCTGCGTACTCATAGCGTTAAATGGTTAACATGATTATAAAATCCCAACAGTGGGATCACGAGTCAACTCGTTTTTGTGATTATGGTGTTAGTGCAAATATTACGATATTTAATCTATACAGTCTCGTTTGTTTTGTTGATGACAAACATGTAACTTGTAATACATAACGTAAAATGTATAAGTTACTTGTAATTATATTTTGTCTCAACATACTTTCAACACCTCTCGACGACTCAAGTCCTTGTATGCTTCAACACATGTTCGTACATATTTGTTATGTTGCCTTATGATCAAACCCCTAACAAACCATTAAACATGTTTAGTTAAATAGTTTATAAAACACTTAAGTAATTTTGGTTACTTACATTTTATAAAATACATAAAATAAGTAAATGTGTTGGGTAAAACCCATGACCCATGACCCAATGTCTAGATACATTGTACCTTGGTGGGCACTCAAGTCCATGACCCATGACCCATGATTCATGACCCATAACCCATGGGTAAAGAGGAGCATCCCACGGATCCCTCTAATTGCCCACGGATCCCTTGGAATTACAAGGGCCAGATCCCTCCAGAAGGGATCCTTGGGACAGAAACACAGTTTGGTCTTTTTGCCTATAAATAGCAAGCCACTTCTCACCATATTTTCACACCTTTTGCACATAGTTTCTCTCCACCATTTCTAGCATATTTAGATCATTAGGAAACATGTAAACCACCCTCATCGCATATGATCATAATGCTTCTAACTTTCATTTGTTGTAATTATACTCCCCCTAAGTGATCCTCCAAAGCAAGCCTAGAGATCTTGCATCCTTACCTACTGAAGTGATCACCCATCACAAGCATATAAGCACATGAAGATATTCTACAACATGCTTGGGAAACTTGTCATCTTCATTCATAAGAAGACTAACTACATCATGCTTTGTGTTCTTGATGTTCAGTTTAGGATTTCATATCCATTAGACACATTGTCTTGGATATTGTCTAGTATCATATTCTTGTATCTATAACTAGATTAGATGGTTTATGTGTTTGTGCCATAAAACACAAGGTTTGTTATGTTGGGCCACAAAACATAACGGGTGCATAGATGTGTCGTGTTGGTCGGGTAATGGTTCCTCCTTTGTAATGGAACCCGGTATCTAGCCTTGTACCGGATAAAGTGTATGCGACATTGTGATAGGTTTGGTTCTACCTCGTGGAAGGACTCGGTATCTAGCCTTGTACCAGATAAAGTGTAGGCGACGTTGTGATAAGTTTGGTTCTACCTCGTGGAAGGACTCGGTATCTAGCCTTGTACCAGATAAAGTGTAGCCGACGTTGTCATAGGTTTGGTTCTACCTCGTGGAAGAAATCGGTGTTTAGCTTAGTACCGGAAAAAGTGTAAGCGACGTTGTGTAAGGTTTTATCCGCCAAGATTGGAGTTTGTTGATCTAGTAAAGTAACTCTGGAGTTGGATACTCGGGGAGTGGAGTAGGGCGAAGAGGAGATTCGTGACCGAACCACTATAAATCATCGTGTTGGTTTGTCTATCATTTTACTTATCGCTTTACTTTTATTCTTGCTCTATAATTTTGATTGTCTATGTGGTTGATGTTTATGTGTGTAACGCATACTTGGTCTTTCATATAGTCATAAACTATATTTAACACTTTACATATTATGACACGCTTGATCAAGAAAAACAAACCGGACTAATAATGGTGAAACTTGATTTATAATGAACCATTAATCTTGCGGAATCTTATGTGATATTAAGGGGTTGGCCTTACTTGACATAATGCGTTAAATGCATCCTCGCGTCGAGATTAGGAAATGCGATATTTTATACTATATTTGATACAAAAGTTTTAAGTTTGAAAAGGAAACGTATTCACCCCCCTCTACGTTTTCACAATTGGTATCAGAGAGGGTTGGCTCTAGTTTTTAAAAACAAATGGTTTTCAAAACGAGTAAGGTCCTTGTATCAAATTTTTGGTGAAGTCAATCATAATATGAAAAGTGTTATGTTGTTTTTTTATTTTTATTTTTGAAGTTTTGTTGTTAGATATCTTGTTAATCAAGCTTGAATAAAGATTAAAATAGGTAATATAACTTCTCTAAAAAGTCTACAAAGGTTAAACCTTTTCGTCGGGTCAAAAAATGCATTTTTGTAAATCTGTGTCAGATTCGCGGATCCCTTTTGGAAGGGATCCGGCGGATCCGTGGTACAGAAGACGGTTTTTGTCTAAATTTCAAAAATTCATAACTAATTAACCGTAAGTCCGTAGAAGTCGTGCCGCCTATCGTTTGAAATGTATTTGAGTCTACTTTCATTTAAAAATGATTTCATAAACTGATTCAAAACAAAATTTATATAATCATTGATTTATAATAGAAAGTCATTTTTCGGTCATAACTTTTGCACAAACTTTTGATCTAATTGGAGACGGATGTTTTCGTCGTTGAACAACAGTGTGTCTTCTTTTGAAATTAAGGTTTTAATCATATTTATAAATATAAAAGAAACTAATCAAGCTTGGTATACATGTTTATATTTAATACAAAGCGATGAAGAGAACTTTCGTATGCTATGCTAAATGATTAATTGTCTTACCTTGTATTACTTGATTATTTGCTTATCTCAAATAGTTTTTGTGCTTGTTTGTTTGAATAACATATGTGGTTTTCTCACCTTGATATTCATTCTCTTGTTTGTCGACTTAGTAATATTTTACTAATCAATGTGCTATTTGAAGGAATGTTTGGGGTAACATCTAGGTGTGTCAAAAATGTTAGTTTAAATACTTAGATAAGTCATATAAGTTAAAAATGTTTAAAACATGTAATATACTAAATGACTTCTTATTGAGTTTGTCATGTGTGCAACATAAATTTTTTATGTGCTTATAAGATTTCTTGATTTCATATTTTCTTGTGTCGTTTTCTAAAAACAACAAGAATGTACATCGGATCATAACCTACATTTGTGTTGATGATGTACTCTCCCGTTTTCCTTTTCATGATCGCTTTCCAAGCTTCTTAGTAGGATTGACAACTTGATTATTTCATCCGATATACTCAAGTAAATTATTTTGCAACGCAAATATAATTGGTCATATCCGAAAATCCAAACTTGAGCTTTCCAACAACATATGTTGAACGAGTTCATCCAACCATTTTTGTTCACCATATGGACAACTTTAAATTTTTATATTTAAACATGACACCTTCGTTACCTTAGTTGTTTTAAGTATAATATTAATAAAAATGAAGCAAAGTATCATCATTGTTACTCTTCGATAGGCCATTGTAGGAATATAAATTTTCCTAACTTGAGAATGAATACTAGAGAACTTATTGCACTAGAAACTCAATTTGACCTAACGGTTGAATTGCTTCCTTGATAGAAGTTGGGTATGTGGAATCGCCCATAAAAATGGTCGTGTTTAGCCGTAATTAAGCACCGCTAGTAATAATCTCATATTCATTCTCTCACTTGAGAAATTTATACTCTTATGTTTTCTTAAAGTAAGTTTACAATGGAAATACTTTGCATTGTCTTAGGATTACTAATCAAACAAGTTGTAAAATTAATTATTTTAAGTTAATCACAACCACTTGCCTCATCAAGCGATTATCTTGCTTTGATCGAGAAGAGCTACATAACTTCATGGACAAAGCTCATTGTATGCTAATCACCATCCGTAATGACTATACATAGTTCATCGCTTCCGTTGACCAAAACAACCTTCTAAAACAATTCACTTTCTTAAGGACGCATATACATGTGTTTCTTACTCTTCAAATACCAACACATAGGCAAACATCTTTTAGCCAAAACCAACTCATAAAACTGTACTT
This sequence comes from Chrysanthemum seticuspe, assembly GCA_019973895.1. NCBI lineage: Eukaryota > Viridiplantae > Streptophyta > Magnoliopsida > Asterales > Asteraceae > Chrysanthemum > Chrysanthemum seticuspe. The sequence continues at coordinate 250,374,129 of BPTQ01000001.1, forward strand.
GCTTCAAGCCTTTCTAAATCCTACACTTACTCTTCTAAACAAAATTCCTTCATCTCCACAAATAACAACTCCACCTTTTGGATCTAAAGATAGTCTAGATTGTCCTAAACTAACACTTCACAACTCTTTCTAGACACATACCTTGCATGTCATTGTTAGTGTAAATGATTTACTAATCTAGACCGTAAATCTGTTTTGGGCTTCTTGAATAGTGCTTGTTAAGTTTGCTAAACCTATGTGTTATTTGTGAGCTCAATCTCATTTGATTGCCTATATGTTATTTCTACATGCACTCTTTGCTATGCTTAACTTGTATATATGTGTACTTGCTGTAGAAATCATTAGTTTCAAAATTCAAAACATAGAGCAAAATTTTGCAACTATTCTGTTAAGAAAATTTGTCTTAGACGCCGGATCCCTTAGATATAACTAGACGGATCCCTCAAGTGAAGGATCTGTGGGATCCGGGTGGACAGAAGTTCCTTTTTAGCCTCCTTGCATCAATCCAACCTTCCAGACCTTATTGGACTAGTTAAATATGCTACATTAGGATCACTTAAACTTTCCTTAGGCTCAGTTGATCTCACATTCACTCATAGATGACTTAGGATCACATTCAAAGTATTTTTGATTTATCATTACTTCAAAACTCATCATCTTTCCGCTACAATGTTTACACATTGTTCCTCTCAACTCAAAACACCTAGTTTGATATTTCTTTCAATTTTAGCAAATTGATTTTAGTCATCTTTACCTTAAAATGCTCCAAAAACTAGTTTTTTATTTCTTATGATTTTTAAGAAATTTTCTAAATTTTCCTTTAACCACCATCTAGTTCCTATAACCATTCACCATTCTCAAAACACTTAGTGTCATCCATGATCACTCATTCGTGTTTCTAAAACTCCATTTTCCCCACAAAAGCCATCGTTGACAAATCTCACTCATTAGTCTTGACCACTTAGGTCTCATGCCATGTAAGACACTTAATAGACTGAGTAACTTGGGATATGTAGGTGCTAGACCTTGCTAGAATCCAATCACCTCCTTTTTCACCTCATCTGTTAGCCGGATCCCTATACTAAAGCTAGCCAGATCCCTCTAGTGAGGGAACCGGGGAACAGAAGGTACATTATCTCTTGAGATAATCATTTCAAATTTCCACTTTCCACTCAAACACTTGTTCAACACTTAGGATTATCAGTTTCTTATATGTTTATAAATGAGTTGCATTTATGTGATTATTTACGTGTTCTTTCTTTTCTTTTCATGATATTATGTGAACAATTTCTCCATTTGTATAAATGTTTTCCTTTTGTACTAACTCATTTGGATTCCTGTAGGTTGACAATGGTCAATTTCATCATCAAGTCAAGTTGTGCTCATTCGCACATTTTTTATATTCCTAATCTTGCATCATCCTAACCATCTTCCTCCACTTTTGTCACTAGTTACAAAGTCGTCATGTCTACCACCTCTATTGAGTCATCAACCGAGTCAACAAAAAGAGTCACCTTGATACCTTTCATCACCATCCCTTGCTACTCTTGAGTCACTTTATTACCTAGTAAGACTTGACCTCTCATCACCTCTACCACAACTTCCATACCTCTAAGTCATAATGATGATTTGTATCACTATCATCGTGTCCAAGGTCTAGTCCATGAAATACGTGATGAAGTATGTTTCATATTCTATCACATCCTACTTGTGTCAACCACAACCTCAAACCACAAGCTACTTGTGTCAACCACATTCTACAAGTGTCTCACTACCACTACAATTCATGGTCACTCAACCATCCTCCACAAACATCTATGTTGTCAAAATCCAAGTGAATTTCGTAATGAAATGCGTCTCATCCCCAAATACATTTATTTTCTTAACTTGAACAACCTTACAACCTCTAAAAAAACTACGATGATGCGAGTAGTAGGATTATTATCTTTTTGACACTAATCCTTTCTTTGTAGGTTCATATATATACACTTTGATGTGTATGGGATTATTGTCTATATATGGACAAAATTTTACACTAATTTTTTTTCTTTGTAGGTTCACTCATATACATGGGTTTGTATATGGCACACTTGTCTTCAGACGAGGTTTACTTATTTTTTTTTGTAGGTTCTTCTTGATTCCCTTGAGCTAGGGGGAGCTTCCGTCGAGCATCTACAAAGTGAATTATATGACTTACTCGTCCAACAACGAATATATTTTTTCACTAATTTTTTGTTTTGTAGATTTTCAAAACACACTAGGAGCACTTGACGTCCTCAATAAAGGGGAGCTTTCATCAAAGCAAAAACATTGCAAATTTTGCAATACTTTCGTCTTATCTTCCTAAAATACTTGACGCCCTTAACAAGGGGGAGCAACCGTCAAGGGGAGCATGCACGCAATCATTCTTCAAAATTCCTTTATGTTTCAATAAAAGGGAGATTTCTTTCTCATCATATATATATTTTTTTATATTTTTTTATTCCTTAACACTAACCTTGATGTAGGTTAAGCCTCAAAATTTTGATCCATTAATCCGTTGGAAACAATGGTTATAATTCAAAGGATCTTTCTATGTATTTTTTTGTGTGATTCTATAGGTTCCTCTAAAAGGCGAGATCACCACCTCTTGAAGACGTGCAAGCTCAAGGTCATGAGTTGCTAAGCTTCATCATCATCAAGACCACTGAAGTGAATCTTGTTGATAATTCTTCTCTTCCTCCATTAGTGTTTCGTGTTGAAGGTATTGGCGTGGTGTGCCAATTGGAGCAATAAGGTGTTTTTAATTTAACTTCACTAGGGATGATGCAAACTCGCCATTCTTGGGAGAAATTAAGTTTAAACTCCAAGGACACACCCTTTTTTTCGACAAAAGGGGGAGAAGAGTGTAAACAGAGAAGGTAATGTATAGGAAGTACGGACGCAAGTAATCTTTGCCATTTTACCTATCTATTACGTTTACATATATTTTGTCATCATCAAAAAGGGGGAGATTGTTAGTGCAAATATTACGATATTTAATCTATACAGTCTCGTTTGTTTTGTTGATGACAAACATGTAACTTGTAATACATAACGTAAAATGTATTAACTACTTGTAATTATATTTTGTCTCAACATACTTTCAACACCTCTCGACGACTCAAGTCCTTGTATGCTACAACACAGGTTCGTACATGTTTGTTATGTTGCGTTATGATCAAACCACTAACAAACCATTAAACATGTTTAGTTAAATAGTTTATAAAACACTTAAGTAATTTTGGTTACTTACATTTTATAAAATTCATAAATATAAGTAAATGTGTTGGGTAAAACCCATGACCCATGACCCAAGACCCATGACCCAATGTCTAGATACATTGTACCCTGGTAGGCACTCAAGTCCATGACCCATGATCCATGACCCATAACCCATGTGTGGAAAACTAGAAGGGGGGGTTGAATAGTTTTACCAATTAAAACTTCCTTTTAAACTATTTAGATCGACTTATGTCAATCTATTTGGTTGTGTGTGTTGGATGTTGATAAACAAGCATATAAAGATATGTAATGAAGAGATAAGAGTAAGAAGCACAAAACCACAACGCGAGTATTTATAGTGGTTCGGCTACAAGGACACCTTCCTTGCCCTACTCCACTCCCCGAGTCACCTACTCGAGAGTTTGTAATCACTACACCAATCTCCTTATGGCGGAGAAGCCTTCACAACGTCCCTTAACCTTTTTCCGGTACAAAGCTAAATACCGAGTTCTTTCACACCAAGGCGAACCACACCTAACACAACGTCGCCTACCCTTTATACGGTGCTAGGCTAACCACCGAGTTCTTTCACACCTTAGGAGAACTAATCCTATCACAACGTCGCCTACCCTTTATTAGGTACTAGGCTAAGTACCTAGTTCCATTGCAATGGAGGAACTACTACCACACTACACCAACGACTAATCCCAAAGGAGATATACTCCTTTACAACATCATCAAGGACATCAATATCCTTGGATCTAATGCTAGTCTATCTAGTACATCAAAACACACCATATCGAATGTACATCTAAGGCACCTTTCACTAATGCCTTTGACTAGATTTACAAGACACCTTTCACTAATGTCTTGTGTCTTCACTTTCAAGCACCTTTCACTAATGCTTCTTGTCTTGACTTCTAAGCACCTACCACAAGTGCTTATCCTATAGACGATAGATACCCTTCACTAATATCTTCGTCTTGACACTTGAGACATCTTTCACTAATGTCTTTAACACTACGCTTCTTTGAAGAAAGAAAGGGATCATCAACAAGAGGACTTCAATAGCCTTGATGATGAGGAAGCTTGGCAACTCATGGACTTGAGCTTGCTTGACTTCAAAGGTGGTGATCTTCCCTTTAAGAGGAACCTAAAAGATCACACAAAAACAAAACTACAAACATAGATCTCTTGGATCTAAGGTTAGTGAGATTTAACTCAGGGGAGAAAGTATGTTGAAGAGGGGTGAGATATAATGAAGAAATGGCTCACTATTTATAGAGGAAAAACCTATTGTTTCCCCGGATCCCACGGATCCCTTCCACTTGGGATCCGGCTAGCACAAAGCTAGGGATCCGTGGTCCGCTCCTCTTTGCCCATGGGTATTATTGGTTATGGGTCATGGGTCATGGGTTATGGGTTGATCCATGGTTTTCTTTCTAGATACAATGTACTTGGTTAAGTGGTATATATAAAACCATGGGTTATGGGTCAAAACCATTTGCTAGTATTTAACCTTTTTGTATATACTTGTATTTACCCAATTTAGCATACACTTAGTTTTTACCCATTTTGGTATACTTAGTTTAAGTATATGTTTAACCCAATATGTAAACACTAGTTGTTGTACATATGTATCTAAGTCATAAAATCACTTATACTAGTTTTAGTGTTTTATGTGAAAGCGTAAGTGTGTTATAAAACTATTAGTTCAAACCGTTTACGTGTTTTATTTGTTTCCTTAAAATGATCTTACTTTTGTTATCGACAAAACATTAGAAGATCGTAAAATATAAATAAACGTTTTTACGGCTTATTTGTATTAACAATCTCCCCCTTTTTGTTGATGACAAAACATAAGATTATTTTAAGGAAAAGCTAAAATTCGTAAAAGTTTGAATTTGTAGTTTTTACTTTCTTCTCCCCCTTTTTGTCGAAACAAAAAGTGTTTGAAAGAAAGCAACACATCGTTTTTAAGAAAAAACATGTGAAAGGAAAAAAAAATAGAGAGCAAGTAACGGGAAAGGATCTCGTCGTTACTCCCCCTTGACGAGTCCACCCCTAAGTAAGGGCGTCAAGAAACTAATTCTAATCTAGTTCATTTGCAACTAACTTATGCAAAGGATTACGTCTATGTGACGGGTGTGCTCCCCCTAGATGATTGCAATATTTGCAACGGGAAGTCATGAAATATAAATCAAATGTTGCAAGTAATTTTGCAACGTATTGTTTTGACACCAAGCTCCCCTAGCTTTAGGATGTCAAATACTTTATGTGTTAATTGAAAAAAACTGCAAAACAAGGGTTAGAAAACAAGTATAATTCACAATTTCCGGCAAATGTGATAAAGAAAAACATTCTGACTTCACGGATCCCACGGTTCCCTTCTAGTAGGGATCCGTCTAGGCAATACTGAGGGATCCGTCTGGCTGATGACTAAAATCAGCAAAGGTGATATAACAAGTAATGTTATCACATAAATGAGATATGAATACATATTCTCAGAAAAATAACACGTAGCATGTAATTCCATTTAATAAAACAAGAGTTATGATAAACATGACTCAAAAATAAGAAAATAGACAATACATAACTAGGAATTTCTTAGACCAACTAATGCTTGAAGCTTAGACACCACTATAATCTTCTAGCTCAAGCTATGTTTAGGTTTAATCTCGTCGAAACGTTCGAGGAGATGATAGAACATGAAACGTTGGTCTTCTCGTACTTCATGTATCAAACTTTCAACATGTTGACAATGATAGCAGTCTTTGTCATGGCTAGGTAGTGGTGGTGGATGAAATGAAGTGGCTTGATTCAAAGGATCAATTGAAGTGGTTTGAGGAGCCTCGCAATGATGGAGGGATTGGTGGAGGTCCATTTAGGAATGGTTCGATCAAGAATGATGATGGTGGTAAAGATGTGTCAACTTCCATAAGGTCGGGTGGTTGACTTTGATGATTTCTTATAATCCAAATGGGATTATATGATGGAAATGGTGAAAAGGAAGCCAGAGCAAGTGTTGACTCAACACCTTGATTTTGAATCATTGTTCCTCCTAATGAGGAGAATGTTATCGGCGGAAGCGGATGAGACGGCCTAGGTGGCAAGTCCTCTAAATTGTAGAGGTGAGGTGATGATTGTGGGGATGTAAAAGAGATAGCTCTAGGAATCAAAGGTGATGGTTTAGTGGAAATGATATTGTTTGGCCTAGAAGGTATTGTTGTGTTTGGTATAGGTAATTTTGTGGGTACTACCCTTCTAGGAATTGGCTTGATTGGATGATGAAGGTTTGTTGGTTTGACCGGAGAAGATTCGGTTGAAGAGATTTCGTGTACAACACGAGCCCTTTTGATGGGTGGTTCTTTGGTGAATAGGTTGTTACTTGGGGTTTTTCTCATGATGAGATGTTTTGAAGGGATTGCAAAAGCTGAAAGTTAGGATGAGAGTGATGACTATGGAGATCCTAACAAGGTGGTTTATAAACCAAGAGATTTGGAAAGTGCATTTAAGCCTTAAGCCACTAAGATTCATTGGAATGTGATGATTAGCATGCACAAGAGTCAACTACAGAGGTTGTGCTGTTCTAGGAACTCATTTAAGATGAGATGGAGTGTTTGAGTTAGGAAGATGAGTTGAAATGATTGTTTTACCAAGATTTGTCATAGACTGTCATCCGGATCCCACGGTTCCCTTCTCAGAGGGATCCGTCTAGGCTAGTTCTAGGGATCCGGCGTTCAGCAGTTTATGAAAGAGTGGAAATGATGTTTCTAAGATCCTAGACCTACATCACCTTGAGTGTTTCAGTTCTCCCAAGTGTTTTAAATGAAGGGGTGCTTAAGTGTTTGAAGGCAATGAGTGGTGTAGCTAATGATTGTTATTTATGGAAGAATTTGGAACTTTCAAAAAGTACCAATGGATGAGCAAAGATGACATTAAAGATGTCAATTGAAGTTAAATGAAACTAAATGGTCCTAGAGATCAGGTTGTGTCTTAGGATTGTGTTTTGGAAAATATCCAAATGGTTTTGAGATGGGAAAAACTAGGATTTGATCAACTTTGATCAATTTTGAGGTGAGGTTGATTAATGATCAATATTGTCATAATCGAAGGATTTCTAACCTAGTTGTGAGGTATCAAGTAAAAAATGAAGTGTGAGTTTTGAGAGCGGAAGAGTGATAGATTGAAATGGTAGATCTAACAAAGTCTTAGAGGGTGAGTTGGAATGAGTGGGAAAGGTCAACCTATCATTGATAAAGTCTTTAATCAATCTTAAGACACTATGTTTAGCTTAGTGTAAGGTATTCAAAAGGGTGTGTTTGACATGTAATGCTTGCAATTGCATTTTCTGTTTTGTCGGATCCCGCGGTTCCCTAGATGTAGGGATCCGTTTAGTACAACATTTGGGATCCGTCTATCTGCTAGACAGAACCTTTACTAAAGGTATGCAATGATCATGACAGTGCATTATATTCCAAGTTTTGTTTAAAGGAGTTCTAAAAACTAGGATATCAAATGTAAGATGTTTTATTTCATGAAAGAGATAGGATTACATTGATAACTAATGAGTAGAGTAGAATTGATCCTATTTGACTATTCTAGGTTCCTTGAGTGTCTTCGCTAGGAGGATCATTATGTGTTTGATGGGTATTGGTGGAATCAAGAATGAAGAAGGTCTTCATGAGAGATATGTTTAGCGGTTCCATCATCTTGTTCACAAGTTCGTACAACGGACTTTGAAATTAAGGATGGAAGTGCATAACGTTGTGATAGAGGCGTGTCAAGAACATTCCATAAGGGATGAGTTTATCCTTGGAGCCTTGAAGGTTTGCAATTCGCCTTGCGAAGAAGTAGGCGAGATTGTATGGTTATTGTGTTAGCAAACAGTACAACATGTGAGCACAACAAGCGGGAAGAATATCTCGATTTCCCTTAAGACTCCAAACATTTTCACGTAGAATGAGAGCAACAGGCTTGTACTCTTCTCGGATATCCCGTGTATGGATAATGTTTGGATTGGAGTAATATGGTCGAGGTTTGCATATCATGCGCGTTAAATCTTCCGGAGAGGGTATGTGTAAACAATATGGACTATTTTCTTCACGAAAGTTGAAGAGAGAATCAAGAGACCAATCTTCGGTTATATGATATTGGATTTCACATACACATCACAACATTAACACAATGAGCACATAGATGGTTTTAGAGAGAGAAAGAGTGGGACATTCTATTAAGAGAAACTTGTAGAATATTAGATTACCAAAGAACATCCAACCCTCTACCTTGCAAGGTAGAGGGTATTTATAGGTTACAAACTAAACGACCTCCTGACGGCCTGTGGATCAGGGATACATTGGGTAAAGACCCAACCTTCCTCCACGGTGTTGAACTAAACTATTTTAAGCTACTAACTAACTAATTAACTACATAAAAACGTAACTAATGACAAGTCTACGAGCTAACTTGTGCTAGATAATAGTTGGGGTGACCGACTCTTCAATACTGGAATTATCTAATTCCTAACAATCTCCCCCTAAGGGAGGTCACCCCATGTTTTACATTACAGATCCTATCATTCTATTCTTGACTTGGTTCTTGAGCTCGTAAACTTTCCTACATCAACATCGTAAACTTTGTGCATAAGTAGTGCAACTTCAAAGTCTGCATAGATTTATACTTTAAATTGGAGGTCCATTTTTGATCCACGTGATAGTAAATTTTGAGCCATCTTTTGAGATCATCAGCTATCAAAAATCTCTAAGACATCCTTTGTGGTGTTGTGACTTTAGGACCGACATGCTCACATTCTGGATCATGAAATCTTCTCATCAGAGTGGCGGAAGCTTTAGTTGATTCATGATATTGGCAGCAGCGTAGCAGAAACATGTAGTGAAAATATCAGAGTCATTGATGCACTAATCATGATTTCTTTTGAGATTAATGTGTTAAGTGAGCATGTGGCTATGGATTGACCGCTTCATTCTGATCAGTTGCAAACGTCGGGCGTACCTGCATATAACAGTTAGCAGTAAATCGCACGAAAGTGTCTTTGATCACTTTCGTTGAATTGAGGTACACGGCCCACGGTTCCCCGTTGATCAGTACATGTACTGCCTGTGATCAGGTATAATTCCGAAGAATTTCCTTGACAGGGTTTCGCAGCTGTTCTAGCTGTTCTCAAACCGGAACATCTCAAAGAAGACAACACGGAGTGAGTGAACCAGCGAATTTTAAGTCCACTGATTGATGAAAAGAGATTTGAAAAAACAATCGTGTATTGCTCAATAGAAATTGTTTTTGCAATACAACGAAGGTTTTATTGAAAATCAATTATCAATCATAAAAACACCTTTTGGTTTGAAAAATGAGTACACGGTCGATGTGCTACAGAAAAGAGTTTTTAAGCACAAAGACCGGTTTTTCAAAGGTATCCGTCAATCCATAACATGAACCAGGATTGATTCAAGAGATTGAATCGCCCCATTGTTTCTGTTCAGTTGTCACATGGTTGATCCATATAATAGATCTCACATGCCACCTACCAGGAGCTTGTTTGATGTAGGCTCCAGAAGGCTTTCCATCTTCATTGTGAATATGTAAACATATCACTCAGATGTTCTGGCAATACCACAAGGATAATGCGTAGGAATCAAGATATAATCTCTCTTTCCACATTGTGTGAAACAGAGAGTCTTCATTAAAAGTGTCCTAATGAGATTTATTGATGATCTCGTGGCTCTAGACTCAATTTGTGCATATTTGGATCCTGTCCCGGAGACTAGGGAGAGGGTCTCCTTCTTCAATATCAACCATCTCTAAGAGAAAGTCGATAGATAATGTCGGTTCCCCGTGAGAATGAAACAAGTCCTTTTAAGAGGAACTTGAGTGGTTTGGAAAGTTGAAGTGTAGTGCTTCACTGGGTCCATGACGTCTTGTCTTCAATACCGATGTTACCATCAGTAGCATATGAATTGAACCCGGTTTCTGCCCTAAGGTTGAATAAATGGAGGGCTATTTGTTTTCACCCTTTCCTCATACAATTCTTTTTAATTCTTCAACCCCTTCAGTGCTTACCGAGACTTCATAGCTAGAGCCTTGTTGGGTTTATTCCAGTACTAGCTCAGTCTTAGTCCGCACTCTTTCCATATCTCATTTTTCTCCTTTTTATCATCAAACCTAAGGACTTTCTACACTAACTAGTGGATAGTCCCTGGGTAGATCCCTCCGGTTATGGCGGATCATGGGAACACATACCTAACCTTATCATCCTTATATCACCGTACATAAAGTAAAGTTGGTTGGTCTATTTGGTATTGTTCATCTGCCATTGGAACCAATTGAAAACCATTTGAAAAATCAATTCAGATACTTATGATATATTATCAAAGCATTTTGTACCTGAATTGTTTTTGATATTTTTAGAATGAGAACTCCCCCTCAACATGTGCATCAAGTATTTGAAAATGTTTTGCACACTGAGGCAAGAGAAAGAATTAACTTCTTTGATTACCATTTTCTAAAAGATATCAACATCACTTCCCACATCAAATCAAGTAGATATAGCATTTCCGGGAAGGATGAGGTTTCCATAAATTCGCTCCCCCTCAATATGTGCCTCGAGGTTTGAAAAGAATTTTGCACATACTAGAGGGAACCCTTTATCATCAAAGGATTAGAAGCCATATGATCAAGGTACCTTAAAAGCATTTAAAGTTGAATTTGCAAAGATTTAAGTGTTGTGTACCCTGATGACTTGAATTTGCAAAGAGAGTTCTCCCCCTTATTATATGCTTCGAGATTCGAAAATTGTTTAGCACATATAAGAGAGAAGTATGCACACAAATTGGTCATTTTATCTTTTAACATCTTTCATATTTATATCACATTTTCTCCCCCGATCAAAAATCTTAAATCCTTTGAGATTTTGGATCTCAAGTGATTTAAATATGTATGAGGTAAAATATTTGTAGGAGAAAAATGTGTCCGATTTTATATGATCAAAAATAGACAACACAGATGTTTCCCTTTTTTTTTTCAAGGGGAAACCATAGTACAAATCCTAGCACTATTACATGTATTACAGTTGTTCATATTTATTACACCACATATTACACATAGTTAAAAACACACCATAAACAGTATCCCGAAGAAGTCTTCATTCAGTCCTCTGAAGAAGTTTGTAGTGACCATCACGAAGCCTTCCACCAACAAAACTTTCAAGGCTACGGAAGATCCTTCGTGTCTTGAGTCTTCTTCTGATTGCAGCAATGAAATGTTCACATCTCTTCACGTCATCATCAGTCCAAAAAATAGTTTTAATCCAAGATTTCATATCAAGTTTGGCTTCTTTCACTCTGGTGTCAAGTTCTTCTTCGACCAATTTGAGCGTACCATCACTAAACTTGTAGAGTTCACATAGACGCATAAGCATACGAGATCCATATCTGTCGGTGAAGATGACGGCTCTAGGGGTGTCAAGGACTTTGTATTCTCGATGAAATTCATGCCCAGTTGCATTCCATTGAGGACTTGTAAGGTTGATCCTGGTTTGGTAGCTTTCAATGCCAAGCTGAAAGTCCTAAACTCGTTTTCGAATGACTAAGCCCCTGATCCAAAGAGTGACAGCTGCAGAGAGGGCCTTTTTCTCACGGACAGGTAAATGCTCAAGGTGTCCTTGAAGATTTAAGAGATAGAGATCTTCGAAATCATTTGGCAGAAGATGTTTGAAGTCGTTCTCTTCAATAGTATACACTTTGAAGTCAGCTCTTTTAAGGACAATCTTCTTCAAGTACTCATATCCATAGATAGGGAAGATCTCTACACTAACAACACTTAAGATTTGCAGCTTTGATCTGACATCATTGCGTCTTTTATCAGCACCATGTCTTTCGATGTAGAACTTCTTCTTTTTGAACCACCAGTGAGAAATACCATAAGAAGCGACAATATCATATTTTTGTTCTTCAGCAGCCCAGAATTGATCAGGAACCATCTGTTCAAGCCCCTGATCAGAGTAGGTTGCAGCTTTCATCTTTGATATTGATAGAGCAGGCCTTCTTTCAGCAGAGCGAGCACACAGATAGTCCAAGTCGTGATTGAAGAAGAATTCAGCCTGAATGGTTATCTGACCAGGTTCACCACCAAGAGGAAGAGATTTGTTGACATTGAAGCGACTAATTTGCTCACTGACTTGGTCATTCAGCATCTTATGACATTCTTCCATCTGATATTGAAGATGATTTGCATCAGAATGGAAGACTTTGACAATTTCGTAAGCTTGTCCTTCTAGATCTCTTGGAGTTATGGATGAGATACTCTTCCGCTCACAAAACCATCTAATAAAACTTCCCATATCACCAGTGTAGTGCAGAAGAGAGTCTTCAGCTGGAACTTCATAATTATTGGTGATAACTGATGCCCAATTGTTGTCAGGAATCATAGAGTCAGACTCTGGGATGGTCCATGTGGGTTCTGGAGAAGGAGGTCTATCTTCCACAATGCAGCTTTGAATTGTGTCTCTTGAAGGTGCTACCCTGGATGTGCTAGTGCGATTCCCAGCCATGTAAGTATCAAACCAATCTTCTGATGGCTTAGGAATATGCTTCGTCGATGCATCATCTTCATCTGGTTCTGAGTCAGCCATGACTTGAGACTCTTCGTGAACCATTAGATCTTCAGGAATTGAGGTGGATGTGGACATGAACCTTGAATCAACCGTCGTCCAGGCAGCAGATTTCTTCATAGTACTCTGTTCTTTTGTAGGACCTGATTGATTAGAAGGTTTTGGTGGTGATGATGGTGGTTGTGATGGAGGTGTGTTGGTTGTTGTAGAGGGATTACCAGCTCCAGAAGTTCCAGCGCCCCCCGTTGGTGGTGGGGGTGGAGGAGGATCTTTGCGATCCTTCATCAATGCTTCCATCACAATTGTTCTCCTTTTCTTTCTAGCTTCTGTTTCCCTGACGTCCATCTTAAACTGCTCATGATTGTCGAACATAATGGATTCTTCAAGTGCCTCATAAAGTTTCTTGTGAACCTCATGCTTGTCCTCTTCAGCCTCATACATCCTTTCAAACAGAGCTGCTCTCATATCGGTGATAGGGAGGTCCTTGAATCGTCTAAGAAGTGGAGCCTCCATAGCCCATTCCACAGCATCCTTGACTTCTCCTTCGATAGCGGCAGTAACCCCTTCATTGAAGTTGAGGTGCTCCAATCTATAGACACGATCCACCAGAGAATCAACAGATTTAGGAAGTTGCCTTTCCAGAGCTTCTATCCTTTTTATGGCTTTATCCAGCAGTTGATCAGAGGTGAGAATCAGTGGATGGGAAGCTGGTGGAGCCACCTCATCTGCAATTGTAATGACAGGTTCAGGGGTTGGTGACGATGTTGGTGGTGTTTGTACAGTTGATTGAGTAGGTAAGGGAGGTGGAAGTGCAGTTGATAGTGAGGATGCTGACATTGGAGGAATAGTTGACGTATCTTGCTGAATGCTGACATTATACATGGATTGTGCAGTATCTAAGGATTTGTCATTAATGAATTGATCACCAAAAGAGAAATATGCATCAAGATTCTTAAGTGAGGATAGAGAGTTAGTAGACAGATTTGGTTCATCCATCTTCAAGGTCTCATCAGATCTTGTCTCAAGGTTCTCCTGCGAGCCTTTTTGCAACAAAGCGTCAACATTCAGGCCAGATTGAGTCTCACTAAGTGTAGGAGTTTCCTTAAACGTTTCAGGCACTTTGTCCACTCCAGATTGTTCTTTTGCATGAGATGATTATGTTCTTCTCTTCAGCTCATATTGATTTGTGGTGCTTGATGGAGATGATGAGATAGTTAAAAGCATGTGAGCAGCTTGTTCAGTTTCAACACTTGCAACACCTTTACCCTTGTCATGTGTAATTGGGGTTGTTTGTCGAGGTAGTTGAACGGGTTCTCTTAACACAATTCCACCTACTGGAGCTTTCACATTCTGACTTTCTAGGCTTCGCTGAATTCCAAGTTGCAGATCAGCATCATCTTCATCAGTTAACCTGGTAACATTCTTTGGTGTCTCAGTGTTCTCACCAATTTCCTTTTCCACTTTCTTCCTTTTTACTTTCTGCTTCTTGGATGCGGTGTCTGACTGTTGTGACCTTTCAAGTCTCTTTTTAGGAAGAGAGGCATAGGATGCTTGTGAGGCTGACTTGGTCATGGGAGCATTTGGTTGTAGAGGAGAGGGTGTGACATCAGCAGAGAGTTTGGTTGCTCTTTTCTTGTATTGCTTGAAGTAGTCATTCTTCTTGATATCTTCTGTGAGAAGATAGTCAGGAATTGGCAAACCAAATATTTCATTGACCACACCTCTAGGAACATACTTCAGGTTTCCCAAGACATATTCATCTTCTGCATTATGTAGAGTTGATTCACTCCTAGGATTGAATTTGTGAGTTTGTTGTAAGTACTGGATAACAAGCTTAGAGAATCTGATGCTGGGAATTACAAGCTTTTTCTGTTTCTTTCGGCCTTGAGCTTTGTTCTGGAAATTGATTCTGTCAGATATGAATGTGTTCATTGATAACGAAAATTCTTCCCAAATACGATCTGATACATTCACATCAACCCTATTAACGATTCCCCATAGGATTTGCAAGATAGGGATTCTCACTTTATCGAACCCTGATGTTTTGCCAGATAAGCACAAGTTAAGAATTGTTGTAATGGCTCTCCAGGGTTGATACATGTGTCCAGTGATGATGTCAGATGCTCTTGAAATACTGTTCTGATAACCCAATCCAATTAGAAAGACAATCAAGTCGTCAGCACCAGGTGGAGATTCAGAACGAAAGTCAGGGTTACATGGTGTGATTCCAAGAGCCTTGCTCAGAATATCAGAATCAATTGTGAACTCCATATCATCCAGTTTGCAGGAGTATTATGCTGTGATTTTGTTCCATTGAACGGTGTTCCAGAATTGTTGAATGTAAATGGTTGGAATTGAGCATTGCTTGGTAATTGCTCCGAAGAAGTTTGTGTTTTTGAGGATGTCAATAGAAACTTTGAGTATCGGATTTTGTTGAAGCCTTTGTAGGTCCACATAACAGTTTCTTTTTCCAATAACATCCCATTGACTCCTGGGAAGGATTTCTTCGTCTGAGAGAACTTTGGATGATGCCGAAGGGGTAACGCTCTTTTCTGGGATTGAACTTGCCATTGATGTTCTGAGTAATCATACAATTAACAGTAATGAATGGGAACAGGTTAGATGATAAATGGTAAGTGAGACAACATTGAGAGCACCCTTATGACATAGAAGTAGTAACTCAGAAGGAGTCCCCAAAACATATACAGAGAAAGATAGAGTGGCATAGATTACAAATATATGACAACTTTCAAATATATGATAACATTCATAATTGAGATATTTCAATGAAGTATAGTCATATAGATAAATAATTACATGACGAGCTTATAAGGGATTAATGGGCAAAAGAGTGCATTTCAAAGTGATCATGACATGAGCCAAGATACACATGTAGAAGTGATATAACAAATATGTATGAGGCAAAAAGTAACATTTGGCAGTCGTGAGAGAAACCAAGTACCTTTTGCCTAAACAGAGATGTCATAACAGATTACATAGAGTATGTTGATTCAACAAGTCGAATTAGGAGATCCTAAGTGTTGTGAGAGTGAGATCATCTTTAGCACTAAACCTTTGAACATTTTAATAACCCTTGACCCTAAAACTAATTCGCAACATGAAAGTGAACAATGTTGCAAACTTGTAAAGACAAGTCGTCATCTAGAGCCACAGACAAGTCGCTAATAGTTTAGCACTCTAAGTCGCTATGCTAATTCGCTAGCTTGTAAAGTCAAGTCGCCATGAACAGTAACTAAACCAAGTCGCTACAAAACAGTTAACTAAGTCGCTAGGTTACTAATTCGCTAGCTTGTGAAGACAAGTCGCCATGAACAGTAACACACCCAAGTCGCTACAAATTCGTTAACTAAGTCGCTAATGTTACTAATTCGCTAACTTGTAAATACAAGTCGCTAACTACTAACTCGCTAACCAAGTCGCTAGAATATGGTGAACTAATTCGCTACAGAAACGTAGTCGCTAAGTTGAACGCTAACTCGCTATGAAGAACATTCAAACTAAGTCGCTACCAAGAACAAGTTAAATCGCCAGCAAGAACACTCCTAACATAAACCCAACTGTCCAATCCTCTTAACCATACATCAATGTATTCCAAACAATATATTCCAAACAATCAATATATTCCAAACACTTTGAACCCGTTCAATCATTATACTAGCAACAAACACACGATTACATGAAAAATCGAACCTACGCGAGAGACAAATAATCACAAATCACGAGCTCGAAAGGATCTGGATATAAAGACAAGTTAGTAACTTAACCCAAACGCTTAAGAGAACAAAGATGAGAGGGATTAGATGCAAACCTCTTGCTAAGTCGCTAAGATGAGCACTATGACGAGGAAGAGAAAAACGAGAGAAAAAAAACTTTTTGAGAAAAAGAAATGGTAACTCGCTAAGTGGTAACTCGCTAGGGGTATACCAACTATCTTTGACAGTATGACACAATTGGTCCTTGTGGTTTTAACATGAGGTGAGGTAAGTCGCTAGTGCAACATAACTTACACTATATGGCAAGTTTGGTCCCTATGGTATTGATGAACGAGTGGTAAGTTGCTAACACGGATTATAGACTAAGCCTCTAGCATAGATTATCACACTGATCACCATGAATCAATTAAACATTTAGACACATAAGCATTTAAATCTAAGCTAGGCACTTAATACGTAGGTACACAATGATAATCACATGAGCAAGATACGACCACAACCTACAAAAACCATAACCAGATAGTTACAAAGGCAAAACACGACCTCAACTTACAAACGAGCAAGCATTATAACCAGCACAGAAGCCAATGGCATAGGTAGTCAAGAAAAACATATACACAATCTCCCCCTCAATCAAGGTCATCAAAGAACATTGATTGACATGAGTTTACCCCGATATAAAGAAACAAGAATATTTCAATTGTTCGAACTTCATCTATGATCCCGTGCCATTATTGAATAACATTTCTAGGACCGTAGATGTTATCGATAATAGTGAAAATATTCTTTATTAGATAGGAAAAACATGATAAAATTGTAAATTTAATTTTTTTTTTTTTTTTTTTTTTAAAGAAACTTGATTTATACAAAGATATGGAAGAACGAGTCCTGATTCAAGATGAATAGGAGTCAAAGTAAGTAGTGCATCAACTGTTGCACGCTATAGCTCCTGAATGAGCTATGTTCATTTCTGATGGGAACCAAGTCATGAAGTTCCTGATTGAGTTGAGCATTGTACCTGAAAAAGACTGAGAGCACATTGTACTGGAAGCACATGTAGATTTGTACATAGAAGAGTTAGTGACATGATTAGTCTCACATTTGGATGCATCACAGTATAATACAGACTTATCATTAATGGAGATCCTATTAGGTTCTACATTCTTGAAAAGTTTACCTGTGGGAATCCATTTGAGGCATGATCTAGGGATGTAAGTTCGTTTAAGTCCTGTAAACTTAAATAATCTGCCAGTGGGAATCCATTTGAAGCCACAGTTAGTTGAACTAAATGAGTGCACAGCCTTGTTTTGACTATTTGTCCTTTTGTGATCAGAAAATTTCTTAGGGGATTGATCTGTCATACGATATTTTGCATGAGACCTAGTTAAGCTTATTGCATTTCTGATCTGTGGGTGATGACCATTAGTCCTATGCTTGGGATTCATCATATCTGAACTAGGCAATGAAGTGACTGGTTTTGACAAAACAGACTTATTATCAACTTGGGATGTAAGCTTAGATTTCAATGGTTTAGCTCTTTCAGACCTAAAGGCATTAGGTTGTTTAATAACTGTTCGTTTCAAGTGGTTCTGAACATTTGACTTTCCCAAAGTTGAAGGTTTTGCAAACTTAGTGTTCATCCTATTTCCAACATACTTCCTGAGCTCATTTTTTAGGGCAACAATATTGAAGCTCTTATCCTGAATTTGTGCTTTGAGATCATCAATATCTTTCATCAAGAGGTTAGATTGATTGACTAACTTAGAGTTTGTTTCCTCAAGGTTCTTTCTTAAATGATCATTTTCTCTTAGAAGGTTGGACACACATAGAGCTAGTTCAGAATTTCTAGATTCTAGTGTATCACTCATCTCATGACAGTCATATTTCTGGGCTTCTGAAAGAAGTGATTTCAGATTTCTTATGGTCGAATCTTTGTCCTGAATCTGGGATTTTAACTGATTAATTTCAAAAAATTCTCTAAATTCTGGAAGTTCCAGATTACTACACTGTTTTTTTGCATAAAACATTTCATTCTTATGTTGTATTTCAATTTGCAAAGAGATACAGTGTTTTTCAAGAGTTGAAAATTTGTTTGAAAGCTCATCATATACCCTTTTTTCAATCATGTTACTTGCATTAGATTCAGACAAAACAAAGATTGATTCCACATTGTTATGTTCAGGGTAAGAGTCATGTACCTTTTTGTGAGAATTTGTGTGATCAGATAAGTGTACCTTATTGATTGATACCTTTTCTGACTCTGAGAATTTGAGATCAGTGTTGTTCTCTTCATCCTTT
Source organism: Chrysanthemum seticuspe (assembly GCA_019973895.1). NCBI lineage: Eukaryota > Viridiplantae > Streptophyta > Magnoliopsida > Asterales > Asteraceae > Chrysanthemum > Chrysanthemum seticuspe. The sequence continues at coordinate 250,393,029 of BPTQ01000001.1, forward strand.
TCCATCACAACTGAGATTCTGCAATCAGTGTCTTCTGCTGGTTCAACTGGAATGAAGCATGACACGTCATCATTGTTCCATGGACACTCTTGACACTCATTCAATTCCTTCAGCTTGTTATTCTCTTTAGCAGCTTCCTCGATGTATGTTTCCATATTACTCATAAGTTGAATAAATGAGTTTCTGAACTCATGAATTTCCATTCCCGTGTGCTTCTTGAAAGACATTCCAGTCATGATATTATCAAAATCTGAGGAGTATTCTTCCCGGGTAAGTGGTTGAAATTGGTTGAAGATGGTTTGGAGAGCAGCACGAGAATCATCAGTTGAGAGCTTTTCTTTGGTAATTTGAAACCTCAGTCGTTCTAAGTTAAGCAAAACAGTTCTTATTAAAGTGGGAAAATCCTGACGAAGGATGGCACAACTTGTTCGATCCATGGTTGTAGATAAGAGTAATTTGAGAAGCTGACTGAGATGTTGAAACGGCTCACTGGTGCATTCCATATTCTTAGCATCATGTGCAGACATTAAGAGTGACTTATTTGAGTTGTTCTGATTAATCGATACTGAATCATTAAGTGTATGGCATTCAGATAAGCATTCTGCTTCACTATTCTGTGATGTGTCATAGAGATCAAGTACTTTGGTGTTTAAAGGATCCGTGATGACTGACATTGTTTTATTATGAATTACTCCCCAAGTCTCTAGGGATTTAGAACTAACTCGCTACCAACTAAATAGCAATAATCCCAAGTCGCTAGAAGATACTACACCAAGTCGCCAACACTTAATTCGCCACGCCACTAAGTCACTAGAATACCAAGTCGCTAGCCAGATGTAAGTCGCTAAGTAGTAACTCGCTAAGACTCAAGTCGCTAGCAAAATTTTGGCAGCAATTCGCTACTCAAGTCGCTAAAGATGCAAGTCGCTAAAGAGCAACTCGCTACAGACCAAGTCGCTACCACCAAGTCGCTACCCGTAGTGGAGAGTCTACTACTTGTACTGTAAATCGCTAGATCTAACTCGCTAGGTCTAAAACTGTAACTCGCTACAAATTTGTAAAGCAAGTCGCTACGAAGAAAGTAGTCCGTGAGCTAAGTCGCTAGCAAGAAAAACCATATAAACATTACTTTTCAATCCAAAAACAACCCAACCAAGATGATTCAAGCTTACCAAATGAAAACCTAAACACTTGTGATGATTCTAAACATAAAAGTACTAACAAAATTCAAACTTTAACACAAGAAATCAACCAAATGATGCAAAAACCACTAAACTTTTTCAAACTCAAAAACCACCTAAAAATCACTAGAAATCCAAAGATGTGCAAGATATGATCTAACCATGGCTCTTGATACCAATTGTATGATATTGGATTTCACATACACATCACAACATTAACACAATGAGCACATAGATGGTTTTAGAGAGAGAAAGAGTGGGACATTCTATTAAGAGAAACTTGTAGAATATTAGATTACCAAAGAACATCCAACCCTCTACCTTGCAAGGTAGAGGGTATTTATAGGTTACAAACTAAACGACCTCCTGACGGCCTATGGATCAGGGATACATTGGGTAAAGACCCGACCTTCCTCCACGGTGTTGCACTAAACTATTTTAAGCTACTAACTAACTAATTAACTACATAAAAACGTAACTAATGACAAGTCTACGAGCTAACTTGTGCTAGATAATAGTTGGGGTGACCGACTCTTCAATACTGGAATTATCTAATTCCTAACATCGGTGAAGGCACATTGTCCATGGTTTGGAATTCGGAGGATGTGAGCAAAATGCCCAAGGCTTAAAGTGAATTATTGGTTTTTGATATAAAACCAAAGAGATAGAGAGCTATCCTCGTTACGAACGAGTTCCACTTGACGGAAGAATTCCATTATGAACCTTGGACATATCTTCTCGTTGATTTCAAGAAGACATTCTAGTCCTATGGCTCGGAAGGAGGTATTGATACCTTCTTCGAATTGTAGAGAGGTGTCTACAATACGTCCTTCATAGAAGTGACGGTTTTCGAGATTATTGAACCCACGGACATGATTGCCAGGTGTGTTGGGCTCAAGGGAAATGTTCGGGGTGTAGACGCTAGTGAGTGAAAAATCAAACTCGTATTCATGCATCATAGTTGAACCTATAGAAGTGATGGGTTAATAAGGGAAGACGTTTATGGTTGACCTATAATAATCTAACGTTTTTACTAGATATTCTATTAACAATGGTTTTTTTTTAGTATTTAGCTAACTCATGATTTTGAAACAATAGTGGATTATTACTTTTAGAAAGATAGTGGTTTTTAATTTTGCATGAAAAACTGTTTTTCCAGTAGGACGGATCCCACGGTTCCTTTTCAAAAGGGATTCGGCTAGTGTAACTTCCGGGATCCGTGGATCTGTAGTAACAGAACCATTTTTAATAAAAACATAGGTTTTATGGTTATTGTACCACGAAGTATGTTTTATCCTACATTTTCTTTTAGCATGCATACATGACATCAAATGTATCACGAAAGAATATAACACATATAGATCAAAAGAAATGAAACACACATAATAACACAAACATCCTAGATAACATAGATTATCAATAATATTGCATTTCAATGCTAAGGATGATACAAAGGATTGGGTATATGACCCCAATATAGATTAACAACACAAAGTAAATGTCTCCGTATGTGAACTTCATCATAGGGAACACAAGTGCGATGAGTGTTAGGGCGATGAGCACGAGCGCGATGTAAACCATGTTGATGACGGATCTTCTTGGTTTAGGAAGAGATGGAATGAGGAGGAAGATGAAGTTTTTGAATGAGAGGGAATTTTTGAAATTGGAAAATTTGAAAAAGTGAGGATTGAAAAAGTGGGCGTCGAGTGGGTTTATTAATAGGGAAGGAGGAATTTTTGAAATTCGTGTTTTTGTTTTATTAGAAGAAATAAAGCATAAGTTCTATATACTATGACTATAGACGAGAAAAATAACGCGTATGTGAGAAACAGGCTTCCTAACGAAGCTACATGTAAATCATGTGTAAACACAAAAATCTACTCAAATAAAAGCCTAGCAAATAACACTTATAAACTAAACAAATATTATTTAGATATAAGTAGAAAGTCATACCTCGAATGCACTTAGGAATGTCTTTTACAAATGACAAATGTCACTTAGACGATTCCCGCTCCTTTGCGTCTAAGATACCTTTTTAAGGAAGGTATTCTTGTTACCAAGCGTCTCCTAAAGCTTGGTGGGTATGAGCTTTGACTAATCAATATCACAAAGAAGATTAGTGCAATTAAATGAAAAAATATATATAAAAAAAATGTTGTTATCAACTCAACATCCAAACATATAGTTTTTGAAAAACATGGTGTTTGTTTTTATGAAAAACCTTCTTTGTAGTTTTCAATTAACTATGGATCGTATCAAGTTTTTAAAGTACAATATACTTCAAGAAACTTGGTAACGAAGCTCTGATACCAATTGTGGAAAACTAGAAGGGGGGGTTGAATAGTTTTACCAATTAAAACTTCCTTTTAAACTATTTAGATCGACTTATGTAAATCTATTTGGTTGTGTGTGTTGGATGTTGATAAACAAGCATATAAAGATATGAAATGAAGAGATAAGAGTAAGAAGCACAAAACCACAACGCGAGTATTTATAGTGGTTCGGCTACAAGGACACCTTCCTTGCCCTACTCCACTCCCCGAGTCACCTACTCGAGAGTTTGTAATCACTACACCAATCTCCTTATGGCGGAGAAACCTTCACAACGTCGCTTAACCTTTTTTCGGTACAAAGCTAAATACCGAGTTCTTTCACACCAAGGCGAACCACACCTAACACAACGTCGCCTACCCTTTATACGGTGCTAGGCTAACCACCGAGTTCTTTCACACCTTAGGAGAACTAATCCTATCACAACGTCGCCTACCCTTTATTAGGTACTAGGCTAAGTACCTAGTTCCATTGCAATGGAGGAACTACTACCACACTACACCAACGACTAATCCCAAAGGAGATATACTCCTTTGCAACATCATCAAGGACATCAATATCCTTGGATCTAATGCTAGTCTATCTAGTACATCGAAACAGACCATATCGAATGTACATCTAAGGCACCTTTCACTAATGCCTTTGACTAGATCTACAAGACACCTTTCACTAATGTCTTGTGTCTTCATTTTCAAGCACCTTTCACTAATACTTCTTGTCTTGACTTCTAAGCACCTACCACAAGTGCTTATCCTATAGACGATAGATACTCTTCACTAATATCTTCGTCTTGACACTTGAGACATCTTTCACTAATGTCTTTAACACTACGCTTCTTTGAAGAAAGAAAGAGATCATCAACAAGAGGACTTCAATAGCCTTGATGATGAGGAAGCTTGGCAACTCATGGACTTGAGCTTGCTTGACTTCAAAGGTGGTGATCTTCCCTTTAAGAGGAACCTAAAAGATCACACAAAAACAAAACTACAAACATAGATCTCTTGGATCTAAGGTTAGTGAGATTTAACTCAGAGGAGAAAGTATGTTGAAGAGGGGTGAGATATAATGAAGAAATGGCTCACTATTTATAGAGGAAAAACCTACTGTTTCCTCGGATCCCATGGATCCCTTCCACTTGGGATCCGGCTAGCACAAAGCTAGGGATCCGTGGTCCGCTCCTCTTTGTCCATGGGTATTATTGGTTATGGGTCATGGGTCATGGGTTATGGGTTGATCCATGGTTTTCTTTCTAGATACAATGTACTTGGTTAAGTGGTATATATAAAACCATGGGTTATGGGTCAAAACCATTTGCTAGTATTTAACCTTTTTGTATATACTTGTATTTACCCAATTTAGCATACACTTAGTTTTTACCCATTTTGGTATACTTAGTTTAAGTATATGTTTAACCCAATATGTAAACACTAGTTGTTGTACATATGTATCTAAGTCATAAAATCACTTATACTAGTTTTAGTGTTTTATGTGAAAGCGTAAGTGTGTTATAAAACTATTAGTTCAAACCATTTACGTGTTTTATTTGTTTCCTTAAAATGATCTTACTTTTGTTATCGACAAAACATTAGAAGATCGTAAAATATAAATAAACGTTTTTACGGCTTATTTGTATTAACAATCTCCCCCTTTTTGTTGATGACAAAACATAAGATTATTTTAAGGAAAAGCTAAAATTCGTAAAAGTTTGAATTTGTAGTTTTTACTTTCTTCTCCCCCTTTTTGTCGAAACAAAAAGTGTTTGAAAGAAAGCAACACATCGTTTTTAAGAAAAAACATGTGAAAGGAAAAAAAATAGAGAGCAAGTAACGGGAAAGGATCTCGTCGTTACTCCCCCTTGACGAGTCCACCCCTAAGTAAGGGCGTCAAGAAACTAATTCTAATCTAGTTCATTTGCAACTAACTTATGCAAAGGATTACGTCTATGTGACGGGTGTGCTCCCCCTAGATGATTGCAATATTTGCAACGGGAAGTCATGAAATATAAATCAAATGTTGCAAGTAATTTTGCAACGTATTGTTTTGACACCAAGCTCCCCTAGCTTTAGGATGTCAAATACTTTATGTGTTAATTGAAAAACTGCAAAACAAGGGTTAGAAAACAAGTATAATTCACAATTTCCGGCAAATGTGATAAAGAAAAACATTCTGACTTCACGGATCCCACGGTTCCCTTCTAGTAGGGATCCGTCTAGGCAATACTGAGGGATCCGTCTGGCTGATGACTAAAATCAGCAAAGGTGATATAACAAGTAATGTTATCACATAAATGAGATATGAATACATATTCTCAGAAAAATAACACGTAGCATGTAATTCCATTTAATAAAACAAGAGTTATGATAAACATGACTCAAAAATAAGAAAATAGACAATACATAACTAGGAATTTCTTAGACCAACTAATGCTTGAAGCTTAGACACCACTATAATCTTCTAGCTCAAGTTATGTTTAGGTTTAATCTCGTCGAAACGTTCGAGGAGATGATAGAACATGAAACGTTGGTCTTCTCGTACTTCATGTATCAAACTTTCAACATGTTGACAATGATAGCAGTCTTTGTCATGGCTAGGTAGTGGTGGTGGATGAAATGAAGTGGCTTGATTCAAAGGATCAATTGAAGTGGTTTGAGGAGCCTCGAATGATGGAGGGATTGGTGGAGGTCCATTTAGGAATGGTTCGATCAAGAATGATGATGGTGGTAAAGATGTGTCAACTTCCATAAGGTCGGGTGGTTGACTTTGATGATTTCTTATAATCCAAATGGGATTATATGATGGAAACGGTGAAAAGGAAGTCGGAGCAAGTGTTGACTCAACACCTTGATTTTGAATCATTGTTCCTCCTAATGAGGAGAATGTTATCGGTGGAAGCGGATGAGACGGCCTAGGTGGCAAGTCCTCTAAATTGTAGAGGTGAGGTGATGATTGTGGGGATGTAAAAGAGATAGCTCTAGGAATCAAAGGTGATGGTTTAGTGGAAATGATATTGTTTGGCCTAGGAGGTATTGTTGTGTTTGGTATAGGTAATTTTGTGGGTACTACCCTTCTAGGAATTGGCTTGATTGGATGATGAAGGTTTGTTGGTTTGACCGGAGATGATATTTCGTGTACAACACGAGCCCTTTTGATGGGTGGTTCTTTGGTTAATAGGTTGTTACTTGGGGTTTTTCTCATGATGAGATGTTTTGAAGGGATTGCAAAAGCTGAAAGTTAGGATGAGAGTGATGACTATGGAGATCCTAACAAGGTGGTTTATAAACCAATAGATTTGGAAAGTGCATTTAAGCCTTAAGCCACTAAGATTCATTGGAATGTGATGATTAGCATGCACAAGAGTCAACTACAGAGGTTGTGCTGTTCTAGGAACTTATTTAAGATGAGATGGAGTGTTTGAGTTAGGAAGATGAGTTGAAAGGATTGTTTTACCAAGATTTGTCATAGACTGTCGTCCGGATCCCACGGTTCCCTTCTCAGAGGGATCCGTCTAGGCTAGTTCTAGGGATCCGGCGTTCAGCAGTTTATGAAAGAGTGGAAATGATGTTTCTAAGATCCTAGACCTACATCACCTTGAGTGTTTCAGTTCTCCCAAGTGTTTTAAATGAAGGGGTGCTTAAGTGTTTGAAGGCAATGAGTGGTGTAGCTAATGATTGTTATTTATGGAAGAATTTTGAACTTTCAAAAAGTACCAATAGATGAGCAAAGATGACATTAAAGATGTCAATTGAAGTTAAATGAAACTAAATGGTCCTAGAGATCAGGTTGTATCTTAGGATTGTGTTTTGGAAAATATCCAAATGGTTTTGAGATGGGAAAAACTAGGATTTGATCAACTTTGATCAATTTTGAGGTGAGGTTGATTAATGATCAATATTGTCATAATCGAAGGATTTCTAACCTAGTTGTGAGGGATCAAGTAAAAAATGAAGTGTGAGTTTTGAGAGCGGAAGAGTGATGGATTGAAATGGTAGATCTAACAAAGTCTTAGAGGGTGAGTTGGAATGAGTGGGAAAGGTCAACCTATCATTGATAAAGTCTTTAATCAATCTTAAGACACTATGTTTAGCTTAGTGTAAGGTGTTCAAAAGGGTGTGTTTGACATGTAATGCTTGCAATTGCATTTTCTGTTTTGCCGGATCCCGCGGTTCCCTAGATGTAGGGATCCGTTTAGTACAACATTTGGGATCCGTCTATCTGCTAGACAGAACCTTTACTAAAGGTATGCAATGATCATGACAGTGCATTATATTCCAAGTTTTGTTTAAAGGAGTTCTAAAAACTAGGTTATCAAATGTAAGATGTTTTATTTCATGAAAGAGATAGGATTACATTGATAACTAATGAGTAGAGTAGAATTGATCCTATTTGACTATTCTAGGTTCCTTGAGTGTCTTCGCTAGGAGGATCATTATGTGTTTGATGGGTATTGGTGGAATCAAGAATGAAGAAGGTCTTCATGAGAGATATGTTTAGCGGTTCCATCATCTTGTTCACAAGTACGTACAACGGACTTTGAAATTGAGGATGGAAGTGCATAACGTTGTGATAGAGGCGTGTCAAGAACATTCCATAAGGGATGAGTTTATCCTTGGAGCCTTGAAGGTTTGCAATTCGCCTTGCGAAGAAGTAGGCGAGATTGTATGGTTGTTGTGTTAGCAAACAGTACAACATGTGAGCACAACAAGCGGGAAGAATATCTCGATTTCCCCTAAGACTCCAAACATTTTCACGTAGAATGAGAGCAACAGGCTTGTACTCTTCTCGGATATCCCGTGTATGGATAATGTTTGGATTGGAGTAATATGGTCGAGGTTTGCATATCATGCGCGTTAAATCTTTCGGAGAGGGTATGTGTGAACAATATGGACTATTTTCTTCACGAAAGTTGAAGAGAGAATCAAGAGACCAATCTTCGGTGAAGGCACATTGTCCATGGTTTGGAATTCGGAGGATGTGAGAAAAATGCCCAAGGCTTAAAGTGAATTTTTGGTTTTTGATATAAAACCAAAGAGATAGAGAGCTATCCTCGTTACGAACGAGTTCCACTTGACGGAAAAATTCCATTATGAACCTTGGACATATCTTCTCGTTGATTTCAAGAAGACATTCTAGTCCTATGGCTCGGAAGGAGGTATTGATACCTTCTTCGAATTGTAGAGAGGTGTCTACAATACGTCCTTCATGGAAGTGACGGTTTTCGAGATTATTGAACCCACGGACATGATTGCCAGGTGTGTTGGGCTCAAGGGAAATGTTCGGGGTGTAGACGCTAGTGAGTGAAAAATCAAACTCGTATTCATGCGTCATAGTTGAACCTATAGAAGTGATGGGTTAATAAGGGAAGACGTTTATGGTTAACCTATAATAATCTAACGTTTTTACTAGATATTCTATTAACAATGGTTTTTTTTAGTATTTAGCTAACTCATGATTTTGAAACAATAGTGGATTATTACTTTTAGAAAGATAGTGGTTTTTAATTTTGCATGAAAAACTATTTTTCCAGTAGGACGGATCCCACGGTTCCTTTTCAAAAAGGATCCGGCTAGTGTAACTTCCGGGATCCGTGGATCTGTAGTAACAGAACCATTTTTAATAAAAACATAGGTTTTATGGTTATTGTACCACGAAGTATGTTTTATCCTACATTTTCTTTTAGCATGCATACATGACATCAAATGTATCACGAAAGAATATAACACATATAGATCAAAAAAAATGAAACACACATAATAACACAAACATCCTAGATAACATAGATTATCAATAATATTGCATTTCAATGCTAAGGATGATACAAAGGATTGGGTATATGACCCCAATATAGATTAACAACACAAAGTAAATGTCTCCGTATGTGAACTTCATCATAGGGAACACAAGTGCGATGAGTGTTAGGGTGATGAGCACGAGTGCGATGTAAACCATGTTGATGACGGATCTTCTTGGTTTAGGAAGAGATGGAATGAGGAGGAAGATGAAGTTTTTGAATGAGAGGGAATTTTTGAAATTGGAAAATTTGAAAAGGTGAGGATTGAAAAAGTGGGCGTCGAGTGGGTTTATTAATAGGGAAGGAGGAATTTTTGAAATTCGTGTTTTTGTTTTATTAGAAGAAATAAAGCATAAGTTCTATATACTATGACTATAGACGAGAAAAATAACGCGTATGTGAGAAACAGGCTTCCTAACGAAGCTACATGTAAATCATGTGTAAACACAAAAATCTACTCAAATAAAAGCCTAGCAAATAACACTTATATACTAAACAAATATCATTTAGATATAAGTAGAAAGTCATACCTCGAATGCACTTAGGAATGTATTTTACAAATGACAAATGTCACTTAGACGATTCCCGCTCCTTTGCGTCTAAGATACCTTCTTAAGGAAGGTATTCTTGTTACCAAGCGTCTCCTAAAGCTTGGTGGGTATGAGCTTTGACTAATCAATATCACAAAGAAGATTAGTGCAATTAAATGAAAAAATATATATAAAAAAAATGTTGTTATCAACTCAACATCCAAACATATAGTTTTTGAAAAACATGGTGTTTGTTTTTATGAAAAACCTTCTTTGTAGTTTTCAATTAACTATGGATCGTATCAAGTTTTTAAAGTACAATATACTTCAAGAAACTTGGTAACGAAGCTCTGATACCAATTGTGGAAAACTAGAAGGGGGGTTGAATAGTTTTACCAATTAAAACTTCCTTTTAAACTATTTAGATCGACTTATGTCAATCTATTTGGTTGTGTGTGTTGGATGTTGATAAACAAGCATATAAAGATATGTAATGAAGAGATAAGAGTAAGAAGCACAAAACCACAACGCGAGTATTTATAGTGGTTCGGCTACAAGGACACCTTCCTTGCCCTACTCCACTCCCCGAGTCACCTACTCGAGAGTTTGTAATCACTACACCAATATCCTTATGGCGGAGAAGCCTTCACAACGTCGCTTAACCTTTTTCCGGTACAAAGCTAAATACCGAGTTCTTTCACACCAAGGCGAACCACACCTAACACAACGTCGCCTACCCTTTATACGGTGCTAGGCTAACCACCGAGTTCTTTCACACCTTAGGAGAACTAATCCTATCACAACGTCGCCTACCCTTTATACGGTGTTGGGCCACCAAACATAACGGGTGTCATAGATGTGTCGTGTTGGTCAGGTAATGGTTCATCCTTTGTAATGGAACCCGGTATCTAGCCTTGTACCGGATAAAGTATAGACGACGTTGTGATAGGTTTGGTTCTACCTCGTGGAAGGACTCAGTATCTAGCCTTATACCTGATAAAGTGTAGGCGACATTGTGATAGGTTTGGTTCTACCTCGTGGAAGGACTCGGTATCTAGCCTTGTACCGGATAAAGTGTAGGCGACGTTGTGATAGGTTTGGTTCTACCTCGTGGAAGAACTCGGTGTTTAGCTTAGTACCGGAAAAAGTGTAAGCGACGTTGTGTAAGGTTTTCTCCGCCAAGAATGGAGTTTGTTGATCTAGTGAAGTAACTCTCGAGTTGGATACTCGGGGAGTGCAGTAGGGCGAAGAGGAGATTCGTGACCGAACCACTATAAATCCTCGTGTAGGTTTGTCTATCCTTTTACTTATCGCTTTACTTTTATTCTTGCTCTATATTGTTGATTGTCTATGTGGTTGATGTTTATGTGTGTGATGCATACTTGGTCTTTCATATAGTCATAAACTATATTTAACACTTTACATATTATGACACGCTTGATCAAGAAAAAACAAACCGGACTAATAATGGTGAAAATTGATTTATAATGAACCATTAATCTTGAAGAATCTTATGTGATATTAAGGGGTTGGCCTTACATGCCATAATGCGTTAAATGCATCATTGCGTCGAGATTAGCAAATGCGATGGTTTATACTATATTTGATACAAAAGTTTTAAGTTTGAAAAGGAAGCGTATTCACCCCCCCCCCCTCTACGTTTTCACATATGGGTTACACGTTTTAATAAACACGCGAAAAGGGTGCATGAAATCTAATTAATTATTTGTTTTATTTTTTGTTTTGACAACTATAATATAATACTTGTCAATAATTAATAAAAAATACCTAGAGACAAACAAATTAAATTAATGGTTAATTAGATACATAAAATTGCATAATTAAAAGTTAATTCGTTTGTCATGATTAATTTTATGTGTATATTCTTGCTATAAGACCCACTGAATTGCTTTTTGTGATGTATCGGGCGATTTAGGTATTGCACCCAGTGACGGTCTTATGGTTCTCCTTTTGGGGTAGACTCGCGAGAGAACTCGGATCAATATGTGTTTATTAATGTCTTTATTTATATGTTTGTGATTCCTTATGTGCATAATTGTTACATGTATTACACTGCTAATTGCACGCAATATCAAATAATACATATCGAAACCATGACATTAATAATGGTCTTAATTTACACGCCTAAATACCATGCTCATTGTGACCTGCTATTTGATTCGTGGAAAATTGTTTTTGTAAAATTAAGTGACCTAAACTATTGAAACAAGTTTTTTCATGAAATTAAAAACTGGACGCTATGGACACTTAGGATGTACGACTCACCCACTAGAACAAACTATAAAGGGGGTTTAAGGAGGTGCGCACAGTCACACATAAAGGATTTCTGGTTATTACCTCGGGCTGACCTGGTCCTCTGCCTCCCTGCGAGTTTGATTGGAGCTACCGTGAACCATGATTATCACTACAGTGTCATTACTAAAAGTTTTTAAAATAAGTATTACAAAATTGTTTTTGCATGCTTCTTTGTACACGATTTTACCACATTTATGTGTATACCCTATGTTAAAATTTTAAGTCTATGCCAACCAACTAAGAACATGTGCATTTGGCTTGACCTCTTTGGTCAGACCTTAGGGCCATTCCAACCCATGGCGAATTTTGCTCATTAGTCAGATTTTTGATGATATTTGCATGTTCTTACTTGGTCGACTTATTTCGAGTATGCTTGGTCAGACCTTGGACCCAAGGCATAATATGAGACTAAACATGCTCTTGACATTATTACTTGTTTACTAATGCCTTGATCAGTCTCATAAGTCTAAGAGTTGATTATGCAATTAACGCTCGTCGCTTACCTCTTGCCCTACTTGTTTACTCATTGGCCAGACCTTGGTAATAAGTGGGAGGTCAAGATAAATCTTAGTCTTATTAGTAATTAGTTGGGTATTTAATTCTATTAAGAAGTTAATTATCAAAAATACTAATTATTTGAACTTTTCTAAATTGTAGATGACTACCTCAGTCGGAAACAATTTGGTACTTAGGAGTTTCTTTGAGAAACAAAAACTCACTGGACCTAACTTCATTGACTGGTATCGCCAGCTTCGCATTATCCTGTCAGCTGAAGATAAGGAAAACTATTTGGAGCATCTCATTCCTGATGCACCTATTGCAGCTCCTGGTCACCAAGTCGTTCCCGAGGCTCTTGCAGCTCACATTGCTTGGGTCAAGGGGTCAAAGGACATTGTTGCCTTCATGTTCATGATCATGGAGTTAGAGATCCAACGAAATCTAACTCATCTTGGTGCTTATGACATGCTACAGGAGCTGAAGTCTATGTTTGCCCAACAGGCAGAACAGGAACTTCTTCAAACCGCGAGAGAATTTCACGCGTGCAAGCAAGAAGAAAGTCAATCAGTTAGCTCATATGTTCTCAATATGAAGAGCTATATTGACAACTTGGAGCGTCTCGGTCACCCTGTTACTCTAAACTATGGAGTTAGTTTGACCTTAATTGGTCTTTCTAAATAGTATGTTATGTTTGTGCAGAACTTTAATATGCACAACATGGGGAAGACTCTGAACGAGTTACATGCTATGCTTAAAAAACATGATCAGACGCTATCCAAGAAAGATGTTGCACCTGCACTTCATAATATATGTGCGGGAAAGGTCTAGAAAAACCATGGGAAAAAATCGTTTAAGGCTGCTAAGGGGAATCAAGGGAAAGAAAAGTACAAGTTGGCTTTTGCTCCTGAGCATAAACCACCTTATGCTCCCAAGCCTAAGATTCCTCCACCACTCAAGAAGGATAATCCTGCTAAGGACGCGACCCTGCCACCAATATGGTGAAGTAGGTCATTGGAGAAGGAACCGTCCCGTGTATCTCGCCGAGTTGATGAAAAAGAAGAAGTTGTCTCAAGCAGCTAGCTCTTTAGGTATTTTCACCATAGAACTCTATTCTTTTCCTAGTACATCTCGGGTTTATGACACAGGTTGTGGTACTCACATCTGTAATACTACTCAGGGCCTCAGGGGAAGTAGGAAGCTTAAGCCAGGAACTTTAAGTCTGTACGTGGGAAATGGTCAACGGGCAGGAGTTGAAGTTATTGGTGTTTTTCATTTATGTCTCTCTAGTGGATTAGTGGTTGTTTTGAACAATTGTCATTATGCTCCCTCTATTACTAGAGGAATTATTTCAGTTTCTTGTTTGTATGACGATGGTTTTGTTAATCGTTTTGAATCGCATAATGCAATTTCAGTTTCTATAAATAACGTTGTTTATTTTACTGTTATCCCACGAGATGGTATTTATGAAATTGATAAGTCTTATTCTAATACAAATGATAGTTCTATGTTTGTTGTTAGCAATAAAAGAGCCAAGTCTGCCTTGGACTCTACTCTCTTGTGGCACTGTCGTCTTGGACACATTAGCAAGAAACGCATGGAGAAGTTGCAACATGATGGACTTCTCAACTCAACTGACATTACGTCATTTGAAAAGTGTGTTTCATGCATGTCTGGTAAGATGGCAAGGAAACCCTATTCACATCAAGTGGAAAGGGCTAAGGATCTACTTGGACTAATACACACTAATGTATGTGGCCCATTTAGAACTGTGTCAAGACAAGGAGCAAGTTACTTCGTCACTTTTACTGACGACTATAGTCGGTATGGTTATGTTTACTTGTTGAAACATAAACATGAAGTGTTTGAAACATTTAAGGTGTTTCAAAAGGAACTAGAAAACCAACTCGGGAAGACCATTAAGTCACTACGTTCAAATCGTGGAGGTGAATATATGAGTCAAGAGTTTTTGGATCATCTAAAGGAGCATAGGATTATTTCCCATCGCACTCCTCCTTACACTCCACAGCATAATGGTGTGTCTGAAAGGAGAAACCGAACACTGCTTGACATGGTTCGCTCCATGATGAGTCAAACTACTATTCTAAAGTCCTTTTGGGATTATGCCCTTTAGTCTGCTGCACGAATTCTCAATATGGTTCCAGCTAAGAAGGTTGATAAGACACCATACGAGGTATGGCATGGGCAAGCCCCTAAGATGTCTTACTTAAAAGTCTGGGGTTGTGAGGCACTTTTTAAGCGTGATACACTTACCAAACCTGACAAACGTGAACCCAGATCTATTAAGTGTATCTTAGTAAGATACCCAAAGGAAACAATTGGATATTTTTTCTGCCTTCCATCAGAGAACAAAGTTATTGTTGCTCGAAATGCTGAGTTCTTTGAGAATAATCTCTTGGATCAAGAAACAAGTAGGATTCTAGAAGATCTTGAAATTATTCAAGATGAAGATACAAATCTTCTGTAGATACTAGCTTACATCATGATGAGGATGGTCAAGAAATTGATGAAGCTCAAAGTGATATTATTTCAATTCGTAAGTCCGTTAGGACACACCGTGCTCCAGATCCAATAACTATAAAGCTGCATTACTGGATCCTGAATCCAAGAAATTGCTTGTTGTGATGAATGTGGAAATGCAATCCATGAAAGACAATGAAGTATGGGAATTAGTTGAGCTTCCTCCTAAATGTAGAACAGTTGGTAGCAAGTGGCTATTCAAAAAGAATACTGACATGGATGGTGCAGTACATACCTTTAAAGCTCGTCTCGTAGCAAAGGGCTTCACTCAAACCTACGGGATTGATTATGAAGAGACCTTTTCTCCTGTTGCAGACATTAGAGCTATAAGGATTCTCATAGCCATAGATGCGTTCTATGATTATGAGATATGGCAAATGGATGTCAAAACCGCCTTCCTCAATGGACATCTTTCTGAAGAAGTCTATATGGATCAACCTGAGGGTTTTGTTAGTCCTAAATATCCTAACCGAGTATGCAAGCTCAAGCGTTCCATTTATGGACTTAAGCAAGCATCTAGGCAATGTAATAAACGTTTTGATGATGAGATTAAGAAATTCGGTTTCACTCAGAATCAAGATGAGCCATGTGTATATCAGAAAGCTAGTGGGAGTTATGCAACTTTCCTAATTCTATATGTTGATGACATATTGCTCATGGGAAACAACATTCCAATGTTACAAGATGTAAAATCCTATCTTGAAAGATGTTTTGCCATGAAAGATCTAGGAGAAGCTGCATATATTCTTGGAATCAAGATCTACATAGATAAATCTAAACGATTAATTGGTTTTTGTCAAAGTGCTTACATTAAGAAAATCTTGAAAAGATTTTACATGGAGACTTCCAAACGAGGAACTATCCCAATGCAAGAAGAGCCTAAGTTGAGTAAGTCACAAGGTGCTCAGACACCTGCTGATAAAGAGCGCATGCAAAGAGTTCCTTACGCTTCGACTATAGGATCTATTATGTATGTTGTGAGATGTACTCATCCTGATGTTGCGTTCGCTCAGAACATGACAAGCCGATTTCAATAGAATCTAGGTGAACTTCACTGGACTGCTGTTAAGAATATTCTTAAGTATTTGCGCAATACTAAGGATATGTTTCTAGTTTATGGATGTGATACGAAACGAGAGCTCAAGGTTTCTTGCTACATTGATGCCGGATATCTGACAGATGTTGATGACCTAAAATCTCAGACTGGATATGTTTTTGTTTTAAATGGAGGTGATGTTGACTGGAAAAGCACAAAGGAGAGTATTTCTACAACTTCATCTACAGAAAGCTGAGTATATAGTCGCTTATGATGCATCTAAAGAGGCTGTATGGATTCGAAAATTCATTTATGGGCTTGTCATTGTTCCCACAATTAAAGAACCCACAAATATGTATTGTGATAATACTGGAGCTATTACTATAGCTAATGAAAGTGGAATCACCAAGGGTACTAGACATTACCACGCGAAAGTTCATTATCTTTGAGAAACCATTGAAATGGGTGACGTGAAGATATCAAAAGTTCACACAGATGACAACCTAGATGATCCATTTACGAAAGCTTTAGCGTATCCTAAGCATTCTAAATTGACTAGGGGTATTGGTTTGATACCAGCTAGTAGTCTCATGTAAATCTGTGTGTAATTAGTATTTGGATAATTTGGAGTTGTAAAAAAGTTTTACTTTCTGATAAATAAAGATACGAGGTATTTGTTATTTCATTCAAATAATCTGTTATTCCATATTTGCATGTTTAATTCATGAAATGATTTATTATTCTAAATATGTCCATTTTCGGTTAACAATATGAGAATATTCTTATGTATGGCAAATGTGAGTGTTGGTTATATTCTATGAGAATGTGGATTGTTCCCGCCAAACTCATGTGTATTCACAAGGGATGCATATTGGAAACCCCAACTTTCAAGCATTTACTTTTGGATCCTTGTCATAAGTAAAATGATGAAAATGGTTTGTTTAGTCGTCCTTAGACTTGAGATACAAGCAAGTTCTGTTATGTATGGATATCACTTTTGTAAGTATATGCCAAACGCTATCCTGAATAAGGTAGTTATAAAAGCTATATTTTGGAGTGATGTGAAGCAGCATCCACAAGACTTGTAGTCAACAAAGGATTTGTTACTCCACTTGATATATGCAGAAAGATACAATGGGCCATCACCAGATTTAATCAGATAATTGTTTGGCCAAAACCAAAGGGTAATTCAAGATGATTCTTGATTACATTTGGTATATCTGAATTAAATTTTATAACGAGAATCTAAATGGTTAAACTATATGAAATGAGTTAGGATCCATATCCATGGTTTAACGGTATCTATAACAAAGGATGATAAAAGCAAGACATAAATGACAATGCGACTGAGAAAGATTTATGAAACTATATCTCAGACACCTTTAGTTAAATAGGGAGTGAGAGCGTTGCTAGACATTTCCGTCATTGGTATTTGTGCTATTTGCTACTCCAAATCCCAAGTGGGAGCTGTTGGAATATGAGAGTTTGATTAGCCAAATACGCTAAGGATGTGTGAGCCTATTGGGGGCACACACGTGAAACACTAGAATGCGTTAAAACGTTTAAAGCTCAATTTGACCCGAGATGAACTAGACCGGATTTATACTTGCTCCAAGCCCATTGGGCGGTCCATGGAGGGGTGTTTGGGTTGTGAGTTTCGGCCTAAGGTATGTGTGTAAGATATGGTATGTACGCTTAGCTTGGTGCACAAGTTTAAGCCCATACAAGCTAGGGTTTTGAAGCTATATATACTCCCTTACCCTTAATCATTATAAACGAAATATATACCTTCATTCTCAGAAAACAATACCGATCCCATCACCATCATAATCAGTCGATCGGAACCCTAATATCTGATCTAGGGTTTTTGCTTTTTTCGATTAGCTTTTGATCCTAACTTGCATCTATTGATCCAAGCTTGTTCAAAGGGTTTACTATATCAGTTTCTTGGTGTTTCATGGTTGAAAACAGCAACCAAGAAGTGGTGTGTGATCGCTTAGTTCTCAGGTAAAAAGGGCAGATTATATCGGGTAGTTACACCCAATATCGGACAGTAAAGGATCTTGGATCTCGGGCTGTTATTAGTTCTCGGACAACAAAGGGCAGTTGGTTGTTTGTTTGGTTCGAGGGTTAGAGCTTATTACAAGGGTTGCTTGGTTTAACGTGACATGACTAGCATATCAGGCATATTCGGGTTACGTGTTTGTGTGAGCACTCGTATAGGTAATCGCGTTGATTACTTGGTTTCTTGTTGATAACTTGAGGGTGACTACGGGGGTTAGTTTTCTTGTTTCCTTTTATATTCCTTTGTTTATTATACGTGTTAACTTGATTACTTAAACTAGATCCATATTCCGCTGCGTACTCGTAGTGTTAAATGGTTAACACGATTATAAAATCCCAACACATACAAAATGCGATTGTGTATGAGACACACAAAGAGAGTGACTGTGAGGCTGTGTGTGAGGCTATGTGGTTGGTGGTGGTTTATTGATATTTCACTTAATTTGAGATCTAAAGAAGAGGAATATTACACATTCAGAGATGCAATTATGTGTGCGAATTTCATTATTATCGGAAATTGTAAGCCTACGTCAATTAATTTTGTAGATATGTATTCGTCAGATGTTCATATGAGTAGACTTTATGATCTTTTTTATCTTTGTTTTTATAATTATTTTGGGATTTCGAAGAAAAGGAAAATACATACATAACATCTTTTATAAGTTACAAGTTAAATTTGTAAAGTTTAACAAAATAAAATGACCAGTAGTTCACAAAACTAAAAAAAGACCCATATTGATATGAAAAAAAAAAAAAAAAAAAAACTTCATTTTTGCAAACAAAAATAAAAATAGCACATTTTATTTTTTTTTAAATAAACAAGCTTCAAGTAAGGGTGCATGGTGCAGAACGGGAAAACAAGTGGGGACCCCTTTTCCCTTGTAGCAAACCCAATGCATATCTTGCGAGAGCTGGAGTTAACACATTTTTTTTCTCTAACGGCACTTTAGTCCGCAATGCTTTAGGAAAGAGAAAAGTGAATTTGTGAAAACATAGTCTATTTTATTAGTTGTTATGAATGAGTGTATGTATATTTGTGTTATTTTTAAATGATAAGAAATTAAAAAAAAAATGAATGAAAGAGAGATAATGTGCTGCAATAGTCGATTAAAAGCTTAAGGAAAAGATAAAACAAGTGTTTTGTTTGATGACGTAGAGCTGATGTGGCGAGGAAAAACCCTCAATCACACCCTCCACACTAAGACCAGACACAATGGTGACAATTACCCTCACATCCACGTTATCGTCACATCACCATTCAACTCTTCACCACTATCATCACCTTTCGGCTTCAATGGGCATCACTATTAAAAATACCACTTTATACAAAATACCTCACACACCTTAAAAAAAAAAAAAAAAAAAATAGGCGAGGGTGGTCACCATTATGCTCAAAAAATAGAGGTGATGGGGCTTAGTTCAATGGATTTTACGCGCCATCAAGTGGTGAGGGGTGATAATAGCGGGGTCACTCCTGATTGTGACCAGCCTAAGAGTGCAAGGTGCAGTTGCACATTAACTATTATAGATGCCGTCACATCAGCATGTACCATATAACACTCTCATAATATAAACACACTGCCCAATAAAATTTCTATAACACACGACAAGAGATACCCACTCGTTTACAAAAAGAAAAAAGAAAAGAAAAAGCAGAGATGTAAACACTATGACATTGACAGCTATAACAAAAAAGCTGCACCCGGTTTATTCGTTTATTATTTTTTAAATCGAAAATTGAAAACTAATCGAATTCAAATTTGATTAAACCGAAGCGAAAACCGATTAATTATTTGTTTTGGTCCGATTTTGACAAATTTGATTCAGTTACAAATTCTGTTTGATTTTTTTCGGTTCGGTTCAATTTTTGTTTTCGATTCTTGTGGGTAAATTATGAACACCCATATACCACATTTTGCCTATTTGCGCTAAACGGGCTATAAATGGTTAGAGATGAGGGAGTGGGATGCGGGTATGGCATCTAGTACCAAGTACCCGAGCGGGTACACCGCCCCGACTAGGTCGGGTAGATAATTCGAGCTCCGAGCTCGAGCGAGTACCAAGCGAAGATTTGAAAAATTCGACCGTTTAGCAACGGTTAAATGCAATTAAAAAAAAAAAAAAAAAAAAAAAATCCCTTTAAAACCAAATAACATACACTCATTTTTTCAAAAAAACATACACTAATCTCTCAAAAAAAAATAATTACCCCCACCTTTCAAAAAAAACACACACTAATCTCTCCAAAAAAAATGTCTTCCGATTCTTCCGAATACGTTATTCCGTCTTCGTCCTATGAGCTATCCACGGGTAGATCGTTGCAACATATGCTTCAACTAGCGGCTCAGTATCTTGAAGACACGGCAAGCTCTAGCCGAACTAGCGTAAATCGTCATCGGGAAATAGGTCTTGAAACTTTAGAGAATGATTGGTTCGTTGAAACACTAAAGTACAACGACAATTACTTTAAAAAAAAAATTTGAATGGAGAAAAGCATGTTTTTGCAGTATTATGTAATGTTTCTTTTTTCTAAGTATTATGTAATGTTTTTATTTTTAATGAAATGGTATGTTTTTATTTTAAATATTGTATGTGATTTTATGTATTTAAAAAAAATGGAATTCGGGTACTAGGGTACCACTCCCTCCACTTAGGGTAGTGTTATTGTAGAATTGAGTAGTTTTGAGTTGGAGTGTTTTTATTGGATAGTGGTGAGTAGCACACAGGGTATTTAGTGGTTCATGTTTTAAACCCACCTGACCCGTTGATTCCAATAGTGGGGCCAGCCAAAAATGATTTAACAAAACATAGAATCCCCAAACACCTTCCTTGAACCTTTTTGTGCTTTCTGTTCTGTCTTCTTCAAACTGTCAAATTTCTGCAAAATGAGGTAATCATAATAATACTTTCATTAATCTTATTTTCACATAGCAACTATTATTATTATCGCTATTATTTTAAACTTCATTACAGTAAAAAATGTTTATAAAAAAACCCCTTTTGCACGATTATAAATAACAGAAAGTAGGAACTTAGGTTATATGGTTTGTAGATCTTTTTTACTTTAAAGTCGAGATTTTTTTGAAATAGGAAATTAGGGTTTAGTTTAACTGTGGATTAGTCGGCCAAAAACCATGGTGACCAAAAAAAAAAAAAAGATACTTAAGTTTGACAGACAAATGTAGCTGATTATTACTGTTGTAATTTAGAAAAACCACAACCAAAGGGTGCAAATTCGTTGGCCTATAGTGGACTGGTTAGGCACCATGACTTCCTCACAAGCAACCAGGGTAGGTCGGGTGGCCCACCCATGGATTTTTGTGGCGTAGTGTTAATTTTGTTAAAAAACCTTGATTATGCACCCCGGTCCCTAAAACTTGTGTTTGTAGTATTGTTTAGTTTATTCTAAGTGCACCTTGTCACTTTGTCTTCTGGTTCGTCCCCGCTCACAAGAGATCTGAGGTTCACCTCACTAGGTACGCATATTTGGAAGGGTCGGAAATGGTCAATGGTCACAGGGATACCGGGTTAGGACGCGCACTCATCCTTTCTGGGTAACCGGAACCGGGAACCTCATCCGTTTACCCTTACCTATAAATTATAAAGAGAGTTGATTTAGGTGTTTAGCAGGGACGGAACATTTTTTTGTGGACCAACTGTATCTAGGAAAAATTAAGGTTTCTTATGGAAGTTAGCATTGTGCAACAAAAATCCATACTTGTCTCGTGAACACCAGGGACCCACCCTGGTGGTTAGGCGTGTGTGCCCGGCCTCCCCGAGTAACCTGAACATGGAAAGCCTCACGTTTACCTTACATAAATTAGGTAGAGTAGATTTAGGTCATGGGTTGTCTATAAAAAAGAAACATGTCAAACAGGTTAAAATTTTGTCCACAATATAATGTTAATGTGCACAACCTACTAAATCATTTTATCCAAAAGGTTAATTAGTTCTGTAGTCATAATGAATACATTAGACTGTGTTTAGTTGTGGAAAAATAAGGGGTTTTCCCGATTTTTTATTTTTATTTTTATTTTTTAAATGGAGAAAATTGGAAACGTGTTCAAAATAGGTATTTTTCTTAAATTTCTTTGCTGAAAACAGATTACCAGTTTTCAGCTTTTATAACTAGAGTTTGAAAAGTTATATTTAGAGCTCTCAAGGTTCTTTGGAGAAAGAAGAGTTACTCTATAGTCTATTCTCAAGAATACTAGTGAATGAAAACTAGGAAATTCTTTTGCAATTAAACACACCGTTAGCTTTTCCGTGGTGATCGACTAAGGGAAGTGAGTGTAAACATTGAGTTAAGGTAAATGGCATATATAATAAACGAGCTTACAAAAATTGATATATCGAATATCAGAACCTACGGCAGTTAGGCTTTAATGCCTAATAGAGCCTAGTTATACCTGTTTTATAAAATCCTGATTAGTCCTCGATTGATAAACTTGTATACTAAATGGTTATTATTACTAGACTATTGTTTGTGTTTAAAGTAACCTTTGCAATGGTGCAGTTGCCGTCCGGAGGTTCTTTGGGCTCAGCGTGCTGATAAAGTGTACCTGACCATAGCGTTAACTAACGCCAAAGACATCACGGTTAAATGTGAACCCCACGGCTTGTTTGGCTTCTCAGCTGTTGGGGCGAAAGACGAAAAGTATGAGTTCAGTTTGGAACTTCATGGGAAAATTTTACCTGAGGTGAACATTAAGCTCTTTAATTTACCTAGCCTGCTTTACCAGTTTGTTATAGTTTCCGATGAGTTACTACCACGGTTTACTTTTTCTTGTTCTTTTTTACTTAAAATGTCAAATTCGCATTCTGTAAGATGGTTTATTTTCTGTTTACATACTTTTTCTTTGCCTATTAGTATTATTACTCATTTTAACCAAATGTTATCCTTTCAAGCTCGGAATAGGAAGTATCTAGTATTATTCTAAGTCAAAGCATGTCAACTAATAGGGACATAACACATAGGAGCCCTTGATATAGAGATTGAATTCGCTACTAAAACCTGGAAATGTGTGTGGGCTTTGTTAAAAAAATTTAACTTCTAGATCCTCCATCTGCATCATTTGCTACAGAAGTCAATATGCTCCTCGAATTATCTCCATATGTGTTCATATGCTATGTTGTGGTTGAGAGTACCTTTGATCTCAAATATCAACTAATGCAATGAGTTTTTTTAAATAGAGCTGCAAAACCCAAATGGGTTTGAGGAACATACTATGCACTGTTCAGAAAGATGGGAAAGGTTGGTGGAGTCGCCTCCTGAAATCTGAGGGAAAACCTGCTCCCTTCATAAAGGTTGACTGGAACAGATGGTGTGACGAGGATGATGAATCAGCTAACGGTAAGTCCAATCACCATGACATCAGCTTATTATGTTGTTTCTCATTGTCCAAAATTTAAAAAAATCGCATCACTTATGTAAACTTATATTCATTTTGTTTTGTAGATACCGATGAAGATGGCTTGAATGTAAGATCATCTCCCTTGCTTAAACTTTTTACTTCGAATCTTAGCAAACAATAAACAATTTTGAAGTTAGCTGTTCAATTTGTTTTGATTTGTAATTTAGGTGTTTAAAGTTTAAACACAATAATTTTTTAAAGTGTTGTATTTATATACTAAATTAACACCAAGTATTGTTTTTGGATTCTTAAATCCGACTCGAGCATCTAATACTTTTGTTCCCATGCAGTACACTAGTGATGATGGCGGGAGCAGTGGTGATGATGGAATGCTATGTGAGTCTCATTAATAAATTATCTATTTGCATTTCTTTAGTTCATCGCGTAATCCTTGCGACAGTTTTTTAGGATTTTTTTTTAGTCTGCTTACAAACAAAATATAAGGTCATATAAATGCGAAGATATATTCAAATCATCTTTTGACACACATTTTTCATGAACTTCTGTTGATAGTGTCTTTAACAATCTGATTAATCATGTGGACCTTTTTGCAGATCTTCCTGACTTGGAAAAGGTCAGAGGAAGCTAGAGCAGACAGGATGAACCCGACAGAGCCAAGTGCTTACAGGATCACTGCTTTTGCTAATTAGAAGGTAGAGAATTGCAGATGCTTCTTGTAGCCTGAGCTTGAACTTGGTTAGATCTGTGTAATATGACTAGGATCTTGATATTTAACCTAATTAACGTCTATCCGCGTATTATTATTACTACCATCAGTGCTATCAGCTTTAGCGTTATTTCTGTATTCTGAGGTCGCATAATTGATACCCAAGTTTCTGGTGGCGAAGTCTCCACATGAACATACGATAGAACATACGATAAGGTCCCTTTCGCCCCAAAATCAAATTACGTGATGATTTCAAATGCCACCTTAGCAATCTCATGATCATGTGTAGGGGAGTTTTTGTTGATTTGTACATTGATTTGCCTAGTCTCATTGATGTGTATATGGCGCCATGTCAAATAGGTTCAAAAAGAACTAATTGCTATCCTATTTCAAAATGCTAGGACCTAATCATGTCGGATAGAAATTTAGGGACTTCCGTTTGTTTCTAAACAAAAATTCCTAAAGCTGTTTTTCTCCAGTTATGTCCCATATACATAGAAAAGAGGATATCCATGTTAACAGACAGCATGAATGATAAACAAGTCCTTAGGCTGATAATAACAGGACCTTATATTAGCTTTTCATGTAGCACTTATTTTCATCGCTTACACCTCAATACAACAGTTATATACAAAAGAAAACTCAATCTTAAGACTATCTACTACTCGGTTTTCATTGTCTTAGGAATCTCTTCAGGTTTGTCTACAATTTCAACAGGAATAACTGGAATCGAATCCCACCATCCTTTAAGTTTGTGGCTCCCCATGTCATTCTGTTTGCTTTTGATAAACTTCCCCAGCTTCGACGTTGTTGCAAAAAAGACCAAGACTGAGGCCATGATTAAAAACTTCACTGGGATAACAGCTAGTACAACTGCACACCCAGTCATTCCCATAATCACCATATCCGTGTGCTACAACCAATATCAACAAAACCATAAACTACCATTTAAATTTAAGGATAGAGATTACCAAGCAACAACGGTTTTTTACTTATAGAATTACTAAACTAACCCAATTGAGATAGAAACTACACCATTCTGACCCGTTATTTATACTTTTACCAAACTGACCCAGTGACCCACCCTCCATTTCTCGAAAAGTATGGCAAATTAGTGAAATACTTTCTTTTGGCACAAAAAACACTTCATTGAATGGAAAATTCACCAAATTCTGCTACATGTAGCGAACTACAAGCTCAACCACAAAGTTATTTCGTTATAGTTTACAAAAGCTGGTCAAAATAGTGTAGATTAGATCTTAAGATGGTCAATTTGGTGATATTTTCTATTTAATTTGTCTGGACTTACCTTGGGGGCATTCGACAACAATATCGACCATATTTTCAATATTGAAATGTTCGCTGTCTGCATGATGGTGTATACTGTATTAAGCCCATGTTGTGCCGATACTATGCTTTCCCTTGTTGACTGATCAGAAGCTGTACACACGACAAATTTGGTTTTCTTGCCTACTTCATTTCGTCTTGCCCAAATCATCTTTGAAACTACCCACATTAAGAATACTGCCAATGCCTTGCCAACCCACTCTCTGCAGGTATCGCGACTCAACTTCTTTAGACATGTATTTTAAAATATTTTTTGTTTATGTTCAAAGAACAATAAAATCATGTTAGAGACTTACTTGTATACTACTAGTAGGATAAAACCAATCACTGTGAGTGTGGATGTGGGCTTTTCCCACTGGATAACATCTTGACACCATGGCAATACACTTTTTAAGGGCTTCACCAATTCCTGCGCAATGACATCAACATATAAAAATGTGGGGTTAACCTTTCAAATGGGTGAAAAGTTGTCTACTAAGGGTTCTTAATGCATTAACTTCCTAAATATCTTTAACGAATAAGATTATTGTCAAAAAATAAATGCGTCTGTCCTTGACAAAAGGTGCCGGCCTTAGCTCCTTGGTTAACCTTACGCATGGCCCCAAAACATTACCGCGCATTTATTTTGACCCGAACATGTTTTAAACCATTTCCAAGCAGGACCTGGTCATTTAGTTGACTACTAGTATAACATACCATCAATACGATTGCACTATTGCCAATCCCTTCGTCCTTTATTTCCTCCTCTTTAGCTTTCGCCAGATTGATCTCTTTTGCTTCCTCTCTAACTTCTTCAACCGCTGTTTCCAAAGACGATATGTTATCCGGTTTATTATCCGCAATTTCAGCATCCCCAATGCCTACTTTTATTTCCGCATGTCGAGTAGAAACTTGGGACACGTTCAAGTTAAGGAGTATGGATGTAGCACTGCATGGGTGTCCAGAGTCGACTGATTTTAAACTCTCGGCTAGTTCTTGCAGCACACTACTCCCTGTGGGCAGCTCGTCATATAATGTGATGATGAGGAAGCTTTTGGGATCGGGTGGGGAAATTCTAAGCATTTCTCGAGCTGCATGGAGACGAATAATGCCTAATATGGTTCTTGCGTGCATCTCCCATGATTGTAGAGGAGACTTGACCTCAAATTTTCGTAAGAATTTGTGCAATAACATAATTTCTTTAATAAGAGCAAGCCAATGGTCACGTCTTGTTGAGCTAGTCATCTCTGGGAACTCGATTTGGACTTCTTCCCTAGAGAACTCCAAAGAAAAAGTAGGTTAGAGTTACTGAGTCCACAACCGTGATAAAGTAACACATCTATAGAATGACAAGCTGGGTAACTGTCCAAAATTTAAGTCAAAACCGCAACTTATGAGTACAGCCAAGACGGGTTTTGAGTTTTCCAAATAATCCATGTGCAGTATATGATTATAAAAACAATTACTCGGTCTTCTTTTAAAAATCCAACTCTCTTTAACATGCTAAATATGATAACAAAAATCTAACTGTAATTTATCAGACTTCCTGTAATAAGTTAATTTAGAAGGGTTTAACACATCGACTTTCAAACCGTTTAACCTGTTTGATTCATTTGGTCCATTTCCTTCTGCAGTTAGTGAATTAGCTTCCCCTACTTGACCCCTCGGAAATGAAACATGACCCATTTAAATAAGTTGAAAGTTCCTCCTCTTAGTCATAAACCGAGCTAAATTTGCTATAAATCATGCTGATATGCTTATATACTAATGTTATAAAAGCTACAAACAACATCATATCAAGTATATGAAGCAGAAATCTTACAGTTCAGAGGACTCAAAAACTATGGCTTTGTCAAAAAGAGGAGCACCCAAGGGGCCAGTAGCTGCTGGTTTTACAGACATCTCTATGTCCTTTGAAAGATCAAGCTTAATTGCATCATCATAAGAAACAATTCCCGAAGCCTCAAAGTAGAGGGCGTAGTTGGTTAATGTGAGCCTGCCTAGAGAATCCATCAAACGAGCTTAGTAAATAACCCCGCCACATAGTGTTAAAAGGGGGAGAAATTAAAATGTAAGACAAACCTGGCCAGCTTTGTCCTCCAATATGGCGTATAACTCTTTGTGAGCTTGCAGTTCCCTCAACATGAAGAATAAATTCATCATCCGCCATAACTACGTTCTTTGGTGTTGCATACTGCTGCAAATACTTTATGCATCTACAACGATGGCCAACCAAATTTGAGGGAAAAGTCATGGTTAACATTCTATACAGTTATTGCACCAAAATGTAACAAAATTTTACCTAAATTTCATTGTATATGATAAACTATATTTTGACCCTTTGATGTTGCAGACTTTATAGACTTTATTTTCCGTAAAATGTGTATTGACTTTGTATAGCAGGTAAAATGGTGACATGACTAGTTCATAATGGTGTGCCTGTGTAACGACATAATTTTACCTACTATAGAAGGTCACTTGCATACATTGGTAACATAATTGAAGTACACTACATTAAAAAGTATAAAGGATGGCTCACTACATAGAATGAAAATTAAATTGACATTTGTGGCATATGGTGCTAATTTATCTAATAATCAATATGACCTAAATTGCAAAAAAAAAGTGAAAAGAAGTAACTTGTCAATTTCTTTGAGGAATTTGTCATAGGCTGGGAAATGTAGACGGTTCCCGGTAGATAATGTTAGCGTTTCAAAAGTGAATCTCCCGTTCACAAAATCAGCCACTAATGGAATCATTGATCCCAACCACACAAAAGCGTCATCGCCCACACTTGGCTTATTATCAACCTACAACACATCATATCACAATACCAGCTCACTAATGCATCAACGAAGCCACACACACAAACATAAATAAGATAAACGCTGGATGATTGAAAGGAAGATGCGACATACACATAGTGGCATGATATCTGAATAGAATAGAGAAATGTATTCCTGTTCATCAGTTGATTTAGTAGCTGCTTGAGGAAGCTCTCTATCTTCTTTCTCCTTGGCCAAATACTCCTAAAACCAAAATGTAAACAAAAATTTGAATTTTGCCATAAACCGAACTCTGCGCAGCTAACCTCTATTTTGATTTGATGGGTCAAGACTTAATAGGCTCACCAAAGGCATTTCCAATGTATACACCAAAAGTTGCACCAAATTTTGTATTTGTACATATATTAGAGATAATCTAATTAGGAAGTTTGATGCCAAAAAAAAAAATTCATCCGTGTTCTCGTTTAACTTGCTATGATCAACTATTTGATGTGTTAGAGATATTGATAAAGTATCAGTGTTCTAACTATCTAATTAAATAACTGAATCAATATGTAAAACCGTCGTTAAAACAAAAACAATTGTATGAAACCTTCTCGTTTAAGCATATAGCAATTCCAAACCGCACCACTATTCTGCTAGTGATTTAAACATAGTTTCTCAATTTCTCATCAAAAGGAGGTTAGTAACATGACCAATTATGTTTTACAGTAGACTAGCTCCTAGCTATGGTTAGGATTATGCTATGAAAGTTCAAATGATGTTTTACCGAACGAGACTCTTCATCGGCCGAGCTAGGCGTTTCCCAAGCAAGCATCATATCGAATGTAAACCGAGCGAAACGTCCTTCATTAATCTCTTCATCTAGATTCCTACACATTTCATTTAGCACTTTTGATGCACAATACTCCACCAATTTCCTCGAATATCCTCCCAAATCCACCTTCCATCCGCTCTCGAATTCCGCCACTAATTCACTCACACTTATCTCAAATCTCCTACATAAATTATCACATATATACTTTACATAAGAACCAACTACGGAATTCCAACATGTTTTTTGACTTGGACAAGTTTTTTTCATTTTCTAAACCATGGTTTCCGACCTTTTTGGTTCAGGGGAGTTTGCACATAGCATGAATTGAACATATAAGACCTCTACTCAGGGGCGGAGCCAGAAAGTTTTGCTCGAGGAGCACACTTTGACAAATTTTAGAAACTACAAATTGATTCTTAGGGGCAAATTGCAAAAAAAAACCAAATATTTTAGGAAATTTACACTACAGTTTTTCTCGCTCCCTCTCCTGTCTCGCCCATGCCTCTACTAAGTGCCTCTTACCACTAGTCACCCCTAAGTGGTTAATGACACCAAAAATTTTCTATAATTTAAGAGAACATGATTCAAATCTCAACATAAATAAATACTAACACGTTATTTTATTAAGGTACATATTGATTCTATAAACAGACATGTCATATTCAAAGATTGGAACTATCTATTTGTTCTAAAATAGCAGTTAATGAATAAAATTTTAATAGGTTAATAATTACTACGTACAAAGCACATCGATGAACAACACTGTTAGCAAAGGTTGATAGATGCTTCCTTTTCTCCATTGTGACATGTAATTTGTTACTATTGTTTTTGCATGAGGATAATTTGATTATATAGGATTTGGTATTTGTAGATTTGATGATATTGATAGTGGTCCGATCGGATCGTTGACGGTGGTGAAACGTGGCGTACATGCATGGACTAGAAGTGGTGAGAGTTCATTCTTATGTGTAACGTTATTATATAAGTTCATTAATTTGAGCATATTCACAAAAATATACTCTCTCCGTCTCAAAATTATTGTCCCCTATTGATTTTTTTAGTATTTCTTCTTCAACTTTGACCATAATTATTTTTGTTTGTGTTATATAATACTTGATAAAAAATATATGAATGTCAAGTATTATATAACACAAATAAATATATTAATGGTCAAAGTTGAATAAAAAAGACCGGTTAAAGTCAAAGGAGACAATAAAAATGGGACGGAGGGAGTAATAAGCTTTATACGAATAGTCCAGACAAGTTAAACCCACAAAAGTGACAAAAGCCTTTATGACAAGAGGTGGTTATAATATCTGAATCTGAATGAAAAAGTGTTGTTTGTTTTTTTATAATTGTCTGAATGATTTTAATTTTCCCTTTTTTAAGTATATATTAAACTTTTGCAAATACGATTAATAAGTAGATAATGTAAACTTGAAACGAAACATTTTTATCATAGATTTAACACAACTGAAAATCATTAAATTAATTATTTTAATACATATCCAAAATTTAACATAATAAAAACTATTACATAAATCGTCTTAAAATAAAACATAAGCTTACCGCTATGAAACAACAATTAAGTAACTTAACTAATATCAAATAATTTAAAACCTAGCTTTGCATAATTTGAAGATGAATGGTTGAAGGGTTTTGAAGATAAATGAGTTGAAAGGGTGTTAATAAGAGGTAGTAAGATATTTTCGCCACCTCTTACCGAGTTAGACATATTAGCTCTTACCATGTCTGACTGGTGATGAAAAAACAAACAAGTAAAACGTCTGCCCACCTCTTACTGGTAAGAGTAAGGGTGTGTTTGTTTCATTAAGATGTTTTGGGTCTGAATTTGACTACCATATTTTACTGGTAAGAAGTGGCTAAAAAGTCTAAATCTGAACGAAATAATGTTGTTTGTTTTTGTATAAATGTCCGAATGATTTTAAGTGCTCGTTTTTGCTATTTGTTTATTAAACCAACGCAATGCGATAATAAATAACTTATGTAAATATGAAACAAGACTTTTTATCATAAATATAACATAGTTAATAAACGATCAAATATATTATATAAAGTTTACAAAACGAGTAAGAGGCAGTAAGACAAGTCCTCCACCTCTTACTTAGTAAGATGTTATATGTCTAACTGGGTCTTACTCAAAAAAAAAAAAAAAAAAAAAAAAAAAAAAAAAAAAAAAAAAAAAAAACGCCTGCCCTCCTCTTACTGGTAAGAGAAGAGGGCTAGTAAGACTTTTTTATTTATTTTTTTTTTTTTAAAACAAACACACCCTAAGAAGGCTAGTAAGACCTTTTTAAAAAAACAAACACACCCTAAGCGAAATGGAAATGTTTTAATTAAGAGGAGTGTTTCTTTCATAAACATGTCATATAGCTTCGTTATATTACTTGACAAAGTTTAATTGGATGTAAATAAATAGTGAATAACAGCAAATATCTTAAGCACAAAAATTGAAAACAAAAAGAAAGTATTCATGTTTTATATGTAAAAAACAATGAAAAGTATGAGAAAATGTAAATTACATGAAGCTTATTCATAGACGAAATAAAACTTCTACGTACACAACGTATGTTTTATACATCGTGTATTTTTGTCAAAACAAAGAACCTTCAAACATACAAAATGTAAGTAACTAAGTTTTCAGTATAATATATATAAAAGATAGTGAAGCTGTTAAATAATATAAGTCTATGGTCCTTATTCAAATACAAAGTGATAAAAATTCTTTGTAAACGACTTTTATTGCGGAATTTGTGTAATTGTCGTATTTGTAGCAACTTGTATGATGTAGTCATAAAGGTCAAAAATACCATGAGATAAGTGACATCCGTTAAGGTATATGTCTAGAAAAAGTTCATTTCAACAAAGTGGTGTTTTTGGTACTTCGATAAAACGAAAAGTCTAAGTAGAATTTTTGAAAAATTGTACACTCAAATACAGGTACATACATTTACATAAACATAACTAATGCTAAATGACACAAATCTGGTGCTAAGTTTCTGAATTATTGTTGAATAATGTAAAATATACAACATTCACAAAGAGTTTTGAAGACAACATACACAAATTAAATCAGAAAGCATTGCACGGGACAAAATATTTGGAAAGAAGACTGTATACAACAAAATGTGGATTGCCTCAGTGGTTGAGGCGTTTGTCTTTGAACTTCGAAACCCAAGTTCGAACCTTCCAATCTACATATATTTTTTTCTTGTGTAAACGATCTTGTGTCTAGTCACCATTTCCACCTCATCAAATTATGCGCCATGTCAACATTAAAGTGTCTAGTCAGCATTAATGACGTGTCATATGTAGTCCCATATATATGTACTAGCTTCATAACCCGCCCGAATGGGCGGGCTAGCTTCATTATAATAAATGTTGAATTCTAAATGTATTTAAAGCAATCATGTTGTTTGAATACAAAAGAAATAATGAATTTGTTTGTTAATACAAAACTACGTTGCGTATTCAAATACGAACTAAAACTTCTTTGTAAACTACGTTTGTTGTAGAGTTTGAGTAGTTGTTCCATCTCAGCTTCAAAGCTATCGATTTAAGGTTCCAATGCCGAAACCTAAACAATAATGAGGAGATTCAGATATGTTAGCCTACTCTAGAATATAACCTGAGTTTATCCATACATACTATTGTTTCTAATAAAACATTGAACACATGGAGCTCAAATGTAATACTTAGGCTGTAAACAAAAAAAAGGAATAGAATGAATAGGCGTACCAGCTGTAAGTGCTGTAAATCTATCATCCTCTTGTTCGATTGATGTTCATTCTTTTTGCTAGGTTATCTTCCAATTTAATGCTCATTTCGTCGTGCAAGTTTTAAGATGCTTCTAATTCAACCTCCAACTTTAAAACTCAGATTTGTAAAATGTGGTATTCTTCTTTGGCTTTGTCATATATCAAGTAACCTGTAAAGAGTTAAACAAAAAGTTATATCTAAAACAAACTAATGTTATGTTTGCATGATGTATTTAGTTACGTGAATGGCAGGCCAATCTAGCAGTTGTTATAAATTTAGATATCCTTAATCCTTTAGATAATCCTTGAAATAAAGAAATGTTTAACTACACATTATTATCTTGTTTTTGCTTGTTACTTCTAAACAAAAAGGGCCTCACCTCTGTTAACATAGTACACATGGTTGAAAGGGTAAATGCACCACGACCAATAGAGAGAGCGGTTGTCCTTTGAGCAAGCTGCCATAACTGAGCCTGTAAAAAAACACCATAAAAAAACACCATAAAAAAAGCAGATAGCTGTCATGGAAGATATTTATTGGCTCTTCCAAAAGAAAAAAGCATGGCAAGTAAATAAATGTGATATATTACATCAGGTATAGGAGAAAACAAAACAAAATGAGCTACATCATCGAGCATACAAAAGCATAGTAAGTTTTGAGGTTTAAGGATTTTGGTGATTTGAGGTATAATCGTATAAGTGTGTTTGCGAAATTCTTTACTTCCAATTTTCATCAAACAAAACTACACATATGAGCTCCATCCAGATGTGCATGGTTGCTTTGATAGCGTTTATAAAGGACAAAAGCAATAAATTACCTGTTGAAGGTCCCGATAAGAGGCATTAGGGGTAACTTGTGTTTGAATTGCCACATGTCTTGAAGATCATAGAAGACGTCTAACCTGACGAACACAAGTTCAATCACGTATCAGAAAACCGGCGAAGGATGCAATAACATAAAGAAAAAAACGTTATGCCTTTGCCTAACAATGTCATGGATATACGATTGGCTGCACCCCTTTGATGTTGATCCTGAAATTGATATATGTGTGTATAGATTATTACTCATTATTTATATCCATAAACCACTTAAAAATTATAGATAAGTAAAAGGATCATGAAGCGACTAATCTAACCACGGCTGAATTTTGTAGCATGAACATCCCAGTTGTGATGGCCACCTAGAAAATAGGAGGAATGTAATCATAGTGAAGGAGATAATATTAATATTGGCCACAAAACAGATTAGATAATATAACATATTTTACTATTCAATTTGTATCGTTAAGCTCAAACAAATTATGTATATGTTATTTAAAAGTGCTTATTCCATCAAATATAAGCCAATAGGTGCTTAGCAATCCGAACCCATCAGAAGTGCTTTTCCAATAAAACCATTAAGCACTTAAAATACTCAATGCCAAACACCCTCCTAACCATAAAGATCTTTTATGGACCCAAAGCAAAAAATATTTTGCAAATTGTGATGAGGACTCACCATAACTTTGAGTATTGCAGTTTCATCATATGCAACATCTACAGTGGATGAGACTTGAGCAGGACTGCTGCCATCTTCAGGCATTCTGCTATTCGAAGTTGTAGTG
Organism: Chrysanthemum seticuspe; assembly: GCA_019973895.1. NCBI lineage: Eukaryota > Viridiplantae > Streptophyta > Magnoliopsida > Asterales > Asteraceae > Chrysanthemum > Chrysanthemum seticuspe. Next base: position 250,427,704 of record BPTQ01000001.1, read on the forward strand.
CCTTGAGAAGAAGTACGGTTGGATATATCACCACAAGATTTGTAAATATTATCGGCTAGCAGAGAAGAATTGACTTCTTTCAAAAGATCGATCTTTAGCAGACCCTCAAACTGAAACCATTTGATTTTTTTTCTAGCCCACCTCCTAAGAAGGCGATTTCTAGGCGATGATTGATTAGAATTACTTGTAAATGAAATTATATTAATCTTACATAAGGCGGCATAAAATATTACCTTGTTAAGGTCAGTGGCAGGAATATGTGATCATTCCAAATCACACCATGCTCCACTTACCAGCGATAAAAATCTTGGGTTCCTGCGCTGAATTGTATATGCATCCATCATCATGATCCGGGACGTCTAACAGAAGTACATGGTTTAAAACTTAAGCATTCACTCATCCCATTTCCGCCTAACCTACACAACAAAGCAAATCATCAGAAAAAAAAAAAAAAAAAAAAAAAAAAAAAAAAAAAAATTGCGGCAAGTCTTCAGTAATGCCAATACTTGATCAGGTTATTGAAACAAAAAAAAGTCACCTGCTATTAACAAAAAAGTTACCTAGCATTAGATGCCAAATGTCACCCGCTATTAACAAAAAAGTTACCTAGCATTTATATTGAATAAAATGCTACTATTGTTATATCTTTTTATTCATTCAGCTACTATTGATGAAATGGTGTTACCTGAATTATAGGCACAATAAACAAACCGAGAAATCTCTCCGATATCTATTTGTACAACTCGGCATCCCCTACTGTCAGCATCTAACTTTCTCATTGATACCACTGCAACACTTCCACAGTGACCACGGTTTCTACGGCATCATGTACCCCTTGAAAAAGTCAGATGGTATACTGGATGGTCACTGCACATTGCAGAGTTTCAAATTTAGCCCTGTTACAAATGATAGTGTCAATATGTGATATTGCCACTCCCTAATTTATTGTAAGACAATCGTAAAGTTCTATCCGATTCAATTTCAGTTTCCTGTAGTAAATCTCAGGTGGACGGTGAATTGCAGGTATTTTTTTCGTCAGCAAAAAGTATAAACAAATAAACTTACATTTTCAGTGCAACAAATTAGAAGAAATCAAGATGTTGACCATCCAATCTTCATATCCAATCAATAGTGTAAAAATGGCTCGACTAACATGTACATGTAGCCTTTTCAATGTAAGAAGTTATCATCCTGTTCGACCTCACAAATTTGGCTCTCTTCCACGTTCTCTGCCAAAGAAAACATGTCAGGTACCATTTGAGTACATATGACACAACTACAGAGAATATAGTGACCAACGCACTTCAAATTTGATGTCAAATTTGTTGTCAATTACTTCAGTTCGACACAATGTTTTAAAAAACAAAAGGCAATTTTGTAAATTAGTTTTTTTTACTATAAGGCAAAATCGAATAAGCAAATAAGCCAACAATTAAACACGTGGATACAAATATAATTTTTTTGCTAAAAGTCGCTAACCTAATCATATCTCTTCAATGTCTTGGTGAAGGCCAATTTATTCAGGAAGGTGGATCTAAGGCAAGAACAAACTCAGTTACATTTTGCGGCCAAGATCTTAAAGTTAAAAGGGTAAAAATAAAGAAAAACTAATGGTTTTTAATCAATTTATTACCTTTCAACCAAACATGTATCTTTTAGCTTGCTTGTTTCTTGTTTCTTAGTCCCATAACATTTTGTCAAACACACTGTGAGCTTCGTTCAACCCACCATCAAACAACTTAATTTTGTTAGCACCTACATCAAATAGTTATTACCATAACCAATCAACTTCAAGAACAATTAAACACGTGGATACAAATATAATTGACAATTCCAAACATGACCTAAACCCTTGAAACACAACAAAAGAAAATTGATGAAATCCAATAACATCAAATGAAACATGTTTTATAAATTACCTCGAAGCCGGATTCAAGGGTTCCTTTGAAACCCTAACCTTTTGCTTTCTGAAATCACACAAACCCAACACAAACCCAAACCGCGCAGGTGTACATGAACCTGGAAAAGTGAAGGAGAAGATTATGGAATATGTGTGTGAGTTCTGGAAACCTCAAAAGGTATACGCATCATGTTTAAACTTGCGAGAATCCAACATAACCAAAGAAAGCGAAGCTGGGCCAACATAAGCCTGTCGATGGATCACAAAAACGACGTCGTTTATGTGTCAGTTTAATATATGTATATATATTAATGATTACAAAATTCAAAATACAAATATCACACTCAGTCAATTTAATCAATCACATGAATAAACCATATCATAAGAACAAATTATTGAAACATGAACGGATGTGCACCTTATAAAATCGAACATACCTTATAATAATTGTTGATAGTTATATTGTGAATCCTCAATCGGATCTACAAAAAACGCTAGTGTAATGATAATCATATTATTAAAAATTGTTAATAGAAATCATATAAACAGGATATACGACAATGATTTAGAACTTGAAATCAAGAATAGTGATTAATTCTCCAATATTGATTTAAAGCATAGGCTGATTTTGTGGATCTGGTGAGTGTGCTTAGGGTTTTTCTTGAATTCGCTGGCTTTAGTGAAATGGAGAGGGATTTGAATTTAGAAATGCGTGTGAAATGGGGGATGAGGCATTGAAGAGGGAGTTATTTTAGGAGTGATTCTTCAGGGAATCTGTTATGATACTTTGTTTTGGGAGAAGATGGTTAGTGTTATTGTTATATCACTTTGGGAATGCAGTTTTTTCAATAACTTGTGGCTTGCTTCACTGGATGAGGCGCATGTATGTGAATGTCTAAACCCGATTTCCAATCTTGCAAGTGCCAATTTTTTTTAAATATGTAGTCGGATGTTGTGCCCAGTCATCATTTCCACCTCATCAAATGATATGCCATGTCAACATTAAAATGCCTAGTCAACATTAATGACGTGGCATATGTAGTCTCATATATATGTATAGATAGATAGACAGATAGATTGTACCTTACTCTCTAACATGTTAACAAACTTTAAAAAGACTTTCATATTATTTTTGACAGTTAGTACTTAGTACCTTACATTTGATTGTGCTTAATAAACGAATACTAATAAAAACAGCGTTGCTATTATAAATTTAGATACAAAGGTACTTGAGTGTTCATTTAGGTTGTAGATTTAAACCATCATCAAATAATTTAGTGGTAAAGCTTTCGGTTTCCTTACAAAAAAGAGTTTAAACCTCGTTAGGTGTATACGTTTGGGGTGACCAAGAAAGGGTCGAAAATGACCCCGGGATGAAATCGGTGAGACTATATACATATGAGAACCTCACGAACACTTTATCCGTTTACGTGTCGTAGAACAAGTGCTATTAATTGTAAAGTTTTGCATTTACAAAGGGTGTTTGTTTCGCCTTGTATACCTGGCTTGTGGCTTATTTGGTTTTGGGCTTATGTTTTATGAACTCTTTTAGTGGTTTATTTTAAAACTTTTCAGCTCATATAAGCTTATTATAACATAAGAAACTTATTTAAGCCGAAAAAAATTCAAAATAAACCACAAAAATGAGCTTACGAAACATAAGACCAAAATCAATAAGCCATAAACTGGGTGCATAAACACAAACAAACACCCGTGAAAAACTACAAGGGTATGATGCGAAAAGTATAAGGGGGCGAATACGTCACACTCAAGTCAGGAGTGGGGTTAGCAGTTAGAAAATTGCGTGCCAACAACAAGTCAGTTTTTCTTCCATCATCCTCACTGCAAGCAGCGATGACGATGTACTCCGATGAATCGTCATCTATCGTTCGTCTTAACATAGGTCATTTAAACACTATTTTACTCCTAATTCCATCCATTATTTACTGTTAAATTAACCGATCTCATTTTAATTTCCTTATGTTTAGATAATTGATCCATTTATTAGCTTAGTGTTAAATCAACGGATTTTGTGATTGTGACGTAATTGATAAGTTATGCATTTAAGCTACCTTATCATTTATTCGTTATGTTTATATTCATTTCGCGAGCCTATACGATTATTATGTAGTTAATCAGCTAATCAGGTCATAGTTTTAGTGCTGATTTAATGGATTATGCTATCTGATCGTTGTGTTTATATTCATTTTGCCAGCGTATTTGAGTATTTTGTAGTTTATAATGAAGTAAATTGTGTAGGTAATCGCTTAATTAGGTCATAGTTTTAGTATTAATTTAAGTGATTATATTAATTGATCATTAATTTCGTTTGTTTATTTTCGAGTTGCTCTGAGTATATTGTTGTATAAACTAATGTAAATTGTGTAGTAATTGATTATTGAGGTTATGTATTACACTAGTTTATTTAATTTATAGATATTGCTATCTGATCGTCGATTTTCTTATGTTTATGTTCGTTGTGAGATTCGTTTACAGCATTTTCGAAATGTTTAGGTGAAACGTTGGATGATAAAATGCGAATATTAGGTTAGGAGGCGAGGTAGTGTAAATTTCTAAGAGATGTTGGACATCCTATTCGCGTAACATTTTTTCTAGATATTGATTGTGAGAGCAGACAGGAATGTGTATGGGTTTGGTGAATTGTTGGATGATAGAATGCGAAGGTTTAGCAGCGGAGTTTGTTAAAATTCCAAGGGATTTTGGTCCTGTTTGTGTAACGTTATTGATATTCTGTGTGAAAACTAGGTTTTGTAGTTGATAATCTCGTACATTGTGTAGTTTAGTGATTGATATTTTGGCTTCTTAGTTTAATGGGCATCTCTATCAAATCGTCGATTATTTAGGCTTAGAATGATGTTAGAGCAGATTAGAGTATTTTCCGCAATTTAGGGAAAATATTGGATGATGGAACTCGAAATGAAGGTTTTGGAGATGAGTGGGTGAGAAATTGAACTGATTTGATCGTTGCATATCTAAGTGTGTTGTAGACTTGTAGATTGTGTAGTTGTTGCGATAGGGCTTAATTAAGTTGTTAATTTGAAGTTGTTGTTATGATAGGGGGAAAGAAATTCTGCACAACTGTTGATACCTTGACCCAGCGGGAGCCTCACTCGATGCTTGCAGCTATGTTCAGTGGCCGCCACACTGTTTGCAAGGACTCTGAGAAGGTAAGTATATGATCATACCGGAAAATATGTTTGGTTGCAAGATTAGGTGCTTTTAATTCCTGTATTGCTGATGTGTGTCTATACCCTGATTTGTTTCAAACTCTTGGTTTGAGCTTGATGTTTGCCATAATTAGAGTAATATTTGAATTATCATATAGAATACGGAACCAGTGGACGATTTAAAAGGTTCTTATCTTTTCTTGTACACATCTGCAGCATATACTGCTATTTATATGTCATCAGTGTAAGGGTTATTATGAAACTTCCGTGGAAACAACGAAGGGAACATTTGACAAGTTAATAAAATTTTTATAATCTACCTCTGTATCTCAAGAGAAGTACTATATCCTACCTTGCGGAATATATGGCATTTGTCAGGATGTCGATTCATCCCTCTTCCGCTTCCATGTATTTCATGGGGCTGTGCCATGGGTACCAAGTGTAGTGGGTTATTTGTTTTGCTCATACTGTCATCTTTGCATGCATTTAGGTCTTTGAGCTTGTTGAGCCTGGTTAACTGAGAACAAGCGCATTTTCTTCAAACACAGTAGAAACATGCTTTGACCACATTAAGTTTTTGCAGGGGTATGTCTTTCTTGACAGGGATGGAAAACACTTTCGGCACATTTTAAATTGGTTGAGGGACGGTGTAGTTCCCAACTTGTCCGATGTTGAATGTTCAGAGCTTGTGCGGGAGGCAGAATACTATCAGCTTATTGTAAGTCATTCCTAGTCTTCCGAATTTCTATTATTTCCAGCTTCCCCTTTTTGGTGGTTCATGCTGCTAGCTGTTGGTCCTCTCACAGTGCTGTGAAACTGATTGACAATTTTATTGCTTTCGAGTTCTTAAATTGAACGCTCTTTCTTAGTATTTTTCAAGATATACACAGCCTCAAGAAGACTAATTTTCTTATCTCAAAATAAGCAAACCCTAATCATACTATTGGTCCCCACTTGATTTCAAGTCTATTATTCAGGGAGTATTATTATCATGGACACATTACTTTTTCTAATCACCATTACTTTTTCCAATCTGCAATTTCTAACTACCAATTTGCTCCGATACTTAATTGATTGGCTTTCCTTCCATGTCCGGAAAAAACAAAGTTTCACATTATCAATACACTGTTCCTTTTGACTGGTTATTATATTTCATTATTTCAGGGATTGGTGGACGGGGTGACTGAGGTCTTGAATAATAGGAGGAAGGATGAAGAGATGGATACTGAGCTAACACGCACTGATATTATCAAATGTGTACAATCTGAAAAAGTCAGGTTAAGAGGAGTAAATCTCTCTGGCCTCGATCTTTCAAAACTGGTATGATCAAATACATCTTCTTTTGCTGAAAGTTAATTTTCCGATTATGTAGCATATGAAACTGCAAGATACTTGATGTTGTCCTATGATAAATAATTGAATAGTATTGCGGGACCTCTCGTTATAAAATACTGTCTGAAGCTGCAGTAGTTCACATTTTTATAGATTACAGTTCATTGAAATACATTTTGTGATCTCAACGGATCCTTAAGAGATTTGGGCCGGCCATTATATAACATGGATAGTACAAGAAAATTTGAGACTCATGGTCCATAAGCTATCATATATTTGAACTAAAATGCTTTTAAGGACCCTAAAACACACATCATTTGCACAACAAACCGCAGGGATTACTTATCCACCCATCTTGTCATGAAAGTTAATAAAGGAAAATAAGAAATTACACATCTCACGCCTAGTAATTAGGCTTCAAATTGTATGAAATAGCAACTATATGAATTTGTGGTGGCCCTGTAACAGGAACAGATAATTTATTTTTAAACTATACTGAATATGTTCAGTTGCATCTGATATATGCTCCCACATGACCGTGATAATTGTATTTTGAATCATACAAATAGCATTGTTGGACGGTGGATCAGTATAAAGTAGATATATATGCTGATGGTAGCGGATGCTGTTGATAGTATTCAATTTTGTGAACAGATTTGTTGGCTCTTCTGATCCAATATCTTCCATTACAACTTGTGCAGGACTTGTCATATGTGGACTTCAGCTTTGCATGCCTAAAAAATGTTTTCTTCTCACGTGCTAATCTTCATTGTGCTAAATTTCGGGTAATATGACTTAGAACTGCAAAACAAAAATTTGTCAGTTAGTTCTGAGCTAGCTTAGTCTGGGACTCATCTTGTGCTTGTGTTTGTAATGTACCTTCTTTTTATTACCTGGATTGTTAAGCATTTATTTTTATTTTCCAGGATGTAGATGCTGAAAATACAATTTTTCACAATGCAACATTGCGTGAGTAAGTATCTGCAAACCTATTATATTACTTGTAATGATGCACACATTTTGCAGTCATCTCAAATTCTCAATGCTTAAAAAAAGGCACTTTTATACCTGGCTATCATTTAAGAACCCTGTAGTAAAATCCTCTTCCATTATTATTAGCAAACTTAATTGATTTTATCTTTGCCTAGGGAAGATGTGAGTTCACCGGAGCAAATCTTCGTGGAGCTTTGCTAGCTGGAGCCAACCTTCAGAGTGCAAACTTACAAGGCAAAAATCTCTTCTTTTTGTTATTTATGATTACTTTTTCAAGTGTCTGCATAGTGTAGTAAAATCACCTCAAAAGGCAATTTTTCATAAGAGCATTGGTACTAATTGAGTTTTAATTAAGAAGCTAAGCCAATATTGACCGATCATAAATGATGATCATCTAAGGGAAATATACTCCATCGCTTTTCAAAATAAACATAAAAGTATTTTGATTTTTGCAGATGCTTGCTTGATAGATTGTAGCTTCTGTGGTGCTGATCTGCGCTCTGCACATCTGCAGGTATGTTTGAGTCTTGGTTAAGACACGATTTTGTTGCTCAGTTCTAACTTTTTGAGTATGGAATACTTCTAGTTCAACCTTTAGTGCTCTAATACTTTCTTCTAAATCCCAATAAAAAAAAACTATTGAAGCACTGGCACTGGTTTTCAACGGAATTCACTAAAGTCGCATCTATCTCCTTTTTTTGCAGTTACAAATATCTTTGTTAATTTTTGTTTAACTCCTTGGAGGTTTCTGATATCTTTCTTTCTGTATCTTCAGACGGCTGATCTTACAAATGCGAATTTGGAGGGAGCCAATTTGGAAGGAGCCAATCTAAAGGTATAAACAAGCTCTTCGAGTTCTGCAGCATGTAAAACATTAGCCATGTTTTGGTCATTGAAATACCAGATGGATGTGTGCAGAGAGTCAATGCGGTGTTAGATCGCAAAATTTATTTATTATTACAACGTTGAATAACAATCTAGATTTGAAATGTGTGTTAATTCCTTAAACATATGTAAATGAATAGGCTAAAAATCCTTAAGTAGGAATGGGTTAGGACTGGACACCAGGCCTAACTGCACCTTGATGAAGGTGGCATCTGTAACTGAGTCTGCTTTCGATTAATAGGAATAAACTAGGACCATTGGGCTTACCCGGGTCTAGGAGGTCCACTGTCCACGATTCTACATCTCTAACCACAGCTATGTAAACTCGACCATATGCAATTATTAGTTATATTCTAACTGCCGCTTGTTTCTCTATTTCTTAGGGTGCCAAATTGACCAATGCCAATCTGAAGGGTGCAAACCTCCAACGTGCTTATCTTCGTCATGTGAATCTTCGCGAAACAGTAAGTATCATCAATATCTTGCACGTTAGTCCTTTCATTCCATGTTTTTTTTTTAACGGCCCTTCAATCCATGTAATTGCAAGAAATGGTATATTAGATACGAGACAATTAGTCAAATGCCTAAAATGCTCTTTAATAGTGACAAAGATGGGTAAAACAAAACTTATGTTATAATTTGCAGGATCTGGAAGGCGCAAAGCTGGATGGCGCGAATTTGCTTGGAGCAATTAGATGACTATGAACTAATTCCGACTCTGATAAGAATGATGGTGTTCTTTTCTGTTTCCTTTTCCATTATTTTTCTGTACTTAATTGGATTTCCTTATTACTCTATGGTTCTATGCATCACTAGATTCAAGCAATTTGTGGTGATAAACAAGCTTACTGAACTTTTAGTATTACTTTTTATGTACATACCAATTGGTAAATTCTGAGATGCAAACAAATAACTTTTAGAGTCGCGGAATGTGGTGTTATGGGTATATCACTGATTTAATGTGATTCATTAAAATGAGTTGAGTACGATTATAGGTGTGGGCAATATTTTAAATCAATTCATGTGTGCGCGTATCAGTTTGTGCATGGATGGGCTGCACTGACAAGTTAATAGTCTTGAAGATGCTAAATCTGTACGTTTGCTTCAGTCATTAGTTGATTTATGCTCGAAACACACCTATGTGATCGGAAGTCCGGACAACATCAACACCTATGAGATCTGAACAGAACTTGACCACAACTTGCAACACGAGCAAATCACCACCTGAACCACATATTGATCTGCTAACTTTGTCGGAAACTAAAAACACGAGCCACAGATCTGCAAGACCAGCTCAAAGACCAACAAACCTAACCATGACCTGCTTCAAAACCAAAATCACAACCCTAACTACAAACTGAACCTCGACCTGATCACAAATTGAACCCCGAACCAAATCACGAACCGTTGACCTCATTCTGAAACACATGTTGAACTGGAACTAAATCACAAGTCGTACAAACTTGAACCTCCGTTGCTAACACGTTTGAAACACTTGCTGGAAAACCAAAAACAACACTTGCACAATTTAAGAACCCTATGAAAAAAGAAGTGAGCGAAAGTATATACATAGTAGAGAAGTGGAAGGAGGCCTCTAAACCATTGGCCGAAGCCGACAACCGGAGAAAATAAGATTGAAGTTGGCGACTGTTTTGTTGAGTATTTGAGGAGTAGGGTTTTCTTAAAGAGAGAAAACTAGGGTGCCGATTGACACTTCCAAAAGTTATGCAATGAGTACTTGTTTCAGTCACTTTTAGCCATGAGTTATAATATATTTCTCCAAAAACCCTTATTAGCCAGTAAAATGAACGTTTTAGGTGGTCATTGAAGTAATGCCCAATCGTAGTTATAAACAATAAGTAGTAATTTTGGATTCAACTGTTTTCAAAATAGTATGATTGACTTTTTTCAATCTAATTGGAGATTAAATTGTTGATATGTACTTAACATGGCCAAAATGTTTCAAAAGATTCGGTAAGAAATTTCCAAGTTTTATTTGTAAGGTACTTATTAGCTATGAACAATGGCGACCTGAGTTTTGCATGCCACAATCAGTTTGTGGTCCATCAAGGAACGGTATCAAAAGTTATGTAGTCACTTTTTGTGCTGATCTGTCTCATTCATATATGTGTTTTGAACTTTGTGATTATCAACTCAAAGTTTGCAGCAGAAGAATATATAATGAAGGTTATTAACTTATTATATTACTAAAAGATAGTATACAACAAAGGATGATACTTTACCAAAAAATACAACAAAGGAATACTTGTAGATCATTTGTATCTCAACTTTTACAAAATCAATTAAATGACATTGTATTTAGACACTGCAATTTTAACAATGTCATCAACCAGTATCGTGGGTATGGTAAGCCTTCCCCTCGATCGTCATTATTCAACAAAAATATTAATATAATGTTGCACATCTACTTACATATAAATTTAGAAGTGTACATCATATCCAGCTGACGTCTCATGTTCTCAACTGCAATGAAAGAAAAGAAAATGCTAAAAAAATATTCACGGAAAATAGTAGGTGTAAACATTCTAGTATATCATTGTAAGTAGAGGTGGACATTTTAACCTATTTACCTATAAATGGGTTGGTATTGGTTATGTTGCATCTCTTAACAGGTCAGACAGGTATGCTAAGAAGTAAACTAGTTTTTCGAAGTGTATTCAAATGCTTCTGTAATCATACTTAGCATATTAACTATTATAAATAAAAAAGAAAAGAAAAAAAAGCCATGTTTGGCGCGGCTCCAAACTGGACTGGCCCCGTTTTGACCAGCACTTAAGACTCCCTATTTTGACCTGAACTGTTAGCCAAACTACACATATTGCCATCTCTAATTATGTAAAAAGAAGGAGAAGAAAAAACTTTATGCACCTTCATTACATGCACAATATGTTCATGAGGAAGCTATTACACGTTTCCCTCAGGATGCCACTTTATGCTGCATCCAACGCTGTTAACAAGTAAAAGAAATCAGTAGAGCTCGTGAAGATGGCTTACCAATCATGTCATCAAATGAATTAGACATTGTTAGACCACATAGATAACAGATATAGGTACCTGGGCTTCTGATTTGGAGGTACTGGTTGACCACTAAGAACACAGTCTATTGCCACACTCAAGTCCCTGGCACATAGTAATTGTTACTAGTATTTAATTAAAAGTACATAACTAACTTGAGATATATAATTCAATAAAGATCTCAATATCATTTTGAAAGATTTAAGGCAATATAAACCAACCTCCCTGTGACAGGAACATTATTACTTGGTCGGGAATCATCAAACTGACCATGATAAACAAGTTCAAAGGGTCGACGGCCATCCTGGAATAAGATGACACTTGTCAACAATATTTACAGTACATAGGATTATGCTTTGTAGTTGCAGTTTGTATTTATCACTGGATATGCTTGATACTAGAAAGTGTGAATTTCAGAACAAGCCTGATATATTTAGAGGTGGAAATTTTTTGGCCCATATACTTATAACTTATGAATTGGGTCTATTTAGGTTGTGTTTCTCATACGGGTCAAATAAAAAAAAAGGGATAATCATTCCTAAATGTATCGAACAAACCTATTATTTAGTGTGTATCAAACCATTTTTTTCCTATTCTACATACGAACTTTTAATAACTTCTATTGCGTGTATCGTAAACTTTTAATAACTTCTATAGTGTGTATCATTACGGTGAGATTATGACGTGACACTAATTAATCCCTTTGTCTTCAATATATACATGTTTCGTTTAATTTATACCCGTTATATGCTAACCACATATACCCTAAACACCCATTCTCCCAGTTAAGGTTGAATATTTGTGGTTAGTTGTAGGAAAGGAGAGTTAATTGGGGTTAAGCAGGAGAATGGGGTGTTTGGGGTATTGTAATCAATATATAACGAATGTAACTTAAACGAAACATGTATATATTGAATGGAAACGGATTAAGTAGTGCCACATAATAATCTTACCGTAATGATACACACAATAGAAGTTATTAAAGTTTACGATTCACACAACAAAAGTTATTACAAGTTCGTATGTAGAATAGGAAGAAGAAAAAAAGTTAGATACACACAAAAGAATATAGTGGGTTGTTGGATACAATTCAAATTGACTGGATGGGGTCTAACAAGTTGAAAGTTGACTAGAGTCTATTTTTAATTTTTTATGCATATAACCTCCTAAATCATTAAATTCAAAGATTTATTATTATAATTGCAATAACACCGTTTTGCGTAAACATAATTAGTTCATTAGTTAGTTATAAAAATAAACACCAGACACTAACCTGTATTGATAAAAGACCCATTTCAACCCGAATTCGTTTCACCCATTACCCAATCCCCCTGACAATCCCATCTTGCTATGGTGCTACATCTACTCATAATTATGGTATGACCAAATTTTGACAACTAATACTACTTCACACAGTTGATGCGAGTTGTACCTTTTTGAATAAGAAAAACTCAGGTGTGCAAACAGCTCCATAATCTTTTGCAACATCTTGTGACTGCAAAGATACATAGCCAGCATGGCAGCACCCTTAGATTCTATAACATCATCACAGAAGAAATAATCAATCTGCTAACCTATGACTATGAAATGTCAATATCATGTTTACAGGCACAAAACTAGAAGAATGAGTTATATGTACTTATCTCAAGGGTGTAGTACATATAAAATGTGGACCTAAAGTAACAAATGTAAGTCTGAAAATTAACAAAAAAAGAAGGGAATGCAACTTTAGGGCCGTCTAAAAAGTCTTAAGTTCTTTAAATATCTTCGGCTCCTTTTGAAGCGGAGAAAGAGTGAAAGCTAATAATCACTTTTTTTTTCCATAACTTGGAAAATGGAAACTCATGCCTTTCCTTAATCGGTTACTAGTACAATCAGATACAAAGTAGAAAAAGAAAAATAGTTTAATTTGCAGGAAAGTTGCAGCCCATAGCGGGTGAGAGAAACTCTTACATGATCATAAAGGTACGGGAACGGATAATTCAACAGTCTTGCATCCTCTGCCATGAAATCTGGTCCATCCTGCAACATTGATAACATGGAGATTCATAAAAAAAAATTTACAAATTGTTCTTTCAAGTCCTTTCTGCATGGAAATTCGAATATTTAATTGAACCTGTGGATGAGTAATTGCAGAGTTAGATGATATTGCAACGACTCCAAGTCCTTTCTGCAGCAGAGAAGAAAGATTCAAGTAGCTAGAATTGAGAAAATAATGTATTCCGTATTAGTTAGCGGCTTAATTACCTCCATATAGATGTTTGAAAGCTTGACAATGTCTTTCTTCAAGTGCTTAACAAAGGGGCAGTGATTGCAGATAAACATAACCTGCAAACGATGATATCAATAACCAACCATTAGCGCACCCTTTCCTGATCTACGACATGCAGTAAGTAGTATATCCTAATAAAAAGAATGAATATATACCAGTAATGCAGGATAAGGTTCAAAATCATCCAGCTTCCACTTATTTCCTGTCAACGGCTCCTCCAACTAACAAACAAACAAAACATTATTAACTCATCATATATTTATTCTTTCATCAACTCATATATATATTTTTTTATAAAAAAAAAGGACCTCAAAGTGAGGAGCTCTAGAACCAAGAGAAACGCCTTTAGAGTCCATTCTAGCAGCACGAACTTGTAATGAGGATACTTTTTTTGTTTTTGAACTTGCTAATGTGCGCCCACTTATTATTTTTGATGGTAGAAGAACAAGAGATGATGATAAACTACTAGGAGTATTGGTTTTACAGAATAAACTAACTGACGCCATTCATAAACTATTGGTAGAACAAGAGATATGTGGTGTTATAAGTATTGTGATGTTTGGATCGGGTTTAAATGAATGGACCGGGTAATGAGTTATTCTGTTAAGTCATTTGGGCTTTATTAATTTTGATAGGCTTAGCCTGTATTTACTTTAATGCATCATTTGGCAATTGGCAACAAAAATATTATCTCAATAAATTTTTGACAAAAGTATGTTGTGTTTATAATTTTCATAGGTTCGTTTTTTTAGAAATCTAAAAGTAGGTTCAACTATTATTACGGTTCATATAGCGTTGTCTAATTTGTACTACGTATAACTTTTGTGGATATGCACTCCTCATATTAGTGGTTAATTACATTTTTGGAAGAAGCAAGCACTTGAAAGGAGAGGGTCTCAAATAATCTCTTCTGCTGTTGCTATTACGTATATTAACATAAACAAGAAAAACACTTAAGTTGTGTGTAGTAACAACATAGCGTTGAAATAACAGTTTTGTATAACTAAACATATTTTATAACTATTTACTCAAACATTACGCAATGAACAATTCAACCATCTTGAATGAATTACGTACAAAACACGTAACATTCTATCAAAAACCAGTCTGATGCAACGCACGAGTTAGTAATACCTTGTTATAAGTAAACTTCACTAAATTTGTAAAATACTACATTTATATTACTTACCTTATCTATAAATATGCATTTAAATTACTCCGTTAACACTGAAATTATAAAACACCTTTTATAAGTTATTAATACTGAATATTGTGTCTTTAGATGTAATTGCATATAATTATATAGTTATAAGTTTTGTGCACGCACAAAGTTTACACATAAATCAAGTTTATTTTAACATTTTAGTTCAGTATATACACATATAAGAATTTGCTCATGAAAAGTGTGATATAAGTATAACTAATACTTATGCACGAGTTTTTCATCATGCATTAATATCAATTAGAATTTGGTAAAATATTTGTAAAAATTTATGTTAGGTAACTAAAAATTTAATTTTATTTCACTGACAAAGATGTTGATGTTGTTATTTAAATTTCACTATTGATATTATGTTGTACACATGATGCAAGTTTAATAGCACATAATCAACGTTGATAAAATTAAAGTATACTCCTTAAAGTTTTTTAAAAATATTTTTCTAGATATACTTATATAAATAAATAAGAATTACATGAGTCATTGTTATAAGTACAATCACGTATATTTATTTTTATATTAAAGTAATCCGTGCTTACAATTTGATAATTATATTCCCGTTTTCAGTAATTTAGCCGTATTTAAAATGTAAACTCGTGTCCACATAGGTTAAACTTTTAAAAATAAAGTAAATTAGTACTTATTGAACGTATATAGCAAAAAAGAATTATACTTAGAGCACTAGTTATAATAACCTAGGTTAAACCTTAATATCGTGTCACGTCAGCGCCACATCAGCTTTAACATTTCACCTTAACTCAATAAAAAAACACCCTTTATCATAACATTTTCAAGGTTAAACCTTAACTCACCAACAATTTACAAAAACAACCCCTCGTTTAGGGACACGAAAAAAAAGAAAAAAAGAAAATTGATTTAACGTGCGTTAAGGGAATAACAGGATGTTAAGCTTTGACCTTTAACATGCCACACGGTGCGGTTAACTTGAAAATGTTAAGGTTTAACACCACTTGGGCGTTACCATACCCACGCCCCTTATAATCTTATGCAAATTTATATATTGTTATTTTAAAACAAAATATACATTGTATTTTTTAAGATATAAAGTATAAAAGGTATAAAGTATAAGGGGGTATTTGTTTATAATCCAAATTTATTGAAAAACGTGGAGGCTTATAATATTACACTTAACTCTATATAATTTTTAAAAACTAACCACTAAAGTTTTATTAATTACCTTTTTTTTTTAAGTTTTTGTTTTTACAAATTTGACACATATATTTTTATATGTTTTTTTTATCAACAAAATTTTTAAAGTTTGACCAACATCAATTTAATTTTGATATTTATTAACCAATCAAATCACACGATTTTGCTTATGCGGCAAAATTGAGCTCTTCTATTGACCCAATTGTTTTTAATTGCTCCTAAACGATGTAATTGTTTTATATAATAAAAGATTCCCCTCATTTAAAAAAAAAAAAAAAAAAAAAAAAAAAGTTTAGTAAACCTTTACTCAAAGAGGTGAAGGGTTTATAAGTTTAATGACTAGCGGGGTTTAGCAGTTACACATTAAATCACTTCTTATTCATAATCACCGGCGATGACGATCCACTCCGACGAATTGTCATCAGTTATTCGTCTTAACATAGGTCAATTTAACATATTTGATCGTTACTTCATTATGTTTATAGTGATGTAAGTTGTGTATTAATTGCTTATTTAGGCTATGCATTGGTTTATCTAGTTAATAGATAGATATCACTATCTGATTCTCGATTATTTATGGTTATGTTATTTGAGTGATTAGCTTGCATGAAACGTATAGGTGAAACGTGGATGATAAAATAAGAATATTAGGTGTAGGAGGTGCGGTAGTGTGAATTTTAAAGAGACGTTGGTCCTATTCACGTAACATTATTGATTCTGAGAGCAAATTGGAATGTGTTTTAGACTGTTAGTAGCATTAGGTTTAGGAGATGAGTTTGTTAGAATTTGGGTGTGTGTGGGTGGTAATAATCCTAATATGTTCTCTGAATCGTGTATAGATCACTTTCAGATTGAAGTATTTCGACCCTATATGCCTCGGGTATCACGAAATCCTCAATTGGATAAGACAGAGAACAACACTTTGTTTCTAAGGCACGAGAAATCAAAGCAATACACAAAAAGTTGTTATATCTGTTATGTTCTGTAAGAGATCAATAAATAATGAAAAACCATAACTGAAAGTTAGTTAAAATCGGTTAAAAACAGTTGGCGGGAAGGGTTGCAATGTTTGGGGAAAAGAGGCGACTTTTGGAGGGAAAAACCGTTTTGGGACCTAGCAAGGGGCTCTGCCCCTTGACCTCGCAAGGGGGCACGACCCCCTTAACCCCCGCTCTTTGTTCGTGGCGGCATCAAGCTAGCTAGAACGAGTGTGCACTCCGCACCTCCTAACTCGACTGTAAGTTGAACTTGATTAAGCCCTTGATCTCAAGTAAATCACAATTACATAAAATTAAGATGATGACACTAAAATCACCAACAAAGTTTGTTATGAATTCTAACGTCATGTTGTGATCTTTATCTGATCGTCGATTATTTAGGCTTAAATTGATGTCATTAGAGTAATTTTCAGCGGTCTATCCTCCCGCCTAAGTCGACCTCTTCTTCTCAATCCGTCGAGGACATGAGTACATGACCTCAAATAGGAATGCGTGGAGAGATATGATTAGAATATGAGGGTAGTTCGGGCTAGGTGGTACGAGGTAGTCTTTGGCTCTTTGCGTCTAGGTCTTTTAGGCGTCTCTTAGTTGCCTTGCCTCTTTGCGTTTTAGGTTTAGTGGTCCTATAGCATGTTCCCTTTAGGTTTTTAGTAGTCTAGTGACCTCTCTTCTTCCTTTTGTTTTGCCTTAGGCTTAAACGAAATGGGGAAGTTTTTGAGAGTGGGTGAGTGACTCACGAGTGAGTTGTCATTCCCCTTGTCAAGTCACGAATGAGTGGGGCAAAAATAAGTCACCAAGCAAGGAACGAATAAAAAGTGGGATTTTTATAATTAAATATTTGGTTTGTGAGTGTGTGTGGGGTATTTAGTGGGGTATATTTTTATAATGGTGAGTGGGAGTGATCAAAACGGATGCATGGTGAATGGGAGTGAGTGGAAATAAGAGGAGAGAAAGCTGAGGTGGCGGTGAGTGAGTTGATACCACTTCTAGTTTTAGCTTTGGGGCCCATTGCATTGCCTTACTTTGTTTCTGTGCTCCTCTCTTAGGTCTTTCTTTTCTTTTTTTTTTTGCTTGCATTTTCCTAGGTGCTTTTGCTCTCTTGCTTTTATGTGGTTTTTGCTTTTATGTTTGTTTGTTTTTCCTCGTGTCCCCTTGTCTCTTTAGCGCTTTTTCTTTTCTTTATATGTTTTTCCTGCGGTGTTTGCTTATATGTGTTTACGTCCTTTTTCTCTTATGTTCCTTTTTTTATGATATCCTGCCTTTCTGCTTTGTATGCTTGTTTGCTTGTTTTACCTTTTGTCTTTTGACTTCTCTTTCATCATTCACTTATTTCTGTTCTCTCTTACCCGCACACTTGCACTTGCCGGAGGTCTTCCTGGAAGAAGTCTCTCTACTCTCGGGTTTATCCAGAGGTAAGGGTAGAATTTGTCTACATTCTACCTCCCCCATACCCCGCTCTGGCGGGATTGGGTATGTTGTTGTAGAGTAATGATCAGCAGTAATCTAGGTAAAATATTCCAAAATAAAGGTTTTGGAGATGAGTGGGTGGGAAATTGAATTGATTTGATCGTGTTTGTATATTCAAGTGTGTTGTAGATTGTGTAGTTGTGGCGACGGGGCTTAATTAAGTTGTTAATTTGATGTTGTTGTTATGATAGGTGGAGACAAGTTCTGCACAACTATTGACACGTTAACTCAGCGGGAGCCTCATTCGATGCTTGCTGCGATGTTCAGTGGTCGCCACACTGTTTGCAAGGACTCTGAGGTAAGCATGTGAGAATACCGGAACATATGTTTGGTTGCATGATTGGGTTCCTTTATCGTTTGTACAGTTGATGTATGTTTTTACGTTTGTTTGTTTCAAATTTTTTGTTAGAGCTTGATGAGTAATGTTTAGATCATTTTGAGTTTTCTTTTGTTTTGACAAGTTTGATAGGCTGATACAACGCCACCATTTCACTGATTATTTGCCATAACTAGGGTAGTATTAATAATATCATATAGAATACGGAAGCAATGGAAGAATTAAAAGGGTTATAACTTAATACCCTTATAATACATTTGCAGTATATACAACAATGGATGTAATGTCGATCAGTGAATGGGTTATTATGAGATATAACTGGAAACGGTGATGGGATTGTTTAACAATTCAATACTATTTCACTATTTGTATAATCTCCCTCTAGAAAACTTCTTTTTTCACCTTGCGTAAAATATGGTATTTGTCAGGATGTCGTGTTTATTCCCCTTCCGCGCTGTTTCCGTGGGTATCAAGCCTAGTGGTGTATCTGCCTATTGCCTTGTTTAAACTGTCATTATGCATGCATTTAGGTCTTTGAGCTTGTTGAGCCTGGTTAACTGAGTACAAGCACTTTTCTTCTAACACATTAGAAACATGCTTTGACCATATTAAGTTTTTGCAGGGGTCTGTATTTCTTGATAGGGATGGAAAACACTTTCGGCACATTTTAAATTGGTTAAGGGGTGGAGTGGTTCCCAACTTGTCAGATTCAGAGTGTTCAGAGCTTTTGTGGGAGGCAGAATACTATCAGCTTCTTGTGAGTCATTTCTTCCTCTTCTAAATTTCTATTGTTTTCAGCTTCCCCTTTCTGTGGTTTCATGCTGCTAGTTGTTAGTGTTCTCACAGTGCTGTGAAACAGATTGTCATTTTTATTGCTTTTGAGCTCCTAAATTGAACGATTTTTCTTAGTATTTACAAACTATACACAGCGTCAAGAAGAATAACCTTTATGTCACAAACTAAGCAACCAGAATCATAATATTGGTACCCAGATTTCAAGTCTATAATACTTTGACTAAAGAATAAAAATTATACTCCAGGAGTCCAGGGATTATTACTATCATGGCCACATTACTTTTTCTAATCATCATTACTTTTTTCCACTCTGTAAGTTCTATTACCATTTCGCTCCGATAAGTATTAACTGATCATTTGATTGGCTTTCATTCTAGGTCTAAAAATACAATGTTCACATTATCAAAACCCTGTCCTTTTTGACTGATTATTATATCTCATTACTTCAGGGATTGGTGGACGAGATCACTGAGGTCTTGAATCAGAGGAGGGAGGATGAAAAAATGGGTACTGATTTAACGCGGACTGATATCATTAAATATGTAGCATATAAAAAAGGCAGTTTAACAGGAGTTAATCTATCTGGCCTCGATCTTTCAAAACTGGTATGATCAAACACAACTTCTTGTTTTTCTTATAATGGATATTCAGATTTTGTAGCATATGAAATTGCAAGATACCGGATAAATTATTTAATAGTATTGCAGGACATATAGTTACAAATTACTGCCTGAATTGCAGTAGTGCACACATTTATAGGCTGGAAAACCCTAAGACATTCAGGCCGGCCATTATATAACATGGATAGTACAAGAAAATTTGCGCTCATGGTCCATAAGTTATGATCTTTGTGAACTGAAATACTTCTATGGACGCTATAACACACAACATCTGCATAACAAAATATAGAGATTACAAGTTCACCCATGTTGACATGAGTTCTAATAAAGGAAAATAAGAATTACACATCTCACTCTGCAATTAGAGGCTTAAAGTGTATGGAGTAGCAACATGTTTCCAATGTTTTTGTGGAATTCCCTGTTATAGGAACACATATTTATATTTTACTTTACTAAATATGTTCAGTTGCATACGATACATGCTTCCACATGACCGTGATGATAAATATTTTGAATTTTTTATCATTCTATTCACATGACCTTATGGTACTAAAAACTAAAATGCTAGTTTGCGGTGATACTTGAGTGAACCAGTTGCACCACCACTTTAAAATATGCCAGTGTTTCGTCTTACAAGGATGAAAAAACACTTATAGCATCTTTTATTCTTGTTTTTTTTTTTTTTTTTCTTTTTCTTTCTTTCTTTTTTTTTTTTTTTTTTTTTTTTTTTAATATCTGAGTCCGGCTGGCCACTACTGATCAAGATGTATCTGGAGCTGGACAGCTGGTATTTAAAAAAATTAACATTTTTGGATGATGGATAAGTAGAAATTAAATATATATGCTGGATGGTAGTGGATGCTTTCAATTCGTTTATTTAAGAAAAGTATGAAAAGCAAATCGTGGTCTATTTTGTGAACATATATGTTGGCTCTTCTGACCCGATTACTTTCATTCTAACTTGTGCAGTACTTGTCAGGTGTGGACTTCAGCTATGCATGCCTGAAAAATGTTTTCTTCTCACATGCTAATCTCCAGGGTGCTAGCTTTTGGGTAATCAATGTGACTTAGTACTGCAAAACATTTTTCTGTCAGTGAGTTTTAAACTAGCTTAGTCCTTGGAGGTTTCTGATATCTTAGTTAATTTTTTCATAACTCCTTGTAGTTTTCTGATATCTTTCTTTTTGTATCTTCAGAATGCTAATCTTACAAATGCGAATTTGGAGGGAGCCAATTTGGAAAGAGCCTATTTGGTAGAAGCCAATCTAAAGGTATAAATAAGCTCTTCGAGTTCTGCAGCATGCATAACAATATAACATTAACCTTGTTTTGCCAGATGGAAGTGTGCAGGGAGTCATTGTGGTGTTACATCATCGAAAGAGCAACCTAAAGAAGAGAAAATGATTAAATTATTATTATAAAGTTGAATAATAATCTGAATTTTAATTTGTCTTAATTCTTAAAAAATATGTAAAATAAAAGGCTAATAGTCCGAAAGTAGGAATGGGTTAGGACTGGACACTAGGCCTAACTACACCTTGCTGAGGGCTGCATTTGTAACCGAGCTTGCTCTTGATTAGAAGGAACAAACAATAGGAGGTCCACCAAGACAGGTCATGTGCTGAGGACCGATTCGACATCTCTAACCACATCTATGTAAACTCGACCATATGCATTTCTCATTATATTCCAACTACTGCTTGTTTTTCTATTTCTTAGGGTGCCAAATTGACCAATGCCAATCTGAAGGGTGCAGACCTCCAATATGCTTATCTAATTGAAACAGTAAGTATCATCAATATCTTGCACTTTAGTCCTTTCATTCCATGTAATTGCAAGAAATGGTATGGTAGATACGATACAATTAGTCAACTGCCTAAAATGCCCTTTAATAGTGACAAAAATGGGTAAGACAAAGCTTATGTTATAATTTGCAGGATCTGGAAGGCGCAAAGCTGGACGGCGCGAATTTGGTTGGAGCATATAGATGACTATGAACTGATTCCAAGACTCGTACTGAATTGGATTTCCTTATTACTCTTGTTCTATGCATCACTAGATTCAAGCAATGCGTGGTTATAAACAAGCTTGCTGAGCTATTAGTATTACTTTCTATGTACATATACCAATTGGTGACTTCTGAGATGCAAAAAAGAAAATAACTTTAGAGTCGCGGAATATGGTGTTATGGGTACACCCAATGGATGCACCGGTTTATTATGATTCATTAAAATGATTTGAGTACGGTTATAGGTGCGGGCAATATTCAAATCAATTCATGTGTATTACAGAATCATACAACCATTACACTTAAACCAAAAATCATAAATCAAAAGTTGGGGATCACATTGAAGCTTATACTCATAACTTAAAAATAAACTTTTAAGCTAAAACAACCATTACACTTAAACCATGATTAAACTATAAACGTAACATTTTAACTTATAAAAACACAACCATTAACGTACCTCTACCGGACATGAATAATAACGCCTATTGGCGTTTACGTTGTTCCAGCAAGTCCGGACCACCGCCTGCTTACCACAACCACAACGCACCATTATTAATATTTGATCGAAAATATTAAAGATAAGATTTTATGAGAGAGAGGAGAGTTTAGGGATGAGTGGTGAATGAATTTAGCTTTTAATAGCCTAAAACTACTATAGCAACGACCAAAGCAGCAAGCTACTCACACGGTTTAATAAAATAAATGAAATTGCGAAATGACGATTATGCCCTCGGACTAAAGACAAAATGAAATGGAAAGGAATGAGTTTGACCAGAGCATTACGGGTCAAGAGACGCATTTGGCCTCAAAAACTTGAAAAAAAGACTCACGGTGATGAAAATGCTAACTTTCGAGGCCCGACGATTTTTTTTTGCAAGTTTAGGGACCAACGGTGTATTTTTGTCTTTTATTAATAAAAAAAACCAAGTGATCAACTCGTATAAAGTTATAATCAAATAAGAAGAAAAATTAAAATGAGAAGGGTGAGAAGAAACTAAAATCACATATTTCAGATGCACCTACAAAAGTAGATGCATCTCCCCTAAAAATTCTCACTCTTATTTGAAATGTATGGCTAGAAATACTTCTTATTCTTCTCATTTAGTTTTTCTTTCTCATTGGATCCCTTCCCAACTCGTATATTCAGGGCTCATTTGGTTTGTAAAAGGATTTGAAATCGAATTTAGATTCGGTTTAGAATAAAATAAAATGAGGTAAGAAAAAAAAAATATTTTATTAAAAACTTTAGTTTAATAGTTGATAAATGGTTTATTAAAAAGAAAGTGGGTAGTATTATTTTTTTAATAATTACTTTATGTATTGATTGTGACTTGCGAGTAGGGGTGTCAAAAATCCCGATCCGACCCGGACCCGACCTGAACTTGAACCCGAATAAGGATATTCCGGTCGGGTTAATCGGGTTCAAAATTTAACTCGGGTCAATCGGGTCAACCCGATTAACCCGAGTTCAAATAGGGTCGGGTATCGGGTTCAAAATAGTTTGCCTATTCGGGTTCGGGTCAATCCGACTAACCCGAGTTTTTTTTTAAAGAAGTATTATTCCTATACCGAAGATACTACTATTTCATTACTGATTTTGTTGCGACTAAAAGATCTAATGTCTGCAAAAATGCAACTGTTATTCGCCTATGGTTGTTATTTGATTGACACAAGTTGTAAGCTGCAACTATTGTCAAGTTATGAGAGTATTGTTTTTTTAAGTTCTTATTATTCTATGTTCTTAGCATCTGTTTACTAATGCAAGTTGCAATTTGAAAATTTGCAAATATGCATGTCTGCAATAAGCATGCAAGTCTCTAACAAACCATCGCAACATAATTATCTATTTGGTAACTACTTATACATTTCTTGCATGCATTTGCATAGTTAAATGTTGCATTATAATTGTGGTTATTTAATATTTATACGTTTAGCTATTGCAAATTTGCAAATCAGCTCACTGTAATGAACAAATGCAACAAATAAACATATGATTTATACACGTGTTTTTTAGCTGTTTAAGATTTTAACTAATAAATATAAGTAATTAAATTATGTGATTTTATAAATGGCACATACCGGAACCCGACTTGACCCGATTCTCTTTTTGACCGGAACCCGGCTAACCCGAGTTCAAATAGAATCGGGTTTGGATATGTTATTTGGGTTTTTCTAACTTGTGCCCTAGGACATAAGTTAAGCACATAAAAAGTACACCGAAAATACACAGAGACCTACATAAAAGTACAATTGTCTGAACTTTTATGTGGATCCATGTGTACTTTTCAGTGAGTCCCTGTGTACTTTCGGTGTGCTTAACCTGTGCCCTAAGGCACAAGTTAGAAAAACCCATGTTATTTTTATCCTCGACCCGACTTTAACCCGACCCAAATTAACTCGAACCCAACCAACCAACCCAACTAACACCCCTAATTGTAAGTGAGCTCACTTCCATTCCTAAAAACTTGAACCAAACATTTAATTATTTGAATTCAATCCAAAAGTTATAACCAAACGGGCCCTCAAAAGAGGTGAAGGGTTTATAAGTTTTGTGAGTAGCGGGGTTTAGCACTTACACATTACATATTCTTGTTCATAATCACCGGCGATGACGATCCACTCCGACGAATCGTCATCAATCGTTCGTCTTAACATAGGTCTATTTACGTAATTTAACATATTTGATCGTTACTTCATTATGTTTATATACATTTTATTAGTTGCTCGGAGCATAAAGTGATGTAAATTGTCTAGTAATTGCTTATTTAGGCTATGCATTGGTTTATTTAGTTTATAGATAAATATCGCTATTTGATTCTCGATTTTTTATATTTATGTTATTTGAGAAATTAGATTACAGAGTTGTCGAAACATTTAGGTGAAACGTCGGATGATAAATTGCGAATATTAGGTTTAGGAGGTGAAGTAGTGTGAAGACATTGGTCCTATTCGCGTAACATTATTGATACTTTGTAATTATTGATTATGAGAGCAGACATTAATGTGTATGGACGATGGAATGGGAAGTTAAGGTTTAGGAGCGGAGTTTGTTAGAAATTCAAACGGATTTTGGTCATGCTCGTGTAACGTTATTGACATGAGCTGCTCTGAGTATATTGTTGTATAAAGTGATGTAAATTGTCTAGTAATGGATTATTTTGGTTATATATTAGTGTATTTGATTATCTTCGACTTTCTTATGGTTATGTTCGTTGTGAAATTTGTTTAAAGCATTTTCAAAATGTTTAGGTGAAACGTTGGATGATAAAATGCGAATATTAGGTTTAGGAGGTGACGTAGTGTGAATTTAATAGAGACGCTGGTCCCATTCGTGTAACATTATTGATTCTTTGTAAATAATATTGATTGTGAGAGCAAATTGGGATGTGTTTTAGACTGTCAGTAGCGTTAGGTTTAGGACCTGAGTTTGTTACAAATTCCAACGGATTTGGTCCTGCTCATGTAACGTTATTGATACTTTGTGATCATCGTCGATTATTTATGCTTAAATTGATGTGAGAGCAGATTAGAGTAATTTTGAGTAATCTAGGTAAAATATTGGATGATGGAACTCGAGATGATTAGATGAGAAATTGGAACTGATTTGATCGTGTTTGCATATTTAAGTGTGTTGTAGATTCTGTAGTTGTGGGGATGAGGCTTACTTAAGTTGTTAATTTGATGTCGTTGTTGTTGTTGTTATGATAGGGGGAGAGAAATTCTGCACAACTGTTGATACGTTGACCCAGCGGGAGCCTCACTCGATGCTTGCAGCTATGTTCAGTGGTCGCCACACTGTTTGCAAGGACTCTGAGGTAAGCATGTGAGAATACCGGAACATATGTTTGGTTGCATGATTGGGTTCCTTTATCGTTTGTACAATTGACGTATGTTTTTACGTTTGTTTGTTTCAAAATTTTTTTTAGAGCTTGATGAGTAATGTTTAGATCACTTTGAGTTTTCTTTCATTTTCTTTAAGCAAAAACATATATTTTATTCCCAGGCCGGGATGAAGTTGAAGTTCAAATTTATCCACTATGTATGGCGAATCAGTTTTGACAAGTTTGATAGGCTGATACAACACCACCGTTTCACTGATTATTTGCCATAACTAGGGTAGTATTAATAATCTCATATAGAATACAGAACCAATGGACGAATTAAAAGGGTTATAACTTAATAACCTTATAACACATCTGCAATATATTCAACAATGGATGTATATGTCGATCAGAGAACGGGTTATTATGAGATATAAATGGAAACGGTGAAGGGATTGTTTAACAATTCAATACTACTTCACTATTTGTATAATCTCCCTCGAGAAAAATTCTTTATCCACCTTGCGTAAAATATGGCCTTTGTCAGGATGTAGTGTTTATTTCCCTTCCATGCTGTTTCCATGGGTATCACGCCTAGTGGTAATCTGCCTATTGCCTTGTTTAAACTGTCATTATGCATGCATTTAGGTCTTTGAGCTTGTTGAGCCTGGTTAACTGAGTACAAGCACATTTTTCTAACACATTAGAAACATGCTTTGACCATATTAAGTTTTTGCAGGGGTCTGTATTTCTTGATAGGGATGGAAAACACTTTCGGCACATTTTAAATTGGTTAAGGGGTGGAGTGGTTCCCAACTTGTCAGATTCAGAGTGTTCAGAGCTTTTGTGGGAGGCAGAATACTATCAGCTTCTTGTAAGTCATTTCTTCCTCTTCTAAATTTCTATTGTTTTCAGCTTCCCCTTTCTGTGGTTTCATGCTGCTAGTTGTTAGTGTTCTCACAGTGCTGTGAAACAGATTGTCATTCCTAAATTGAACGATTTTTCATAGTATTTACAAACTATACACAGCCTCAAGAAGAATAACCTTTATGTCACAAAGTAAGCAACCAGAATCATAGTATTGGTCCCCAGATTTCAAGTCTATAATACTTTGACTAAAGAATAAAAATTATACTCCAGGAGTCCAGGGAGTATTACTATCATGGCCACATTACTTTTCCTAATAATCATAACGTTTTTCCACTCTGTAAGTTCTATTACCATTTCGATCCGATAAGTATTAATTGATCATTTGATTGGCTTTCATTCTAGGTCTAAAAATACAATGTTTCACATTATCAAAACCCTGTCCTTTTTGACTGATTATTATATCTCATTATTTCAGGGATTGGTGGACGAGATCACTGAGGTCTTGAATCAGAGGAGGGAGGATGAAAAAATGGGTACTGATTTAACGCGGACTGATATCATTAAATATGTAGCATGTAAAAAAGTCAGTTTAAGAGGAGCTAATCTCTCTGGCCTCGATCTTTCAAAACTGGTATGATCAAACACTCTTCTTGTTTTGCTTATAATGGATATTCAGATTATGTAGCATATGAAATTGCAAGATACCGGATAAATTATTTATTAGTATTGCAGGACATATAGTTACAAATTACTGCCTGAATTGCAGTAGTGCACATATTTATAGGCTGGAAAACCCTAAGACATTCAGGCCGGCCATTATATAACATGGATAGTACAAGAAAAATTGCGCTCATGGTCCATAAGTTATGATCTTTGTGAACTGAAATACTTCTATGGATGTTATAACACACAACATCTGCATAACAAAACATAGAGATTACAAGTTCACCCATGTTGACATGAGTACTAATAAAGGAAAATAAGAATTACACATCTCACTCTGCAATTAGAGGCTTAAAGTGTATGGAGTAGCAACATGTTTCCAATGTTTTTGTGGAATTCCCTGTTATAGGAACACATGATTTATATCTTACTTAACTAAATATGTTCAGTTGCATACGATACATGCTCCCACATGACCGTGATGATAAATATTTTGAATTTTTTTATCATTCTATCACATGACCTTATGGTACTAAAAACTAAAATGCTAGTTTGCGGTGATACTTGAGTGAACCAGTTGCACCACCACTTTGAAATCTGCCAGTATTTCGTCTTAGAAGGATAAAAAAACACTTATAGCTTCTTCTTTTTTTTTTTAATTTATTATTATTATTTTTTTTCTTTCTTTTAATATCTGAGTCCGGCTGGTCACTACTGATCAAGATGTATCTGGAGCTGGACAGCTGGTATTTTAAAAAATTAACATTTTTGGATGATGGATCGGTAGAAATTAAATATATATGCTGGATGGTAGTGGATGCTTTCAATTCGTTTATTTAAGAAAAGTATGAAAAGCAAATCGTGGTCTATTTTGTGAACATATTTGTTTTCTCTTCTGACCAAATTACTTCTATTTCTAACTTGTGCAGGAGTTGTCATATGCGAACTTTAGCTATGCATGCCTGAAAAATGTTTCTTTCTCATGTGCTAATCTCGTGTGTGCTAACTTTTGGGTAATCAATGTGACCTAGTACTGCAAAACATTTTTCTGTCAGAGTTTTAAACTAGCTTTAGTCCTTGGAGGTTTCTGATATCTTAGTTAATTTTTTCATAACTCCTTCTAGTTTTATGATATCTTTCTTTCTGTATCTTCAGAATGCTAATCTTACAAATGCGAATTTTGAGGGAGCCAATTTGGAAAGAGCCTTTTTGGCAGGAGCCGATCTAAAGGTATAAATAAGCTCTTCGAGTTCTGCAGCATGCATAACATTAACTGTGTTTTGCCAGATGGAAGTGTGCAGGGAGTCATTGTGGTGTTACATCGAAAGAGCAACCGAAAGAATAGAAAATGATTAATTATTATTATAAAGTTGAATATTAATCTAAATTTTAATGTGTGTTAATTCTTAAAAATATGTAAATAAAAGGCTAAAAGTCCGAAAGTAGGAATGGGTTAGGACTGGACACTAACTACACGTCTACGCCTTGCTGAGGGCTGCATTTGTAACTGAGCTTGCTCTTGAATAAAAGGAACAAATTAGAACCTTTGGGCTTACCCGGGTGTAGAGGTCCACCATATCAGGTCTGGTCATGTGCTGGGGACCGATTCAACATCTCTAACCACATCTATGTAAACTCGACCATATGCATTTCTCATTATATTGCTTGTTTCTCTATTTCTTAGGGTGCCAAATTGACCAATGCCAATCTGAAGGGTGCAAACCTCCAATATGTTAATCTAAGTGAAACAGTAAGTATCATCAATATCTTGCACTTTAGTCCTTTCATTCCATGTAATTGCAAGAAATGCTATGGTAGATACGAGACAATTAGTCAAATGCCTAAAATTCCCTTTAATAGTGACAAAAATGGGTAAGACAAAACTTGTGTTATAATTTGCAGGATCTGGAAGGCGCAAAGCTGGACGGCGCGGATTTGCTTGGAGCAATTAGATGACTATGAACTGATTCCAAGACTTGTACTGAATTGGATTTCCTTATTACTCTATGGTTCTATGCATCGCTAGATTCAAGCAATGTGGTTATAAACAAGCTTGCTGAACTATTAGTACTACTTTCTATGTACATACCAATTGGTGACTTCGGAGATGCAAAAAACAAAATAACTTTATAGTCGCGGAATGTGGTGTTTCGCAATGGATGCACCCATTTTCTATGATTCATTAAAATGATTTGAGTACGGTTATAGGTGTGGGCAATATTCAAATCAATTCATGTGTGTGCGTGTCAGTTTGTGCATGCATGGGCTGCACCGACAATTTAATAGTCTTGAAGATGCTAAACCTGTACCTGTGCCTCATAGTCATTAGTCGATTTATGCTCGAAACATGCATCAAGAGAGTGATCTTGTCTGATGTGTAGATCGTACATTGGGGTCTGGGGAATGGGAGGGGAGGTAGATGCATGTATATGTTTAGATTTATTTATAAACTGCGTGGACGGTTCCTTTGGAGGGGATCCAGGAATATTGTAGTTATCAGTAAAATGCACATGACTCCATTGGTAATTTTAATATAAACATAGTTACTGTATCTTCCAAGGTTTTGATAACAGGTGACATTCTTTATCCATTATGTAACCAAGGTAGTTTTGTGTTGTCATTTTTCTTTGTATTTGATTGTGGTCTATTGCAGGTGAAGTTCTTAGTAATTGTGTAGTTAAGTATGCTCATGTAAAAGTAGTACTGGTTTGGGTGACTTGCCGGAAAGTCTTCACATGAGGCCACAAAATAGACGGGATGTTACAATGAAAACCTTAGTCGATGCTGAACCCACACCTTCCATAACCCGAAACAAAATGTCGCGCTTCAAGGAAATCAATGTATCAAGGTTATGAAACAAACCACGGTCGTTGATATCCGTCCAAGTGTCTTATGGAACAAAGATAGATGGGTACCATTGACGTATCTTATCCAAACTTATTTTTGAGCGTTGAACAAAAATATCAATATCAAGGATTGCGATTGATTAACCACATTCTTGTACCGGTTGTAAGGCCGACATGTATTATGTATAGTTAATTTGTACAAAAAAGTCCTTTAAGAATCTATTCCATTCGAGTTACTTTTCATCTAGAGAATCATCACATAACTTTTTTGACGTAATTTCACTTGAAAGTTCTAACCAAAAAAAAAAAAATAATAATTCGTCAAACATGTGGTTGTAACTTCACAAACGTATTTGACGTAATATTTACTTCAATTTGAAATATATTTTCCCATAAATAGTCGATAATAATTGAGGTGCTTGATTCGATATCATTATTTTAGTCGAATATTTTACCAACCAAAATTAAAGTCATGAAAAAGAGGTAAAGTAGTGGAGGCCCATGAAAAAAATAATAGATGTCGTCGATTAGTCGAGTTATTTGGTGGGTCCCACATAAATGAGTCAGCGTGATATATGGATTTAAGATGAGGCCAAGTGGAAAGTGGACCCCACCTCCTTACCGACATTTTTATTTTTATTTTCTTTTTGGTATTGCCGCGTCACGTACGCGTTCTAAAAAATACTCGTAACAAAATAAATACAGTAGTTTTTCTTACCAATTTTTTGGTATTGAATTTGATTAAGACTAAGAACTAAATTACGAAAAGACATGTCACTTGTTTAAGACTAGACTAGAAGTAACCATGTGTTCAGACATGCATGCTTATGAACCACACAAGATGTTCTTTGGTGATATTCTTGAAATTATAATCTATATTAGATATAATGAACGAAGACCAGTGGCGGAACTTGGGCATTAATTTTGGGGGGGCCGAATTTATTTTGGGGGGGCCGAATCGGAGATTTATTTATAACCTCAACTAAATTACCCCTAAAATCTACAATATTTACATTAGGTGTCGTAAATTTTGGGGGGGCCGGGACCCTCCCCTGCCCCCATTAAGGTCCGCCCCTGACGAAGACACATCACTTTTAATTTTAAGACGTACAAAAAATTAAGCATGATTTACAACACTTTAGTGCACCCAATTTTCATAATTACAACAAAGTAAGCATACTGTACAACAAAATAAAACGTAGTATCATTTTAAGACCAAAATTCTATCAAACAACATTAATGTTATTACAACAATTTAAGCACAATGTACAATAGCTGCAATCAATTTTTAGATTTTCAACAAAATAAGCATAGTGTATAACAAAATAAGCATGATGTAATTTTCAGACTTATTTTCAGATTTTCAACATTAATGTTATTAAAGTGGTCAATGTTATTAATGACTACTACTTACAAGAAAAGAAACATAGTATACAACACTCTAATGCACATAATTTTCAGACGTACAAGACAAGAAGCATAGTGTACAACAAAACACCACATTAATACTATTTAATGTAGTCAATTATTTAACTGGTCAATAAATACAATTAATACAGTTATTAAAACACCCTTTACATAAAAAATACAAATTATCAAGCATATTGTACAACCAAATTAAACACAATCATGCATTAAATTTCACTACTACAAATAATAAAGCACATTATACAAATATTCAAGCCCAAACGGGCAACGGACCGAATGGGCTTGAGCCCGAACAGGCGCGGACCAAACGGGCTCGAGCCTGAGCAGACACGGGCCAACAGGTTCGAGCTCAAACGGGCACGGGCTATACGAAATTCTTGATATCCGTAAATTTATTGTTAAAAATAACATAATAAATTAAAATACATTATTTATCGAAAATTTTTATTTTAGGATACCCGCCGCTGCAACGCACAGGTACCCTGCAAGTTTTATTAAACAAAAGAGAGTAAAAATTGGAGCGTGATTATTGATTATAAAAGTGAGAAGTCTAAGGAATAATTACGTGATGGGAGCGGCCGAATTATGGCCAAAGGTAACCGGTGTTTACAGATTCTTTTTAACTTTTAAGAGCACTTTTTATGGTAACTTAGGTTAAACTTTAACACCGGGTCCTACTATTAATACCCTCCCTACCATATAGCCTGCCATCTTGTCCCCCAGGGAATATTCCTTTGTCCCCCGCTTTTTTCAGTACAACACAGTTTTTTGTCAGTTTCTGTTCCGTATTTCTGACAGTTTTAAGCATTTGGCTTATTAAACTTTATATTTACAGTTCCGCATTTTCAGGTTTATAGCTTTTTGATATAAACAAAATTATAAAAATAAAAAAAAAAATAAAAAAAAATAAAAAAAACAAAAAAAAACAGGGGGGTCTCAATAAAAAAACAGGGGGGTCTTAATAACTCAACCCTTAACACCATGTCACGTAAGCGTCACATCAGCTTTAACATTTCACCTTAAATCTCCCTTATCATAACATTCCCAAATTAAACCTTAACTCACCAACAATTTACAAAAACAACCTCCCATTTAAGGTGAAAAAAAAAAACTGAAATTGAAACTTGTCTATAACGTGCGTTATCCCCTTAACATTGTTAAGGTTTGCCTTTAACACCACACATGGTGTGGTTAACATGGCTTAACACTTAAATGTTAAACCTTAACCTCCACATACATGTTACCATACCCACCACTCTAAATAAGAGAAAAATTAACTCTAAAGTTCGATTTACAATAGACGTGATAAAGTAAAAATCAGTGTTCTAAAAAGCGCGCCATGGCGCCGCCAAGGCGCGAGGCGTGGTCTCGGCGCCACGAAATGAATCAAGGCGCGAGGTCTAGGCGTCGTGTGAAAAGGCGTGAGATAAGGCGCGAAAAGGCGTGAAAAGGCGCGCCTTTTGGTAAGGCGTGGCGCCATTTTTAGAAGAATTTAAGGGATTTACGGATTTTGGCTTGAATTTATAGTATTTTGGTTATTTCCTTCTTGGGCTTCGTTATTTCAAAACTTAATTCCTATTTTGGCCTCATATTTGGGCCTGGTTATTTGGGGTTGGGGCTTTAGTTATTGAAATTGCTCTTAAAAAATGATACAAAATTATAAATACATAAATCTATAAATATTTTTTTGTCGCCTTAAGCACGCCTTATGAAAAGCAAAAGCTTCGCAAAGGCTTGTAAGGCTTGAGGCGTGGCTATGCCGCCATGCCACGCCTCACGCCTTTTAGAACATTGGTAAAAATTGAGTTCACTTTTCAGCATGGGTGTTCAAAAAATTTGAGAAATTGACGAACCGAGCCAAACTACTCTATCCGAAACCGAAAAAACCTGAAAGCAAAGAAACCGAAACCTAAAAAAACCGAAACCGAAAAAACCCGCTTATCACATTTCGGTTTCAATTTTTATTTTTTGATATCCGCGGTTAACCGAACCGAACCGTGCTTAATGCATGAAGTTTTTTTTTTTAACTAAATATTCAAAAAATCATATAAGTATTAATTATATTATTGCATTATTTTATTGTATAACACATTTTTTGCTCATAATGTAAACATTTCTAAACATTTATTTGTGAAAGTTGATAAATCTGATCGTAATCTTTAGATTATTTTGTTAAATAATTATGTATGGATATTTGAATGTAATTATTCTAACGTGATAACTTTTGTATGACTATTATCTATTAAATGTCATTTAATTGTAACAAAATGACATTATACACTACAAGAATTCTGTCTATTACCCACAGGCACAATTTGTGGGTAAAAGACAAAAATTCGTGGGAAATCGGCAAATACCCACGTAATACCCGTGAATATAAAAACATGGGTAAAACCTCCGAGGGTAAATGTTTGCCCACAACATTTTCAATCCATGGGTATTTTACCCGCAACAAAAATTGTGGGTGTTCGTATTTAGACAGTGGGAAAATCTTTCATGGGATTTTATAAATACCACGAAAATACCCTTGAATTTTGTCATGGGTGATCAGTGGGTATAAATTCACACAGATACGGTAGTGTCTAAATCCGGATGTAAATATTTTAAATTTACCCGTAATAATCTGTGACTAATTTGCGACTAAATACCCATCATGTATTATAATTAAGGTAAGTGGCGTTTATATATAATTATGGATATGGATTAATTCCTTTGAACATAACAATATTTTTCTAAAACTCCTTTTCATGTTGATCGATAATTCAATATACGAATATAATCACAAACATTAACGTCATAATGAAACTACAATCAATCAATCAATATTCTCTGATGGGTTAATCCATCATTTATTACAAACATATCATGGAATATACACATAACTAAAATATGAAAGTTTTGAGAGCAACCGAAGGTATCATCTTATACATATATATACGTCGGCTTATACAGTAACAAGGGAGAAGGAATATTCGAAGTGAAGTCGTCCAACAGTTTACTCGTTGTGAGGTGCTCAAACATGGATGGCCATCTCCTTTGTGTTGTATTCATATGGAATCTGTAAGTGCAATAACCAGAGATGTGTAAATGAACAAAAAAACGTGATTAGATGCACAAAAACAATATAAATACAAAAAATGGTTTGGATAATAACGAAATATTATATAATTCATTACAATCATTTTCAAACCTGTAGTTAAAATATTGCCTCCTCAAATGCATCTGGTGAGCTTCTGACTATTAAAATGATGAAATCTTATTTTACCGGGGTAACTTTTTTACCCAAAAAAAATGATGAAACCTGTCAAGACTAAAACAAGTATGTCAAGCATATTGTTATTCTTTTTTGAGCAGTAAGCATAAAATAATTGATCAAATCAGTTTTTAAGATTGAAAAAAAATGAACAACAAATGTCAACTTGTGAAAAGCAAACCCAACACCGACAGTAAATGATAAAAAGGGAAAATATGGTGGATAGTCTTCTACACATTTTTAGAACAATGAAAAGTGCAAGACATGAAAGACTAATAATGTATAAGCATGGACGGTTTCAAGAGGAAGGTTTAAAGAAGTTTGGGGTGGAGGCTTTGAAAGAAGATATGGGTGGCGGTTACTTGAATGAGATTATCTGGGGATTAAAATTTTGAAATTTTAAATAGCGGAAGTTTTAGGCGCCATATTTTTAGTTTGTAATTTTTAAATGTGATTTATTGAAGATTAAGGAGTAACAATCATGAACGTCTTATAGGAAATATTATTAGTATATAAAATAATTAAAAATCGTATACTTTCCCTGTATTAAATTAAATGTCTATATTTGTAAGAAATAAGTTTGAGTGGAAGCTATGGAAGAAATAAACTTTTCTAGTTGTGGAGGGTAGTTGGGTTTGGATCAATTTGGGTCAAGGCTAAAAAAAATACTTGAAGCCAACCTTATTTAAAACTCGGGTTAGTCGGGTTTGGGTCAATTCGAGTAGGGTCAATTTAAGTTCGGGTCAACCCGAATATAAGTAAAATAATTTAAAAAATTGCTTGCTTCAATATGTTTAAATTGTAAAAGTGTTAGTCGAGTAGGGTTGGTCAGGTTCGGGTCAATTCGGGTTGAGGTTACAAAAACATACTCGAACCCGACCCTATTTAAAACTCGAGTTAGTCGGATTGAAATTATTGACCTGAGTAATCTGAACCGGATAGGCTTAGTCAGGTTCGGGTTCAAATTGGATCGATCTTTTTGACACCCTTATGGTAAACTAAATTAAGTGTTCACTTTGTAAACTTTATTGATCAATATACTTTTTAAAAGGTCATGATTAAATTTATACTATTACTCATATAAAGAGAAAACACATTTGATTAACACTTAAAACTTCAAAAGTGAATAATTTTTTAAGACTAAAATAACCATACTTATATAGTTATATGTACATAAAAAGAAATTGCACACAAATTAACGCTACAATGTTTTTGCATTTTGTGTTTATATTTGATTTTAATAACTCCGTGCATTTACAATGTTTTAGTATTACGATCAGTTCAATTAAATAATAATAAAATATTGTTCTTTGTCTAGGGAAACATAATCTCGAGCATTCATTTATAATAAAAATAACCTTTGTTTTCACCTGTAGCAATTTTGCCCACAAAAATGGATAAACGTTTGTAGAAAGTATATTGAAATGCATTTCCATTAAAATGATGTAAAGATGATCATCCTAATGGTTATTTTGTTTTGTTAAACGATTAATTAACCTTTTTGAATATATCTTTCTTGAAAGTAACGAAAGTTAGTTTTAAGTAAATAAAATTGCATAAAAAAGTAACTATTATACAATACCGACTAAATTTTTATGGGTAAATCCGTGTGTATGTTTACCCATAGATTACCCAGAAAAAATACCCACAAACAAGAAAAGATTGCCTACTTTGTGGGTAACATAAAATACCCACAACATTACCCATGATTTTTCCCGCGATTACTTTTTATGTGGGTAATTTGTGGGTAAGAGTTTAATGAAAATAATTCACCCACAAATTTCACACCAAGATTAGGTACGTGGGTATTTTTCACGGGTAAATTGTGGGAAATTCGAGGCAAACTTTTTTCGCAATTTTCAATACTTTTTCGTGGGTAACTCACGGGAAATTTGTGGGCAAATAGCCACTAATCTGTTTACATGGGTAACTTTCGTGGGGAATCGACAGTATTCTTGTAGTGATACATTTTAGAACATGTTCTTGTTTATACGGTTAAACTCGAATACACGTTTAAAATGGTTAACCGTGACCCGAACCACTGGTAACCGCTCATTTCGGGTACCTGCTTACCCGCCTAGTACGGTTCGATTTTGGATAGAAAAATTAATTACCCGCCCCGCGATGGGTAGTTTAAATCTTCTGACTAACCGAACCGAACCGCCCCGCGAACACCCTTACTTTTCAGTTAGTGATGGATCAACTAAACAATATTTGAAACACGATGCATTAAGAGCGGGTGTATCTCGAAGACTTTAATATTCTTCATGATAATTATCATCACGAAAGAAAATTTTATTATTAAGGTCTCGTGACAAGACGAGACCCTTAAATCCGTCATTGCTTGAAGACACATAGGAAAAGGTCATAAACGTTTGTATATTGATAAATGATCTAATACATGTTTTTGTGCCTAAGCGATTTCATAACCTAGAACGAATGCTAGCGCCAAAAAATTGTCATTAACTCATTATCATATTTGTACATGTTAGGGATCGACTTTAGGATTTGATGAGCTAACTTTTTTGGGGTTTGAATTCACCATCACATAAACTTAGGCCCTTGCAACTCTTTTTTTGGACCTACTGTACATGCTAGTGCCTAATCTATTGGGTTTGAACCCACCGTTACACAAACTCAAATCAAATAAAGTATTTTTTTTTTAGAAGGTTAGCATGACCATTTCAAATTTATTTGCACATAACATAAATTAAATTTAAGACCTCACATATTTTATAATGATCTCACAAGCTATTATGCCAATAAGTCACCCTTTGGTTACAGGACCTAGCTTTGGCACCATTTTCTCACAAGTCACCCTTTATGTGGTTACAAGACCTAGCTTTTGGCATCATTGTTAGAGCATCAGGTGTGGGAGACGTTGTGCCTCGCCGTGGCTGACGTGGAGCCCCGCCGTGGCCCGCCGCCACACCGAGGTGGCTTGCCGTCGGCCGTCGTGAGTTTTGAAATCGTGGGGACGACGAAGCAAGTTTCTGACAAAAGGCAAACACAAGTTTTGTTTTTAATTTGTATCCGTTACACAACGGATTAATTTATTTATTTATTTTTTTTTTATTTTTTTTATTAAAACCCACCACTCCATCTATAAATTAACATAACATTTCATACAATTTTTTCATATTCAAGCAAAACAAAACCATTCAAACTTGCTGAAAACATGAGTTACGATAGTGAATCATCTTATTCCGGCGATAGTGATCTTGAAGAGTTAACGGAATTAGAAATGTATATTAAAGAGTTCGAGGCGGAGCAAACGTTGCAGGAACAAGCACCCGATCCTTCACAGCGTCATCAATATGTCCCTCGTGAACGTGAAATTGCTGATGCACGTCTTCTTGCTGACTATTTTGGCGACAACCCAAAATATACAGACGTTAATTTTAGACGTCGATTTCGTATGAGCCGTCGTCTATTTCTACAAATAGTACAAGGTATTGAAACATATATTGAAACTCATCATCCTCTTCCTAAGCATTTTGATTTCTTTAGAATGCGACCCGATGCTAGGGGTGTAATGAGTTTTAGTGTGATTATGAAATGCACATGTGCCCTACGCCAATTGGCTTACGGGATATCAGCTGATGCATTAGATGAGTATTTACAAATAGGTGAACACTGTGCACGCGATTGCCTAGATTTTTTTCTTATGTGCATAATCCAACTATTTATTAAGGAGTATTTAAGAAAACCAGATGAGGATGACATTCGTCACATATACCATGCACATAACACTGTTCATGGGCTTCCAGGAATGTTGGGGAGCATCGATTGTATGCACTGGGAATGGAAAAACTGACCGAAAGAATGGCAAGGCCAATTTCATAGAGGTGATAAAAAATATCCCACTATAATGCTTGAAGCTGTTGCTTCATACGATTTGTGGATTTGGCATGCTTTTTTTGGGGTAGCGGGTGCGAATAACGATCTAACGGTTTTAAATAATTCTCCGTTATTCGACGACTTGCTTGATGACATCGCCCCTGAGGTTGAGTTTGAAGTTTACGGGTGTAAATTTAAGCAAGGGTATTATCTAGCTGACGGAATCTACCCGGAGTGGGCATCTTTCGTCAAGTCATTTACAGTTGCAACTAATCCAAAAAATGCCGCATTCAAAGCGAAACAAGAAAGTGCTCGAAAAGACATCGAAAGAGCTTTTGGTGTCCTCCAAGGACGTTGGCATATCATTGCCCAACCGGCGCGTGCATGGACTGTTGGCAAGTTACGGAGAATCATGTACGCGTGCATCATAATGCATAACATGGCTTTGAAAGATGAAAACTTTGCGATGTCAGATATTGCTGAAACGTATATTTCTCCAACACCAAATTTACAGCAGACATGGATTGAACGTTGCCAAGTGCAAAGAAAAAAAGCCAAAGAACTACGTGATAATCGCAAACACGCAAAGCTTCAACGATGTCTCATCGAGCATGTTTGGCAACAACTTCAATGGACACAATTTCAACAACATAATTCGGATAATTAGTTTCGTTATAATTTCATGTATTTCTTGCGTATGTTTTTTTTTCGTATCTTTTTTTTATGTTTAGTACGTTTTTTATTAAGTTATGTGTTGTATTTTTAATTTGAATGAAATGAATTTATTTAGTTTATTTGGAAATGAAAATTGAATAAAAAAATAAAGTGGTAGTGGTGGCCCCCAAATGAAGAGGTTGAGGTTTGTTATGAGTGAGGAGGGGGTTTGTTGTGGAAAAATGGGATGCTGATGTGACGCTGAGGTGGCACGATGACGAAGTTGAAGCTTGTTACGACACCTGATGCTCTTAAGTTGTTATGAAGTAAGTAGGGTTAAAAAAGAGTTGCAAGGGCATAAGTTAAGAAAGACTATCAAATACAGTAATCACTTTTGAAAATAGAAAAAGAAAAAGACCCGTAAAATTCGGTTCTTAATTTTAGTATAGAATATCTCAAAAATAATAAAAAGAATCCACCCAATTAAAAGATTAGTCGGTTACTGCAATTAGGGGTGGCAATTCGTGTCGGGTTTAGGTTGGCGGGTCAGAAAATCCCAACCCAAACCTGACCCGTTTAAATCATCGGGTCAACTATGTCAACCCTAACATGTTTAAACATAACCCGAACCTAACTCATTTAACCCGTATATATACTTGGGTTGGCGGGTTAAATAGGTTACTCGGTTTGAATATGTTAAACGGGTTGAATCGATTCAGCGGGTTTCGGGTTGACCCATTTAAACATTTTTATACACAAAAGTTGACACATTACACGAGTTAAACATGTTGTTGGGTTAACATGTTTAACATATTTAACTCGCATAATAAAATATAAATAATTTTGAGTTTATGAAAAAAATCTTAAACGGGTTGACGGGTCGACCCGATTATTTTATTCTCAACCCGAACCTGACCTGTTTAATAAACGGGTTAGGTAGGTCGACCCAAACCTGACCCGAAATCTATTTAGCACAACCCGAACCTGTTAATTTTCGTGTCGGTTTCAGGTCGGGTCAGAAATTGCCACCCCTAACTGCAATAGCCAAAACGGATAACGCTAAAATAAAAAAACAGTTACATAAAGATATTTATTAATATTTATATTTATATTTATATTATTACAAACACGTATTCCTACAATTTCCCCTATATAAACCCCCCTCCAACACCACCATTTCCTCACAAAACATTTACACAAAATCATCTCAAACAAAACAAAGAAATGGCAGGAATCATTAACAAGATCGGAGACGCACTCCACATCGGTGGCAACAAAGACGAAGACAACAAGAAGAAGCACGAGGCCGAATGCGCTGATGATCACAAGAAGCATGAAGGTGGTCATGACTCGAAGTCATCTGAACACAAGGAGGGTGAGAAGAAAGAAGGGATAGTTGACAAGATCAAGGACAAGATCCATGGTGATAAGTCTGGTGAGAAAGATGGGGAGAAGTGTGGTGATGGTGAGAAGAAGAAAAAGAAGGACAAGAAGAAGAAGAAGGAGGGGCATGAGGGTGGTCATGGTCATGACAGCAGTAGCAGCAGCGACAGTGATTAATTAGTTCGCTCGGTATGTTTTTTATTTACATCTGTTAACTATTCTTGTCTTTTATAGTTGTTGTTTTGATCACGGACGGAACAAGGTTCAAATATGATCGGGTGCATCATATATGAGTTAAATCGATGGATCAGGTGAATATTTAAGAAAAAATAATATTCTTTTCAAAAATTAACATTACAGTTGGTCCCGCAAAACCTCTGGTTCCGTCGCTGGTTCCAAGACAAACACGATTGTTTTGTTAGATTTTCTTGTATTGTCTATTTAATCTTTTTTATAACGACAAGTTTTAACTAACTCATAATATTTATATTATTATAAATCGATCTCATATGTTTTAAGTAGTACTTGAACTCACAACTATTTGTTAAAGAATTTCTCACGCAACATCATTGAAACGCAAACCCTTTAATTAGTGTTTTTATAATTAATTTGTTTCTTTTTGTGATTTTTGCAGATGGAGTAGTAAACATGGAGAGTGAGCTTTCATCAGTGTGGTTTTCCTTTTGTTAAAATAAAATGTAATAAGAAAAAAAAATGAAAAAAAAAAAGTTATGTGAATTGTTTGATGAATTCATAGTCAATGGTTGTAATTGCTACTTAATGGTGAATGAAGTTTTATTAGTTTGCTGTTACTTCAGATCTTTATTTAGTTGTTTTGAATTGAATTACGTTTTAAATGAACACAAGTGGACCAATAAATAGATCATACGATTACGTAATTGAAAATGATAAATGGACCTAACTAAATAGGCTTAAAATGAGATCTAATGAATAAATGAATTGTACAGTAGGTCTCCTTTGCGTAATTATTTTATTTGTCAACAATATAGCTTGACAAATGTCTTCATGTATCACATAAAGTCATAAACTGCCGTTTGGTTTATGGGTTTTGTGACGGGGAAATTGGAATTGATGAATAAAAGTACTGTTTGTTTCACGGGTTAGATTAGAAAATAAGCATCAATCGTGTCCAATCTCTTTATCTATCTCTTCCTTCTTAATATTTTATAATATTTAACATTATCTATAATCTATACTTTTATACTACATATAATAGAAAAATTGTCAAACTAAAAGTGATAAGTTGAAAGTCTTGAATTAGAGAAATGTATTGTTTAATTAATACTCCTATTAAAACACTCTATTACTTAAAAGTACAATAATTTATTCACATTATACAGCCAATTAAAAGCATATCTATCAAATTAAAAACAATCAATTAAAACACCATTTACTAAAAAGTACAATAAAATTTTCACAATGTATAATTTAAACAAGCTAAAATATAATTCTAATTATCAAATAATTAAACACACTAA
The DNA here is from genome assembly GCA_019973895.1 of Chrysanthemum seticuspe. Taxonomy (NCBI): domain Eukaryota; kingdom Viridiplantae; phylum Streptophyta; class Magnoliopsida; order Asterales; family Asteraceae; genus Chrysanthemum; species Chrysanthemum seticuspe. Next base: position 250,470,184 of record BPTQ01000001.1, read on the forward strand.
TTAATGTTATTTTTAAAACACCCTAAAATGAAAAGTACATGTTATTATACATATTATACAAATTAATAAAATACACAAAGCTTCATACAAACTAAAAAGTTGATGGTACATATAGTTTTGAAAATCAGACCGGACCAACGGGTTCAACCGGAAACCGGTGTCGCCACCGGTTCGGCTAACCAATAACAGCCATCCGAAAACGAACTAGAGAGGACCCGTTGAAACCGATAAAAACTTTTATTATTTTTCGTTTAAAACCCATAAATTTTTTTAACACAAAACAATCTGTCGCTATATAAATAAGTTTTTCTTCAAAAACGATTATAATGTTTTACAATTAAGAGAAAATATGTGCCCGTTAGTGCATTAACTTTTCAATAGGCTAAATACTCCCGTTTAAAAAAAAGATGGGGCTAATTGCGCCCAATTTTTTTACAAAATAACAAAAATTAGCTCATTTATTATTATTATTATTTTTTTATTTTTATTTTGGGCTAATCACATTCATGGATTGATGAACATTTTATTAATGCACATTAAACTTTACACATTCTTGTCAAACATTTTATTAATTGTTGTGAAATTTTTTCATATTTTCCGAGCCTTTTCATTTTATGGGCAATTGCATATATACCCACTAAAACTTACATATTTGCATATATACCCAAAACATGCTTAACTTGCATTGTATATCATGCATTAAAAACTTGTACTTTGGGGAAATATGCAAGTTTTTAAATTTTAGTGGGTATATATGCAATTCTCCCTTCATTTTATGGTTTGTTTGTTGATTACGTGTATCTATATGAAGGGTTTTGCTAACATGTGCTCAGTGATTACATGTTTTGCTCTTATATATGGAAAGTTTATGTTAATTAACATCAAATATCAATTAAAACAAGGTAATGTTAAAGTTTAATTAATATTTTCTAATTAAAAAAAATTATGTTCATTAATAGCACTTAACGAGCGGGTGATCCCGCGCGTTGCGGCAGAAGTGTTGTGAAACGTACAAAGGACTTAGCTTGCGACGACACTTAAACCTCAGGGACTATTTTTGCCATTTTTCCAAACTTACAAAGGACTTAGCTTGCAACGACACTTAAACCTCAGGGACTATTGTTGCCATACTTAAACCTCAAGGACTATTTTTGCCATTTTGCCAAACTTACAAAGGACTTAGCTTGCAACGACACTTAAACCTCAAGGACTATTCTTGCCATTTTGACAAAGATAGCATTTAATGCACCTACTTTGGGGGATTTGTACTCCCCATCTTTAGTATATACGAGTGTGGAAACCCGCGCGATGCAGCGGGATTGACTTTAAAGGACTTACTTTGTAGCGACATTTAAACCTTAGGGACTAATTTTGCCAGGTTGCTATAGTTAGCAATTAATTCTACAGGACTTACCTTGCAACGCTCTTTAAACCTTAGGGGCTGTTTTTGCTAAGTCGTAAAACTTTGCATTTAATGTTTGGACTTACTTTGCAGCGCTACTTGAACCTCAGAGACTATTTCTGCCAAGTTAGAAAACTTTGCATTAAATGCTTGCTTTGCTTGACTTGCTTTGCGTACACTATGTACGCTTTTTAGTATATTATACAAATATATATAATGGTGTGCGCAATGGGCACGTATTAGAAAAACAATTCTTTTCTCATTTAGATACTCGACATATATAAATCAAGATCTATCGTACAAGAACAAGAATCTAAAAAACACGACAAAACAAGGTCACAGAATAAGAAATTGCTGGAAATAAAACGAATATAGCATCATTCGTTTCAAAACTTGATCTTTTATGTCAAGGAATAATAATGTGAACATAGATAATTAAATATGAGATATCATATCTATTATTACACGTACATTCGAATATTTTCTTCTCTTATAACGTCTGCTTCTTGGTCAAGTTATTGTATCGAAGTTTCTAGCTTCAGACTTTTTACATGTATCTTTGAAAAAGATTAATGTTGAATGAATAAAGTAAGTTTATCACATGAAATATCTTAAATACATTGCGTCTATACCTTTTATGGGCATGAAACTTGTGAATTTTTTTTATAAAAGTAACTCCATTAAAAATAACTAAAGCAAGAAGGAATTTCAAGGAAACTAATAGAAATACTGAAGAGTTTTCTAAAACATTATTTTGTCAATTTATAAATCTTAAAATGATAAAATCTATAAAACCTGTTAATCGCCTGAGATAGCCCAAATAAAATAAAACAGACTAGGAATAGCCCAACAATCAACTATTCAAATGAAAATAAGCCCAATATCTATTATGGGTTAACTTGGTTCGTGTTGTAAATCATATACTAGCTATTATCTAAAGTCTAAACAATACGTATAAAGGCGGAACACTATTCCGCCCATTAAATAATTAAGACATTGTAAACTTATATATTAAGTAATACAATTATACATGTATGTTGTATAATTAATTTGTGCGTCAATATATATATTTAACACCTTTAATGTAATCATTAAAACACTCCCCAATGCAAACATACAATCAATAAACCACATGATACAAATCAAACAAGCTATTACCCTTTTATATGAAACTGTAAGATGTTATTCTTGTATTAGTCCTGCAATTCCAGAGGGTTATATTGTAATATTCCTTATACTTCACCAAGACAAGATTATAGTATTTGACGTACTCTTGCTTGTTACGTGCAAATATTAATGTATACTTATGGCTAAGTGCCCGTCCTTTGTTGTTAATATTGACTCTAAAGGTCTGTTTGGTATGATAGAATGAAGTAACGACAGAATGAAATAAATGTTGTAATGGAATAAATGAACTAATGCAATGACGCATTACAATTATAAGTATGTTTGGTTATTATCAATTTATCATAGATTAGAATGTAATTGATAGTAAAAAGACTAAAATAGTCTTTGATGATTTTATTTTTTTTGTCTGGTGGATAGTTAATAAAAGGCTTTTATGTAATTATGATTCAATTCCAAGATGTAATGGAAAAAAATAAGGGACCCCTAAAGCTAAACACAGTCGTGACCTGAGTCATCCCCTACCACATCAGTTTTCTCTCTCCGATGACCAGACACGATCAAGTTGCCACAGTCAATATATAAGAATTTTTTGAGTTTTGTGTGTCTCACAATTGGTCATAATCTAGACCGACAGATGCAAATCCAACACCCACGACCGATCTTTTTTTTCCCCCACACTCGATGTGACCAATTTGAACATCGGTCGACCATGGTGCTTGACCGACTTTCTTCAGTCGACTGTGGCCAGCCTAATGAATGAAAATGGTGGTTTTTAATGTAATGAGTCATTGCAATTGACAATTGTAAACAAACATAATTTTTTTCATTTCGTCGTAATGATCTTTTACATTCCTACTCTCATTACGCCGTACCAAACACTACGTAAGCTATTGTTAAATCAAAAACTGGATTAACCAGATACATTTGTTTAAAAACATAGCATACTCGAAACCTAATGAGGGGGCGTTTGGGATCCCTTATTAATAGTAATACATTTTGATAGAACAGATACGCAATTTTGGGAGAGCGATTAAGATCATTATTCCATACTGTTAATCCGTGTAGAATAAAATAAGGAGTTTTTAATAATCAACTTAATACTGCTAAGCTTATTTGAAAAACACAAAAGGACTGCTACTTTTAATAAGAAATGCAAACCTGTCCCCTATATTTTCCTTAATCTGATATGATACTCAAAGATATATAGGTTAGTAAATAAGAAACAGGACACATTTGGCCATTGATAAAAGTTTCACCTTATAACACAGATGTGTAACAATAACATCAAAACTCAGATTAATGAAATTATTCTTAACTTTGTTTGATACACATGGTTTACATTCTAGGCAGCAGGCACATTTAAGAAGGGACAAAAAACAGAATTTGTAAACCTCAAGGCAAATAGTTGATTGATGCCGATTAAGATCATTATTCCATTTCTTCAGTTTAACCTATAAATACAACCTATATACACTTTCAAGCTCCATTGTCTAAAACACTCTCAAGTTAACTACTTAAATTTTTTTTTTAGCCTTGAAAAACATGGGTATCGTGACATATACTGATGAGCACACGTCCTCAGTCGCTCCTGCAAGGCTTTTTAAGGCCTCAATTGTCGACTCACACAATTTGATGCCAAAGATCTTGCCAGATGCTATTAAAAGCATTGAGTTCACAAAAGGTGACGGCGGGGCTGGAAGCATCAAGCAAATTAACTTCGCTGGAGGTAAACCATATATCCAATATGCTGAATCAAATAGTAATATAAGTGGAGGTAAACGAGCGAGTCAAGTAATGGGTCAAAACAGTCCGAGTTGACCCAGAACATTATTTTTGTCCAAAATTTGTAACCTTTTTATATGATAAGTTAGTGTGTCTATATTCCAACAGAGATAATATTATTTCAGTAATAATAAAAAAATGTTAGTTGAATGATTTAAAAGGTTATATGTGTTAGATGACTCCTTATCCATTTGACCCATTTTCTTTTTATCATATTTACCTGTTTGACCCGTAAAGAAAACGGGTCAAATGGGTCATTAGTCGTCTAAGGATTTAATTAAAATCCATAGCAGGCTCAAATAGATGAACCACCTTTAATCATATGATCACTTTTTACATAAAATTATGGTATGCAGGTTCTGTGAAACACCAAATAGATGAACTTGATGAAAAGACATTCACATACAAGTATACTTTAATCGAAGGGATGGGCATATCAGACAAGATTGAGAAAGTTTCGTATGATATTAAGTTTGAGGGTTCGTCTGATGGTGGGACTATCTCAAAGATGACCACAACTATTTACACACATGGTGATTTCGAGATCAAGGAAGAAGAGCTGAAGGCGGGAAAAGAAAAGGTTTTAGGCCTTTACAAGGTTGTGGAAGCGTATCTCCTTAAGAACCCGGATGCATACGCCTAATGATTATGGTTTTAACATTGTGTTGTAGCCATGTTTGGCATTTTCTTAATGTATTTTCTTTGAATAAATATCATATCAATAAAGTTTGACTGAAAAACTTGTTTTAATGAAAGTGATGGCTTAGCATATATTCATTGTGATAAATATTATCAAAGTTATATTAAATTAGGAGTGATTTGAGAGTTGGGTTAATAAATGGTAAGACGACTAAACTTGTAACGTATGGACTATTAAACCTTTGAACTTGTTTTCATGGTTTAGTCTCAGACCTATTTTTGGGGCTATTTGTTTAGCAGTTTTTATGCTTATTCCAAAAGTTATATACATTCGCATCCAAACGCCTCCTGATAAAAGAATTGACCAATTTCAAGTACTAGTCTACAAAAAAAAGACTGTTTATTCCAAAAGCTGTTCAACAATCCAACACTTAGTAAACAATAGTCGGTTTTCAGCCTAAAATTAAGGAGTATACTGATCCGCGTGGTACATTATACTTAACCAGTATGTCTTCAGATAAACCAAGTATGCCAATCTTGTATGTTCCGGTGTCGGTTTTTCAGGATTACATGTACGTTGGGTTTTCAGCTCTCATTATATCTTCGGTTGGATCTTTAGTACAAACGGAAAAGCTCTGTCTTTGGATCTCAACAACCTCCCTTCAATACCAGAAACAAGAAAGAATCACAGAACGTTTAATAATCAGCCTTTCCGCTGCTGTTTTTTTAGCTGTTATCATCATTGTCGTTGTTGGTATTGTTTCTGTGATCAAAAAACTAAAGAACTTCGATAAGATTGATGAATGGGAGATGTAGGCCCACATAGATATTCCTACAATGAGTTACAGAAAGCTATAAAGGGGTTTAGAGATGAAGGATTGCCAGGACGTGGAGGGTTGGGAGTGTTTACAAAGGGGTTTTGCCTAATTCTAAAACCCTAGTAGTGGTTGAGACGGGTTTCATATGAATCACAAAAGGGTATGTGGGCGTTTGTATCATAGATCTCAACTATTGGCCGCCTCCAACATAGAAATTTGGTTCAGTTGTTAGGTTGGTGTAGAAAGACTGAAAGAGAGTTTCTAGTATATGACTTCATGGCTAATGGTCGTTTAGATAAGTATATTTATGATGATCCTGAACTTACTTTAACTTGGGAAAAACGATTCAAGGTTATAAAGGATGTAGCTCGTGGATTGTTGTATTTACATGAAGAAAGGGATCAAACAGTGCTTCATAGGGATGTTAAAGCAGTAATGTGTTGTTAGATTCAGAGCTAAATGGACGTTTAGGTGATTTAGGTTTGACTAAGTTATGTGAACACGGATCAAACTCGAGCACATCTAAAGTGGTGGGCACATCAGGTTATTTAGCTACTGAGTTGACAAGAACAGGTAAGCCCACCACAAGCTCAGATGTGTTTGCTAATGACATTTTGTTGTTAGAGGTGGTGTGCGGGTGAAGACCTATTGAACCAAAGGTGTTGCCTGAGGAGCTCATTTTGGTGGATTGGGTGTGGGATTAGTGGACTAAAGAGACGGTTCTTGAGGTAGTTGATTCACGTTTAAAAGGCGAATTTGATGGGGTTGAGGTTTTGGTGATTATCAATTTAGGGCTAATGTGTTCTAGTAATGCACCTTCAGTACATCCCACTATGAGACAGGTCGTTAGCTACTTGGAAGGGGAGATTCCCTTTCCTGAAGGTCACGGGTGGGTTTTTGAGGATTATCTGCATTTTTATCCATCTTCCTCTATTCTAGACAATGTAAGCAATTGGTCAGTGCGAGTTGAGGAAGAGTATGTTGATGCTGAAGCGGGATTTTATTCACCACACTCGATCTCCAGCAAGGAGGAGAGCAAGTTAGAATTTACATTTTGTAATTTTTGGGCTTGTTTTGATTTTTTCATTCTTCAAGCATTAAGTCGTGTAGATTGCTGTATGTAGTAATGTAACTAGTTGTGCTTTTTTTCGTTTCCAAAAATAAAGGATTTTATCTAATATCTATCCCTCTTCTAGCTACGCATTCAGGGGACATGTAGAGAAGTTATTTATTTTTTTATTTTTTTATTTTGTTTATTTTTTATTTTTGGTTAACGCAATGGTATATGGCTTTGGAACAGCATTTACTGATTTACATCACATAGAAATAGGTGATCAGTTTCTGCAGAATATCATGTCCATTACTAAGAATAAAAAAGAACAAAAGATAAGCAACTAAACTTTACCTATAGTTGTACATTATTTTCACCATTTTCATCTTCACCATCTTTCAACCCATCAAAAATTTCTTGATCGCCAAACCCTGCACAGAGAACACCGTAAATAAAGGCCTAAGAAATTAACACCTTTCTAAAAATAAAGAGACCATAAACTATTGGCATGCCCGTGATTCAACGGTTTATTTATATTACTAATACAAGAAACTCACACAGTCACACGCACTGCCTCTGATGAGGCTTGAACGATAATTGCTTGCTGCACAATTTTTTATTTTATTATTATTTATTTTTTTGAAAGGCGCTTGCTGCACAAAATTATGCAGCGACTACTTTACCTTTTTTACTCTTTATTTAACTTTACAAAAGGCTGAATAAACATTACATGTACCTTCACTAAGGGCTTCAATATCATCAACTTGGGGTCCTAAAGGCGGCTCAACTGTCATCCAATCTGACCTACCAACATCATCTGCGTGAATCTCCCTCTCTGTTACCCATGCCTCAACTGACTTGATGTTGTCATAAGAAAAAGGATCAGGATTATCCTGCTCTTTGTTCATCAACCTAAAACAACATTTTTATTCAGATTATTTCCTATATAAAAAGATACACTGAAAAAATCATAGTTTTTGTATGAAAGATTGCAAGAAGCATTGGTCACTTACATTTGCTTTAATCTCATGTTATATTTAACAAATACGATGTCACTCAGCCTCTGGTATTCCACATAATTCTTTGTTTCATGCATCTGTTGGAAAGGGATCTTGTTTGGCATACACCGAACCAAACTGCAAGTTTGACTGAGAATACGAATGGCGAAACGAGTCATATTTGGACAAGCCCCTCCGTATGTTGACCACCATTCAGCTATGCCAATCAACAGATAAGAAAAAATTAGTCTAATGACAGCTTAAAACACCATATTGTTACAGAAAACATATGCTTTTAAAAAGAAACAGCACTCTTATGGGTTACCAGGAAATAGCGTATTTCTGCCTCTTATTGCAATATTCCTTCCAAAATCACCCGCAGCTTCACGATAAGAAGCTGTCTCTCTCATAATTTTATCTTGGATTTTAGGGTCGAGAATCAACTTTTCAACACAATCATAAACCGATATCCTGGTCTGAAAATGTATATCTCCTTCCGTACTGTAAAAGAACTTTGGATTTAGATAAAAACCAGCCATGTGAAGAGGGTGACGATGAAGTGGTCCCCACCTACGATCTATTATGTTCCAATAAACCATATAGTTTTCCTTATCGACAAGTTCTTTCTTAATTGCTTCTTTTGCCCGATACACCCCTGCATAAACATAACCCATACCTGGTGTCTTTTTTCCACTAACAATTCTCCGAAGCCGTAACAAAGGATCTGTTAATTGGGTGATTACCGAACACATGGACCAAAATAACGGATTGCTGATAGAATCCAAAGTAGGGTATCCCTCTTCGTTTTTGGAGTACGTACATCCCATCCACTCGTCTGAGGCTACCATGGATTGGAGGTTGTGCTTTACACTTACCATTCGCTTCAGAGTTAAGAAATCCGTTGAAGAACGCGTGGGACCCACTACAACAATGTCAACTCCTAAAGTGTACCTTCTCATCATATCTAAAACAAGGCTATGACTGTATATGAATCGTGATATTGATCTCGCCTGTTCAAGTACCGAACTTATCCATTCAAGTTCTCTAAAATCCTCTAATATTAAATCAACACATTCCGTTGCACACGGCGTCCAGAAAATAGCAGGGAAATTATCAGCAATTTCTTTCCCTACTTCAACATAACGCGCTTCATTATTAGTAACAATTTGCAGCACATTTTTCACTCCAACTTCTTCAATAACCTCCTTAAACAAACTAAACAAACCTTGTGTCGAATCCAAAATATTAGTCCCATCAACGGACCTCAAAAACACCAGCCCTTGAGGACAATAAACTGAAAAATTCAAAAACATTCTACCATTTTCCGATCTACATTCATCAACTAAAACAGAACAACCCGTCTTACCCAAACTCCCCATACATTGATCAACATCACTTCTCACTTCCTGAACCATATTCTTCAAAATCCATCCTCTCATATCATGATACGTAGGCCCCGCAACACCCGAACCTTGTGACGCAATCGCATCAATCATAGGCTGAAAATGCACAGAATTCACAGCATCCAACGACACACCAACATCAAACAAAAACCGCCCAATCGCTAAAATAACTTGATGACTCACATTCACATTCACCCTTTCCGACCCAACAACTAACCCATCCGACCCTTTTCTCACTCTCCCCTCTTTCTTCCTTGTCTTATCATTACTCACTACACTCCCCTCTTCTCGGGTCAATAACAAACTACCAGTCGGGTCAATACTTTCATTAACCGTATTATTAATATTATTCAAGTCAAATGAATCAGTTTGGTTAGCCAACTTTAGTTTCTTTTTACTCCTCTTAACAATGCCGTGGCCGTTTAAGCTGTGGTGCATTAACAACTTCACATCGGGGTGAACGCGTAAACAGGTGACGCCGTTACCTTTATGACCAGCTAAATGTTCCTTAATCCTATGAATACCACCACCTTTAAACATTTTACCACAGTAAATACACTTGAGTTGAACCTTACCATCATTCCTATTTTTGTACATTTCGCAATGTTTCCATGCTGGATCATGTTTTTTGTCGGGGTTTACTGCTACTTGTTCCAAATCCATTATATATAAATCCTATTATAACTAATTCACTTGTTACCGTTACAATACAATTTTATATAAATGGAATTGTAATAAAGAAACACTTACAGTAAAAAAATTTGAGATTGGTCGCTGAAAATTGGGTGAGAACCGAATTGAGGGGGTTAATATATAAGATCAGTGTTTCGCAATAGGCTAAATTCATTAAGGGGTGTTTGTTTAAACTCCGTATAACATTGTTGTCACAATCTTAAACTCAGGGCTTTGGCCAAGCTTATTTATGATAAGCAGATTTGGGCTTATTTTTTATAAGCTCCGATTTTGTGGCTTATTTTGAGATTTCTCGGCTTATATAAGTTTATTATGATATGATAAACTTATAAAAGCCGACAAGTCTAAAAAAAAATCGTAAAATTGGAGCTTATAAAAAATAAGCCAAAATTTCATGAATAAGCCCAAATCAGCTTATGATAAATAAGCTTAGCCAAACAAGCCCTCAGTATAAGTCCATAAATCTCAAAATAAGGGCTTATAAGCTTATAAGCCCACAAGCTTAAACAAACACCCCTTAAATAATTAACGAGTTTTGATATTGGTAGTACTAAAATCTAGGGCTAAGGATCGGTGTAAAACTGGACCAAGACCAAATTAGACAAAAATCACAGATCAAGGACCGGACTGAGTCCGGTTCTTTGGTCGGTCCAATTCAAAAAAGCATTATTGGTCGTTTGTATGTAAGACCGGATCGGACCAACCGAATCGAGACCGAAATAAGAAAAAAGTTGAGATCGAGATCGGACCGCTGGTCTTTCGGTCTGGTCGGTTTTCTCGATCCGTTCAATTTTTGAGTATGCTCAGCCCTACTAAAATCATTCGAGCTTTGTTTTAGTCACAATAATTACTCAAATTTTATTATTGTATTTTTAAACACTTAAACTTACTCAAACTTTTATTTTCAACAAAAGGAAAAAAAAAAAAAAAACCTTTTTAATTTAACCGTCTCAATTTATTTGTCATGTTTTAATTTTTTTTAATTATTTATTTTTCAACTTTGGTATTAATTATTCTTTTATGTTATATAATACTTGATGCAAAATATATAAATTAATTGGGTTTTTGTTAGGTTCAGTAAATACTCAAACCCCGTAATCTAGGATTTGAATAGAAAATAACCTAAGTGTTTAGTCCGTTAAACACTAACAGGTCACTGAGTGCATAATCTCTCAGTGAGCCATCTTCAGGACGCCCAGTAAGAGGCAAAGAAGAAGTCTCTCCACTCAGTAAGGCGGAACTTAAAGGGTGAAGACTGAGTCAAGAAGAAAATGGTGGATTCAGTGAGTGATGACAATAACTCACTGAATCCCTACGACTCCTCTCCAACTACTTACACTGAAGACAAACTGATGTAGAAGACTGAAGAATGAGCGGGATAAGGCGGGATAAGTTTGAATCAGATAAGACGAAGTCCTTATCAACCAAAGTCAACTTTCCCTGAATGGCAAACTATCAGGTTCAGTATCATCACTGAACTTTGGAAAGCAGTCTTGTCTCTTACCTAAAATAGTTTTGTAAACAGAGATAAAATACATCAGTATTTTGTCTTCTGTAAATTGTCAGTTTGTCTTTTAGGAAAGAGTTAAAACTCATACTTGTATAAATAGCATAAGAGATGGAGTGAAAGGTTAAGCTTGTGAATTGTAAAAACACACATACACGCAAGCCATCTTTCACTCCTCCAAATACAACTTAATCCCTGAGATAGCTCAGTGGGTACTTGTAGTTGTGCTCAGACTTAGACTGAGCTTCGAGAGGAGTTACCAACACTTTGTCATTTCAATCCCTAGTACTGTTCCGCAAGTACTGGGGTAACGTATTCTTTTGATTCAGTTCTAATAAGAATATGATGTTGAAAATTACTCTTAGTGTTTTACTTATATCTTTTCAGTCATTGATTCACTATTAGCTTGTTTACAATACTTAAATTGTTTTTATACTATAGTGAATAGGGAACAACAAGTGGTATCAGAGCAAGGCTGATTATAAAACTGTTTTTAAGCCGCTCTAAACGTTTTTAAATCAAGATCCTAAAATGGCTGAATTTGATGTACCCCAACTAGTCGACAAAAAGGGTGGAGCTTATTCGGCTGTTGCCCCTAGACTTGAAGTTGGTAAATTTAACAAATGGAAAAAGCGTATGCTTTGCTATTTGATTGGGATGGAACCTTATTATATCAAGTGTATAAATGAAGGTCCATTTATCCCAAAGACTGCTGAAGGTTTGCCTAAACTTGAAGCTCAGTGGACTCAGGATGAGAGGAGAGTGGTCAACCAGGACCAAAGACTCAAAAGTATCATCATACCATGTCTTCCTGATGATATTCTGGAGTCAGTTATAAGCTGTAGTACAACTAAACAAACCTGGGATGACCTAGTTCATAGCTATGAAGGCCCGTCTGATACCAAGGAAAACAGGATAACGGACCTGAAACTTGAGTATAACACCTTCAGGGCTAAGGACTCAGAAACTCTGTCTCAAACTTACACCCGGTACAAAACTCTTTTAAATGAACTGTCAAATGATGGTGTTAAGTTGTCCAAACATGAAATCAATGTTGGTTTTGTCAATATTCTGCCTGAGAAGTGGTTGAATTTCTCTCAGGGACTTAGAAATGCTAATCATATCCAGAATCTTGAGCTTCCTGAAATTTATGGGAAATTTGTCTATGAGGAAAACCTCATCAACAGACGATACCCTGACTTAAAGAAGTCTCAGGAAGTCAAGAAGTCCCTGACCACCACCTCATCACCAATATCAACTGCTTTCTTTTCTAACAATGTGGTTCAAGATTTCCAAGAAAACTCAGATGATGAGCCTGATGAGAGATCAAGTGAGGAGTACCTAAATGACCTGAACGCTGAATTTCAGGAAAGGGACTCCTTGCTAACTCTCGAAGGTTTATAAAAAGAAACAAGGGTTTTTCAACTGCTAAAGCAACTGAAGACACTGAATGCTTTAAGTGTCATAAAAGAGGTCATTTTTCAAAAGACTGTTTTTCAAAAACAATTTCTGAACCCTCTTACAAACCATCAGGGTCTAATCAGTCTTCAGGCTTTAGCAAATTTCAACCAAAAATCTATCAGTCTCATCAAAATTTTCAAAACAAATCTGATCAAAACAAAACTGTGGATTTTGAAGCTAAATACAAGAAAGCCAAAGCTAAGCTAGCATTGCTTGAGGCCTCACCCTCAGAAACAACACAAACTGTTAAATCTGTGCAGGGTAAAAACAAAGGTCTTGTTGCTGAAGTCTTCGATTGGGATGAAGAGCCTGTCTCATCTAATGACGAAATGGTGCAAGTCAGTGCACTGACGGCTCTCTCCGAAGAGGACAAGCTGGCTGTGGGAAAAAATCATGCCAGAAATGGAGAGTGGGTCAACATTACAATGAAGAAAGTAAATATTTTACTTTCTATGGATGATGACTCTGATTGGCAGTCCTATATGAACTATATCAATGTCGATCTTAAGTTTGTAGAAGAGCAACGATTAAATCTTTTTTCGAAATATAACAAGCTAAGTTTTGAACTAAACAAGTGTAGGGATGAATTGCTTCTTTTAAAACAAAATAAGCTTGAGGCTATCACTTTGCAAATTCAAAACACTGAATTAGTTAAAAGAAATCAGGCTCTTCAAGAAGAACTTAAGAAAGAAAAGGAAATCATTGCTAGTTGGACTGCTAAGAATCCAAGAGTCTTTGATGTTGTGGGAGCTCCCAGTAGCAAAAAGAGAGTCATAGGTGAAGATCATCTCCCTGACTCTCACAACAAAGACCAGTCTCCCAAATCATTTGTGTCTGGTGGCATGATTACCAATGTGTTGACTATTCCCAAGCCCAGTTATTGGATTGATCGGGTTAATCCTGATAGTAAGCTTCCTAATTTCGATTCTGGAAGAATTCTAGAGCCTGAGAGTCAAACTCTTAAGAGCATGATTGGACTCCTTGATGTGTCCAGTAGTACTGAACACATTGAGTCTGAAGCAGAGTCTAATGCAACGCTTCCACCCCTGAAACCTCTTCAGGGTGCTGCACCAAGCTCTGAGCTTACTCCAATGCAATTCAATCCTCATTCACCAAAGGAAAGGTCTGGATTTGGTAGAACTATCCTTAAAAGACCAACAAAACCAATTCAACAAGAATCTACCCCCACTAAGACTTCCACATCCTCTGTCCCCACTGAAGCTGACCAAATTCAGCAACTGACTGAACTTGTGAGGAAGCTAACTGATAAGATGGAATCCATCGAAAAAATCCCTGAATCAATCAAGGAAACAAAGTCAGCCTCCTCTAGTTCTTCAAAGTCACAAGCCATCACAAAAACCAGCAGAAGTGTGATCTATGCCACTATACCAGTCATACAACTGACAATTGTTATAGAATCCCTTTTTGTATGATTTGCAAAAAGGAGGATCACATAACTTCTGATCACTTACAATATGTAAGTTCTCTCAGTAAAGCAAACTATACCAAAGTTGGTCATCAGTATGCTTCAACCTCAAAATCTGCTCAAAAGTTTAGAGCTAAACCATTTCCTCCTTGCCCACACTGTGGCTTTAATGATCATCTTCCTGACGATTGTCTCATGAACACATGCTGTGATATTTGCGGAAATCCAGCTCATGAGACATCCCAGCATGACAGTGTCATTCAAGCAAGGAGAAGTTCCAGGCAACCCAGAATCACTGAGTCATCCTCAGTCTCAAAATGCAAAACCTGTGGTAGCACAATGCACTCAACCACTGACCATGAGTCAATTGCCAAATTTAAACAGACCTTTAAGCCCAAGCCCACTAGTATGTGGGTCAGTAAGAGAAACTAATCCACTTTACTACTTGTGCAGAGACACGCCAGGGAGCCTATCTGGCATCTAGATAGTGGATGCTCAAGAAGCATGACTGGTGTTAAGGAGTATCTGCACAAGTATGTAAAGGAACCAGGACCCAAGGTAGTATTTGGTGATAACTCATCATGTCCCACTGAAGGTTATGGTTCAGTATACTGCAATGGAATAGTTTTCTCTAGAATAGCTTATGTCAATGGTCTAAAATACAATCTCATCAGTGTCAGTCAACTATGTGATGCAAAGTACATTGTGCAATTCAATGACAAACAAGGTACCCTTTTCAATGCCAACAAAGAAGTTGTTTTGATAGCTCCTAGAAGGGATGATGTTTATGTCTTAGACATGTCAACACTCTCTAAAGATGGAACTTATCTCTTTGCCAAAGCCACTGAAACTATCAACTGGCTGTGGCATAAGAGACTCTCTCACTTAAACTTCAAAAATATCAGCAACTTGGCAAAACAAAACAAGGTCCTTGGTTTACCATCACTGGTTTTTGTAAAAGACAAACCATGCTCAGCCTGTAAAAAAGGCAAGCATCAAAGAGCATCTTTTAAAAAAAAAACAAAATTTCTCAATCAAAAGCTGCCTTCACCTCCTGCATATGGATCTCTTTGGACCAGTCAGTCCTAGATCAATCCAGCATGAGAAGTATACACTTGTCATTGTTGATGAGTTTTCAAGATACACTTGGGTATACTTTCTTTCCAAAAAGAGTCAGGCAGCTGACACTATAATGTCATTCATCAGGAACATTGAAAACCAGAATGACATTACAGTTAAAAAAATCAGAACTGACAATGGTACTGAGTTCAAAAATGAAGAGCTTGAGAATTTCTGTGATGAAAAGGGAATCTCCCAAAAAATTTCATCTCCTTACACCCCTGAACAAAATGGGGTAGCTGAAAGGAAAAACAGAACTCTCATTGAGGCTGCTAGAACTATGTTAAATGGCGCAGCTCTATCAAAACATTTCTGGACTGAAGCAGTCAAAACAACCTGTTACACTCAAAACAGGTCAATCATTGTCAAAAGACATAACAAAACCCCATATGAGATCTTCAAAGGTAGACTTCCTGACATCAGCTGCTTTCATGTGTTTGGATGTCCTGTGTTTATTCATAATCACAAGGATCATCTAGGCAAGTTTGATGCCAAAGCTGATGATGGATAATTTCTAGGTTACTCACTGATCTCCAAAGCCTTCAGGGTATTTAACACAAGGAGACAACAAGTTGAGGAAACTTTTCACGTCACCTTTGATGAGAGTTCAGAAAGCATCAGGTTCATCAACACTTCAGTGGAGGAAATAGGAATTGATAACTCATCAAGATATCCTCCTGATGAGTATAACATTGAAATCAATTCCTCATACCAAGCTGATGATGATATCTCATATTATGTCTTACCTCACAACCTACCCAGATCAACAATCAATGAATTCATTGAAAATCAACCAGTCCCTGCTGGGATAGGTAACACTGAACCAAATGTTCAGGAACCTGTGATTCAAGAACCCCAACCAGAACAAGACATCTCAACAGATGTTCTTAATGATTCTGTGGCTCCTGCACCTGAACTCACTCCTGAGTCTCCAGTGACCTCTTCAAGCTCAGATCCTAGACCACAAAGTAAGTGGACAAAATCTCAGGACATTGAGCTTGTAAACATCATTGGTGAACCCACTGAGGGCATGCTTACAAGAAGCATGGCTGCTAAACTAACTGCAGCTTCAGCAAATGAGTGTTTATATGCTGATTACCTATCAGAAATAGAACCCAAGAGTGTCACTGAGGCTCTAAAACACCCAAGCTGGGTTCAGGCCATGCAAGAAGAACTTCAACAGTTTAATAAAAACAAGGTCATGACCTTGATCAAATGTCCTCAGGATGTCATAGTCATAGGAATAAAGTGGGTTTTCAGAAACAAAACTGATGAAAACGGCACTGTCATTAAAAACAAAGCCAGACTTGTAGCCAAAGGTTACAGTCAACAAGAAGGCATTGACTATGATGAGACATTTGCTCCTGTTGCAAGAATGGAAGCCATCAGGATCTTCCTTGCATTTGCTACCTACATGAACTTCAAAGTTTACCAAATGGATGTAAAAAGTGCATTCCTAAATGGTGAACTCAAGAAAGATGTGTATGTTCAGCAACCTCCTGGATTTGAGAGTAGTGAATTCCATGACTATGTCTGCAAGCTTGATAAAGCCCTTTATGGACTAAAACAAGCTCCCAGGGCATGGTATGAGACTCTCTCAGCCTTCCTGATTCAAAACAAGTTTGTCAGAGGAAAGATAGACAACACATTGTTTATCTATAGGACAAAACAATATATGATCCTAGTCCAAGTGTATGTTGATGACATCATCTTTGGCTTAGCAAATTACACTCTTTGCAAACAGTTTGAAAAACTGATGACAAAGAAGTTTGAAATGAGCATGATGGGTGAGCTCACTTACTTTCTTGGACTACAAATCAGGCAAACTGATAAAGGAATCTCCACCAGTCAAGAGAAATATACCAGAAATCTCTTGAAGAAATATGAGATCTCTGACTGTGCCTCAGTGAAGACACCAATGGTCCCTCCTAACAACCTTGGACCTGATCTCACTGGCAAATCAATCAATCAAACCCATTTCAGAGGGATTGTTGGCTCACTGATGTATCTAACTGCTTCCATACCAGACATTCAATTCTCAGTCTGTATAATAGAAAGATATCAGTCCAATCCCAAAGAATCCCATCTTACTGCAGCCAAAAGAATCCTCAGATACCTGAAGGGAACTCCAAGCCTTGGACTTTACTATCCAAAGTGCTCAGGGTTTGACCTCAAAGGATACTCTGACTCTGACTATGTTGGCTGCAATATGGACAGAAAAAGTACCTCAGGGTCCTGTCAATTTTTTGGAGGAAAACTGGTTTGTTGGAGTGCTAAAAAGCAACAATGAGTGGCTATGTCTTCAGCTGAAGCTGAGTATGTGGCTGCTGCAGGATGTTGTACCAATGTACTATGGATGAAAAGTCAATTCAGTGACTATATCCACTACAAAATGGTACACATCTTCTGTGATAACACTAGTGTCATTGCTATCTCCAACAACCCTGTCCTTCACCAAAGAACTAAACACATTGATATCAGATATCATTTTATCAGGGATCACATAATGAAAGGAGACATAGAGCTTCATTTCATCCCCACTGAATATCAACTTGCTGATATCTTCACCAAACCCTTAGATGAACCTACCTTCAGGAGACTGAAAGCTGAATTGGGAATGCTTGACATTTAAAGTCAGCAACCTGAAAACCAATCTCAATCTCAGTAAGTTTTCACTGAAATGGTCCATCCTCCCTGAACAAATCCCAAATCAACCCTCTCACTGAATGAGTAAGACTCATTCAGGGACCCTGACAGTTGATTGATAAGGTTTTAAAATGTACCTTTTTGAGGGGTCGTTTAGGCCCTTATTTGATCAGTTTTGTATCCGTTATTACTTAATATCGTTCCTTTTCACATTTTAGGTCTCTTGAAGGAAAATTGCTGTAATGGCACTTATTTGGACGAAAAGGCGCGGATATACGAAGAAAATGGCCAAAGTCAATAATCAAGACACTCAAGATGCTAAAATACAAGGTGACAGCGTCACTGCTTAACTGCGACGCTGTCGGAGCATTTTGTGACGGTACAGAAGCCAAATTTCTTATTTTCAAGTGACGGTGTCAGGCTTTAAAAGAGTAGGCCATCGCAACTCAGACGGCCTAGATTTGATCCAGACGGCGTCAGAAGCTGAAGAGGACGGTGTCACAAGCACAAGGTGACGCCGTCGCAAGACTAACGTGGCCAAGACGAAACCCTAATGACGGCGACCCGACGGCGTCACAAATCATAAGGTGACGCCGTCGCATATGTAATCTTATATATAGAATCCGAATTTTTCAGTATTTGTGTGTAGTCTTTTGGAGTAAAAACCTAAAACCGAACCAAGGCTGTCTTGTACAGTATTTTAGGGTTCCAAACCCTAACTTACATCAAGATAAGTGTTTTACTTCATTAATTCAATTATGTCTTCAATTATTTGTGTGTATGCTTGCATGTTCTCCATGTCCGACTAATTTACTTGTGTGTTTGCTTAGGGAATATGAAACTTAATTATTAAATATTGATTGGTTGTCTCTTATCTTAATTGATTAATGATCTAGTAATGCGATAGGTCATTCGTTGTGTAATTAATGCTTGATTAATCTTTGTAAACCTTAGGCTATAGCACTTAGAGCGGTCGTAGGCTAAACCATCCAAAGAGGCCTTAGAGTTAGAGTTTATAATCCCTAGTGGGTTTTGTAGACGAGACCCTTTGGTAAGTTCAAAGAGTTAGGGATAAACGCATACCCTACGACTTTAGACACACAACGCGATTAAGAATAAGGAAGTGACAATTCAACCATCAATAGGAGATAATTAAGGAGTAATAAAACCTAAGTGAACACATCTTTAAACTATCATACGAGCACACAATAATTAGACATAGACTACATACACCTTAGATTAGATAATTAGATAAGTAGAGTAATCGGTAGAAATACCAACCCCCAAATCCAAACCCCGAAATTCGTACCTTTCCATTTCCTAAAAAATATAAAAAAGATAAAAAATAATCTTCCTTAACCCCAACCTTAGCGTAGTAACTTCTCACTAGCATTCCTATTCCCCTAGAGAACGATATCAATACCCGTGGCTTACCCTAATACTACACTACAACGATTAGGTTCACTGCCTAGGGTGTTATAAAACTTGCTCGAAGAAAAGGAAGTTCCTTTGACCCCGAACGACGCGTATAGCGTTATCAAGTTTTTGGCGCCGCTGCCGGGGAATAGAATAGCTAGTTAGTAGTCCACCTCGTTTAGGTTTCTTTGCTTGAATCCTATCAAGTAAATTTTTCTCATTTTTAGCTTTCTCATAGTCTATCCCCCTTCTTCGTGACCTTTGTTCGTAACCCCATCACTTTTCATCATGGAAGGTGATAACCCCCCTCAAATCATTGTCCCGCCAAGAGCCCGTACTCTTGGTGAATACTCGAGACCAAGCCACCTAGGCTATAGGAACACCATTGAGCTTCCCGACCAAGCCCAAACTACGGCCCTGCGATCCGACACCATCCGGTTGGTGCAAAATGGATGTGCATTCCATGGACTTCGTTCCGAAGATCCTAATCAGCATCTGAGGGATTTCCTCAAAATTGTCGATTCCATTGACCTTGATGCTACTACTCGGGAGACCACGCGCCTGCGTCTCTTCCAATTCTCTCTACGGGACCAAGCTAGTAATTGGCTTGAGCGACTTCCCGCCGGCTCCATCTCAAGTTGGGATGATCCCACCTCTCGTTTCCTTGCTCAATTTTTCTCACCGGGGAGAACCACTAAGCTTAGGAATGATATCTTAATGTTCCAACAACGTCAAGGTGAATCTCTCTACGAAGCATGGACTCGATTCAAGGACTTACTCCATAAAGTCCCTCATCACGGCATTGATCTTTGGCTCCAAGTCCAAATCTTTTATGATCATGTCAACTTCCCCACAGAGCGATCCATTGACCAAGCGGCCGGTGGAAAACTTAGTGATCTCACCGCGGAAGAATCATGGGGTATAATAGAGGACCTTGCTCTCTATGACAACGAAAGTTGGAATGACCCCCGTGAGTTGCCCAAAACCGTTAAGGCAATCTCCTTGCCTCCCATCGACTCACAATCTCCCGACCGTAGGATGATCGAACTTGAAGACCAAGTTAAATTCCTAATGAGTTCCTACGAAAATCCTAAGTCTTCACGCCATGTGTACAAAGTTTCTTCCTCGTGTGAGCCGTTTTGTGATCCTCATAACACGCGCACTTGCACCCGATCCCCCGAACATGCTTCCGTTGACTACGCATCCTCGCGTATTAATGGAACGGGAGGAAGATTCCCAACAATACCCGGACCTAGGAATTTCAATGAAACCCGAGAAGCATGGAAGGGCAAGCCCGACTTCTATTGGGGACAAACCAAAGAATTCACTTCCAATGATTTTTCATGGCCCCCATCTCACGGTCCTAACCAACAAAACATTGAGGGGATGATGCAACACCTAGTCGCATCCCAAGAAGCTCAAATAGCTAAGCTCTCGGGCCATTTTAACCAACAACAAGCCGAGATGGATAGAAAGATAGATAACCTCTTGAAAGCCATGACCAATAGTGATAGGAAGGTTAATGCTATCTCAACCCCCGAGCCTTCTGGTGTAGAGATTAAGGACCCAAGTAAGTTAGCTAAACACGTCCAATTCGTCAATACCATAACCTCAGTAAAACCTAATGGAACAAATGACGAAGAGGACCATATACTTGAGGATAATGAAACAACCGAGGAAGTAGATGAAGTAGACAATGACTATTTCAATAAGTTTCCTACGGAAGAAGAGCTATCTCGCCACCCTCACTTAGTGCGTGATCTCCGTCACATGTATGTTAGGAAAAGCCCTAGAATCAAGTTTGGGAACCCTTGGAATCTTAACATACCATGTTGCATAGGACACCTTTTTGTGCCAAAGGCCTACATTGATCGCAAATCCCCAATCAACATAATGACTAGCACCTACTATAACTGGGTAATGAAGAAGCTTATCCCAACTAGGCAAGACCCCGATAATCCTAGGGATAGGTGCAATTTTCTTGGTAGAGTTAAGGGATTGCCTGTTTATGTAGGTAGTTTCACGTTTCCTACGGACTTCATAATTGTGGATGATATTAGCACAACCATAGATCCTAGCTTGTCCCACGTTATTCTAGGAAAACCTTTCATAGAAAACACCGGGATGACTTATGATCCCTCGTTAGGAATAGTGCGATTCAAGGATGACACCGATGACATAGCTTACCAAATGCCGTTTAAGATTGAGAAGTTTTCATCACTCTCTAATGATGAAAAGGAACTTAAACTATCGGTTTATTATAGGAATGAGGAGGATAAGGAAAAAGGAGTAGATTATGTTATGGATAAGATTTTCGGATTCTATAAGGATTGCTTGAACCTAGGACCGAAATATAGGACCGAGTGGGGAGAGGACGAACTCTTAAAGAGGTGCATCATAGGGCACTTCTACAACATGGAATCCCCCAATAGAGACCGTCATGAGGAAGAAGATGGCGGTAATGAAGTTACGTAAGGGCACGACTACGAGTCTAGCTACAAGACTCTTAAATAAAGAAAAGCGCTTTGTGGGAGGCAACCCATGCTTAATTGTTTGCTTGTTTGTGTCATATATCTTTTATTGATTACTTATTCTCATGTTTAAATTTGTAAAAATGCTTTATTTTGTTTTTAACCTCGTCTTAATTGCATATAAAGGTATTTTACATAAAGGATAAGTGTAGGGAGGATTACACACGTTTTCAAAGAAACGTAAACATGAGAATAGCAAATAATTAAAAGATATATATGTGTTTTTGTTCGAGTCAAATGCTTGTATTGAGTCATAATGGATGTTTTGCAGAAATTTTTCCAGATTCTAAAGATGAAGATTTTCCAGAATTTTTTTCTAGAAAATCGCAGACCAGTTTTTGTCAGGATAACCTGACGGCATCAGGATCGCAACCTGACGGCGTCAGGAAGGAGTAAAAACAACAGATTACTTTTTTCTCGTTTTCTGAGCTACTTATAAATTTTTGGAATTTTCCAGGTCTTAATTTTCCAGAAATTCTGTAAACATCCATTCCACAAGCATTATATCCTAGTTTAGTAGAGTCTTATATATATTATTACCGCCGATTTTACGCGAAGGTTTCGTTTGTTTTCTTCGAATGTGCAGGTTTAATTTATCAAGAAGAAGAAACAAAAGATTGGAAGGAGCTTTTCACGAATACATTTTTCTTGGAAAGGATTTAACCACTACTTCACACACGGATCCAACCGAGCTAATCAGGGGAGTACTAGTTTCTTTCGTTTTTAATTATCTTCCATTATCATAACTTTGATACTTTCGGGGAACATTGGGGACAATGTTCAGTTTAAGTGTAGGGAGGGAAAATAAAACGGGAACTTTGAAACTATACTTATCCTTGATCATTTGCTTTGTCCAATTGTATTTGTGTAATAAACCATGAGAAAATGTCGGTTAGGGTAATTTTTGCACCAAATTTAAAATTTTTCATGACATATAGGAGTGGGCCATTAATCTTAACAAAAGCGTCTCACGGATAGGAAGTTACATGACTAGCACAAAAACCCTTTACCACCCAAATTCCACCCAAAAATGTGAGGATCGCCCTTAGATTAGTAGAAATTAAAGCATTCATCTTTAAAGCTTAGAGTGTGAACCGGTAGTATATAAGATTCTAGAACTTGTTTTGTGATGCATCCTGAGATCGCTAGTGAGACTACACTTGTGTAGTTAGGAATAACTAAATGATAAGAGGCATTAGGATAACCCTTGTTTGATACCCGTAATATAATTACTTCTTCCACATCGGTTGAGTAATTCCCCCACACCTTTGCGTTGTACTCATCTTTAGTACACGATACCCCTAGTTAACCCCTCAGAGCCTATCCTTTTCGCGGTTCTCGTGATGTTTCAGTTTTCCGGAATATCAATGAAGAGCATTGTTTACACCCCACCCCCAAATATACACCCAAATCGCCTTAGCCTACCTTGTATGCACTCACTTTTAGTGCATTATTGTTATCCCCCTAAACCCTTAGTTCAATTATCTAGTTGCTTGCATGAGTTGCTAAGTCGAGTCATATCCTTTGTACACAGTTTTGGGACGATTGGGACTCATGGGAAAAAGTTAAAGTTTATAAAATGAATGGAAAAGAACGTTAAATTCCCTTATTTGCGTAATAACGTACCCCAAGTGTTTTTGATCTTTTCAATTCGGGTCAAATTAGTGTTAGAGTAATAAAAACTCAAGTGTAGGGATGTTCCTATAAATCCCTATCATTTTAATGTTACCGTAGAGGATGGTAGAGTAAAAGTGTGTGAAAAAATGAAAAAAAAAATCGAAAAAAATAGAAAAAGAGAAAAGAAAAAAAAATAGAGTGTTCAAAAAAAAAATTATACGGGCTACCATCCTACATCTATCCTTTAAATTTATGTTTGTTTGTTTCAGTTATCTAGAGTTTAGAGTGTCGAGTCTTGGCTTAGCAACGCCATTCTTCGTATGCTTGTAACATAAGAGTTTTTTGACTTGCCACCACTAAATAGCCTATCCCACCAAACCCTTTGTTTCCCTACTGTAAGCCTAACATTACAACCCTTTAAAGACCTCTTTGATAGTCTTTCCTAGGTGCTTACGCCAAAGCGATGGAGGTTTGATCTATTCTCAAGCCTATGGTAATCTATGTACTAGGACCGGTTAATGAGTGTTTATCTTCCATTTCCAATTTTTTATATTTCATATACACCCGAGAGAGATGTGAGTATCCAAACACCCCATGTGAGGTGCTAGTATGTGATTTCCGTGCTTGTTATGACTTTTACGGGGCTTATATGTGTTGTGGACTGTTTTAAACCAATGCTTCATGACCCCTAACTTATAAATCAATACCCGTGGCTTACCCTAATACTACACTACAACGATTAGGTTCACTGCCTAGGGTGTTATAAAACTTGCTTGAAGAAAAGGAAGTTCCTTTGACCCCGAACGATGCGTGTAGCGTTATCATTGATTCTGAGCATTGAATGAGTAACTAAATGCTCTAAGTATCAGTTACTTAAATATCCTAGGTTGGTAAACATACCAATTAAATATAGGAATAAATGTCTCCTTATCTTACTATCATCCATATCAAGGGTCTCTCATAATCTTACTGATAAGGTTTTAAAAGGTACCTTTTTGAGGGGTCGTTTAAGCCCTTATTTGATCACTTTTGTATCCGTTATTGCTTAATATCGTTCCTTTTCACTTTTTAGGTCTCTTGAAGGCAAAATGCTGGAATGGCACTTATTTGGACGAAAAGGCGCGAATATACGAAGAAAATGGCCAAAGTCAGAATCGAGACACTCAAAGAATCCCAAAGCAGAACCGGTGCAATCTGAACGCTGCCGCAGTGGAATACGAACACTGCGGCAGGAGAAGTCGAAGACTGCGGCAGACCTAACGTAGATCCGGCAGACTCAACGCTGCCGGATGAGAAAATATTGAACTGCAGCAGTGAACTTTTATCCTCAAAACCGAAGACAGGGCAGTGTTTTAGGAGGCTGCCGCAGCGTTAAATTGTGGACTGCGGCAGTGGAATACAAAAGTCGTCGAAACTCACAGAGCTAAGACTGAAACCGGTAAAAGAAGCATATAAGCGCGGAAAAGCAGGTTTATTCACGGTAAGGTCGTAAAACGGAAGTTCTCTGGATTTTTCACTTTTCCTTGCTATAATTCGTTATTGCCTATGTTTTCACTAGTTTATTCCCGAATTTGCTGGGGAGTTTTTCCATGGAAAATTTTGGAATAGTCATTCTAATACTCTCTGGGAACTATACCTACTATCATTCTATTCCTCTGTAAATAAGGATATAAATTAACCATACAAATGGTTGGATCCTATAAATTCATTGACTATGAATCTCGTAAATCAATGAGTAAGTTACGAGTCTTAGTTACTATTGCGATGTGCGTAGCAAGCCCCAGTTTCCTTGAAGGAAAAGAAGTTCGTTCAAAATATTGTG
>BPTQ01000001.1:250497970-250633306 GCA_019973895.1 Chrysanthemum seticuspe
ATGTGTGTTTGTTCGAGTCAAATGCTTGTATCGAGTCATAATGGATGTTTTGCAGAAATTTTTCCAGATTCTAAAGATGTAAATTTTCCAGAATTTTTTCTAGAAAACCGCAGACCAGTTTTTGTCAGGATAACCTGACGGCGTCAGGATCGCAACCTGACGACGTCAGGAAGGAGTAAAAACAACAGATTGCTTTTTTCTCGTTTTCTGAGCTACTTAAATTTTTTTTGGAATTTTCCAGGTCTTAATTTTCCAGAAATTCTGTAAACATCCATTCCACAAGCATTATATCCTAGTTTAAATCGAGTCTTATATATATTATTACCGCCGATTTTACGCGAAGGTTTCGTTTGTTTCTTCAAGTGTGCAGGTTTAATTTATCAAGAAGAAGTTACATAAGATTGGAAGGAGCTTTTCACGCATAAATTCTTCTTGGAAAGGATTTAACCACTACTTCACACACGGATCCTACCGAGCTAATCAGGGGAGTACTAGTTTCTTTCGTTTTTAATTACCTTCCATTATCATAACTTTGATACTTTCGGGGAACATTGGGGACAATGTTCAGTTTAAGTGTAGGGAGGGAAAATAAAACGGGAACTTTGAAACTATGCTTATCCTTGATTATTTGCTTTGTCCAATTGTATTTGTGTAATAAACCATGAGAAAATGTCGGTTAGGGTAATTTTGGCACAAAATTTAAAATTTTTCATGATATATAGGAGTGGGCCATTAGTCTTAACAAAAGCGTCTCACGGATAGGAAGTTGCATGATTAGCACAAAAACCCTTTACCACCTAAATTCCACCCAAAATGTGAGGATCGCCCTTAGATTAGTAGGAATTAAAGCATTCATCTTTAATGCTTAGTGTGTGAACCGGTAGTATATTAGATTCTAGAACTTGTTTTGTGATGCATTCCGAGATCGCTAGTAAGACTACACTTGTGTAGTTAGGAATAACTAAAGATAAGAGGCATTAGGATAACCCTTGTTTGATACCCGTAATATAATTACTTCTTCCACATCGGTTGAGTAATTCCCCCACACCTTTTGCGTTGTACTCATCTTTAGTACACGATACCCCTAGTTAACCCCTCAGAGCCTATCCTTTTCGCAGTTCTCGTGATGTTTCGGTTTTTCCGGAATATCAATGAAGAGCATTGTTTACACCCCACCCCCAAATATACACCCAAATCGCCTTAGCCTACCCTGTATGCAACCCTTAGTTCAATTATCTAGTTGCTTGCATGAGTTGCTAAGTCGAGTCATATCCTTTGTATACAGTTTTGGGACGATTGGGATTCATGGGAAAAGTTAAAGTCTATGAAATGACGGGAAGGGAACGTTAAATTCAAATTCCCTTTGTTTGCATAATAATGTACCCCAAGTGTTTTGATCTTTTCAATTCGGGTCAAATTATTGTTAGAGTAATAAAAACTCAAGTGTAGGGATGTACCTATAAAACCCTATCATTTTGATGTTACCGTAGAGGATGGTAGAGTAAAAGTGTATGAAAAAAAAATCGAAAAAAAAATAGAAAAAGAGAAAAAAAAATAGAGTGATAAAAAAAACAAAAAAAAAAGAAAAAAGAAAAAAAGAAAAAAAAAACATACGGGCTACCATCCTACATCTATCCTTTAAATTTATGTTTGTTTATTTCAGTTAGCTAGAGTTTAGAGTGTCGAGTCTTGGCTTAGCAACGCCATTCTTCGTATGCATTTAACATAGAGATTTTTGACTTGCCACCACTATATAGCCTATCCCACCAAACCCTTTGTTTCTCTACCGTAAGCCTAACGTTACAACCCTTTAAAGACCTCTTTGATAGTCTTTCCTATGTGCTTACGCCAAAGCGATGGAGGTTTGATCTATTCTCAAGCCTATGGTAATCTATGTACTATGACCGGTTAATGAGTGTTTATCTTCCATTTCCAATTTGTTATATTTCATATACACCCGAGAGAGATGTGAGTATCCAAACACCCCATGTGAGGTGCTAGTATGTGATTTCCGTGCTTGTTATGACTTTTGCGGGGCTTATATGTGTTGTGGACTGTTTTAAACCAATGCTTCATGACCCCTAACTTATAAATTAATTGGCTAAAAGCACATTTGCTTGAGGACAAGCACATACCAAGTGTAGGGATATTTGATAAGGTTTTAAAAGGTACATTTTTGAGGGGTCGTTTAAGCCCTTATTTGATCACTTTTGTATCCGTTATTGCTTAATATCGTTCCTTTTCACTTTTTAGGTCTCTTGAAGGCAAAATGCTGGAATGGCACTTATTTGGACGAAAAGGCGCGAATATACGAAGAAAAGGGCCAAAGTCAGAATCGAGACACTCAAAGCTGCTGAAAACATAAGGTGACGGCGTCAGGTGTTAAATTGCGACACCGTCGGAGGATTTTGTGACGGGACAGAAGCCAAAACTCCTATTTTCAAGTGACGACGTCAAGTTATAAAAGAGTAGGCCGTCGCA
This sequence comes from Chrysanthemum seticuspe, assembly GCA_019973895.1. Classification (NCBI taxonomy): domain Eukaryota; kingdom Viridiplantae; phylum Streptophyta; class Magnoliopsida; order Asterales; family Asteraceae; genus Chrysanthemum; species Chrysanthemum seticuspe. The sequence goes on from BPTQ01000001.1 coordinate 250,500,452, forward strand.
ACTCAGACGGCCTAGATGCAATCCAGACGGCGTCAGAAGCTGAAGAGGACGGCGTCACAAGCATAAGGTGACGCCGTCGCAAGTCTAACGTGGCCAAGACGAAACCCTAATGACGGTGACCCGACGGCGTCACAAAACATAAGGTGACGCCGTCGCAGATGTAATCTTATATATAGAATCCGAATTTTTCAGTATTAGTGTGTAGTCTTTTGGAGTAAAAACCTAAACCGAACCAAGGCTGTCTTGTACAGTATTTTAGGGTTCCAAACCCTATCTTACACCAAGATAAGTGTTTTACTTCATTAATACAATTATGTCTTTGATTATTTGTGTGTATGCTTGCATGTTCTCCATGTCCGGCTAATTTACTTGTGTGTTTGCTTAGATATATGAAACCTAGTTGTTAATTATTGGTAGGTTGTCTCTTATCTTAATTGTAATTGGCTTAGGAGTGCGACTAGGCTATCGTTGTGCTTAATACTTGATAAATCTTTGATAGTTTATGAATGACTTAGTGGATTTCGTTTACTAAACCCAAAGATAACCTCAAAGTTAGTTTATGAATGACTTAGTGGATTTCGTTTACTACACTTAAAGGTGATTTCAAAGAGTTAGGGAATGCACACCTTACGACCTTAGAAAACACAACGCGTTAAGAATAAGGACGTAACAATTCAACCATCAATAGGAGATAACTAGGGAGTAGTAGCATCTAGGTAAACACATCTTTAAACTATCATATGAGCACACATTAATTAGACATAGACTACATACACCTTAGATTAGATAATTAGATAAGTAGAGTAATCGGTAGCAATACCAACCCCCCAAATTCAAACCCCGAGATTCGTACCTTTCCATTTCATAAAATATAAAAGATAAAAAATAATCTTCCTCAACCCCAACCTTAACGTAGTAACTTCTCACTAGCATTCCTATTCCCCTAGAGAACGATATCAATACCCGTGGCTTACCCTAATACTACACTACAACGATTAGGTTCACTTCCTAGGGTGTTATAAAACTTGCTCGAAGAAAAGAAAGTTCCTTTGACCCCGAACGACGCGTGTAGCGTTATCAAGTTTTTGACGCCGCTGCCGGGTAATAGAATAGCTAGTTAGGAGTCCACCTCGTTTAGGTTTCCTTGCTTGATTCCTATCAAGTAATCTTTTTTCTCATTTTTAGCTTCCTCGTAGTCTATCCCCCTTCTTTGTGTTTGTGTTCGTAAAACCCTTTTCATTTGTCGCTATGGCAAGTGAAGTTGCATTTGAATCATTAACAAATGAGGAACAATTGAATTTCGCAGATTGGATTGCTTTTTATTATTCTAATGAATTTGTGAGTGATCTTAGAGATATCCAAAAGGAGACGGGTGTAAGGTTGGATGGATTTGATAAATTTTGTGCTTGTGTGGCTTCTATTCAACGATCATTGTTGGAATCAACTCCTTTTAGTGAGACCCTCTGGAATTTTTTTGAGAAAAGCCTCTTAAGCATAAACCATCAACTGTCACAACTTAAGGAAATGGATAAGGAGGATTTATCCAACCTTAGGCATCATGATCGAAAAGACCTAGTTTTTAAGAACATGGAACCTAAACCCGAACAAGATTGTGAGATGGTTATAGTTGAATTGCCTAGTTGCATGCGTGGGATAGATTTCACCAAAACATATGACACGCGTGAGGAATCCTTTAGGCAAATAGAACATAGTGATCAAATTTTTGAGAATGATTCTTATGAATCGGACCAAGAATTTGAAATGGCTAAAGAAGGATTTGAGATACTTAGGAGTGTATTTGGGTTAGATCATACTAAAACACATGATGAACTTTTAGGAGATCTAGATATAATGGAGAATGAGGTGGAAACTCCAAGCCCACAAGCCCTACCATCACTTGAGGAACACACATCGCCTATAACTTACCCGGAAGAAGTAGAAGAGACTATAGGAACCCCGATTGATATAGAACCTTTGGACCAAACGCCACTAGAGAATGTAGGTTTAGATGCTTGTTATCATGACCTCTCTCTTAGTCCTAGGGAAGTTCCTAATTTTGATGAACCGGAGCCTCAACCAAAAACTTTACCCAATTTTCCGTCTTTAGATGTGAATATTGGAATTGAATTAGGCCCCAATCCACCCATCAAAATAAATAATCCGGGTAGTTTCTTGATAAAGGTGGTAGACTCTAGGCCATGTAGAGTGGAAGCTAATATACGAGTAACCCATGACCTTACACACTTATATCACCCATTCATGGTTGATAACAAAAAACATTATGGGTTTAAACCGGGTTTATTAGGTCAAGATGGATCCTTAACTAAGAATCTTTTGAAGTTGATAGAAGATGATCCATTTTTAAGAGAGAGATTTGATTCACCCGCTACACCAATAGAATTAGGTAAGGTTATGATGAATGGAGCACACCCATTTGAGCATATAAATCACCCATCACCCTCTCCTCACGTAGCAAATTTCCACCCTAAGGGTGTGTATCGCTACTATCACCCGCACTTAAGCTTAAGTGTAGGGAAAACCTCCCCTTTATCCGTTAAATAAGGGTAGAGTCAAACTCGTGACTCGAACAAAAACAAGCGCTTCTTAGGAGGCAACCCATGTATATTTGTTTTTCATTTTTATTTGTGTGTCGTATATCTTTTATTGATTGTTTATTCTCATGTTTGAATTTGTAAAAATGCTTTATTTTGTCTTTAACCTCGTATTTTACATAAGGGATAAGTGTAGGGAGGATTACACACGTTTTCAAAAGAAACGTAAACATGAGAATAACAATTAACTAAAAGATATATATGTGTGTTTGTTCGAGTCAAATGCTTGTATCGAGTCATAATGGATGTTTTGCAGAAATTTTTCCAGATTCTAAAGATGTAAATTTTCCAGAATTTTTTCTCGAAAACCGCAGACCAGTTTTTGTCAGGATAACCTGACGGCGTCAGGATCGCAACCTGACGACGTCAGGAAGGAGTAAAAACAACAGATTGCTTTTTTCTCGTTTTCTGAGCTACTTAAATTTTTTTTGGAATTTTCCAGGTCTTAATTTTCCAGAAATTCTGTAAACATCCATTCCACAAGCATTATATCCTAGTTTAAATCGAGTCTTATATATATTATTACCGCCGATTTTACGCGAAGGTTTCGTTTGTTTCTTCAAGTGTGCAGGTTTAATTTATCAAGAAGAAGTTACATAAGATTGGAAGGAGCTTTTCACGCATAAATTCTTCTTGGAAAGGATTTAACCACTACTTCACACACGGATCCTACCGAGCTAATCAGGGGAGTACTAGTTTCTTTCGTTTTTAATTACCTTCCATTATCATAACTTTGATACTTTCGGGGAACATTGGGGACAATGTTCAGTTTAAGTGTAGGGAGGGAAAATAAAACGGGAACTTTGAAACTATGCTTATCCTTGATTATTTGCTTTGTCCAATTGTATTTGTGTAATAAACCATGAGAAAATGTCGGTTAGGGTAATTTTGGCACAAAATTTAAAATTTTTCATGATATATAGGAGTGGGCCATTAGTCTTAACAAAAGCGTCTCACGGATAGGAAGTTGCATGATTAGCACAAAAACCCTTTACCACCTAAATTCCACCCAAAATGTGAGGATCGCCCTTAGATTAGTAGGAATTAAAGCATTCATCTTTAATGCTTAGTGTGTGAACCGGTAGTATATTAGATTCTAGAACTTGTTTTGTGATGCATTCCGAGATCGCTAGTAAGACTACACTTGTGTAGTTAGGAATAACTAAAGATAAGAGGCATTAGGATAACCCTTGTTTGATACCCGTAATATAATTACTTCTTCCACATCGGTTGAGTAATTCCCCCACACCTTTTGCGTTGTACTCATCTTTAGTACACGATACCCCTAGTTAACCCCTCAGAGCCTATCCTTTTCGCAGTTCTCGTGATGTTTCGGTTTTTCCGGAATATCAATGAAGAGCATTGTTTACACCCCACCCCCAAATATACACCCAAATCGCCTTAGCCTACCCTGTATGCAACCCTTAGTTCAATTATCTAGTTGCTTGCATGAGTTGCTAAGTCGAGTCATATCCTTTGTATACAGTTTTGGGACGATTGGGATTCATGGGAAAAGTTAAAGTCTATGAAATGACGGGAAGGGAACGTTAAATTCAAATTCCCTTTGTTTGCATAATAATGTACCCCAAGTGTTTTGATCTTTTCAATTCGGGTCAAATTATTGTTAGAGTAATAAAAACTCAAGTGTAGGGATGTACCTATAAAACCCTATCATTTTGATGTTACCGTAGAGGATGGTAGAGTAAAAGTGTATGAAAAAAAAATCGAAAAAAAAATAGAAAAAGAGAAAAAAAAATAGAGTGATAAAAAAAACAAAAAAAAAAGAAAAAAGAAAAAAAGAAAAAAAAAACATACGGGCTACCATCCTACATCTATCCTTTAAATTTATGTTTGTTTATTTCAGTTAGCTAGAGTTTAGAGTGTCGAGTCTTGGCTTAGCAACGCCATTCTTCGTATGCATTTAACATAGAGATTTTTGACTTGCCACCACTATATAGCCTATCCCACCAAACCCTTTGTTTCTCTACCGTAAGCCTAACGTTACAACCCTTTAAAGACCTCTTTGATAGTCTTTCCTATGTGCTTACGCCAAAGCGATGGAGGTTTGATCTATTCTCAAGCCTATGGTAATCTATGTACTATGACCGGTTAATGAGTGTTTATCTTCCATTTCCAATTTGTTATATTTCATATACACCCGAGAGAGATGTGAGTATCCAAACACCCCATGTGAGGTGCTAGTATGTGATTTCCGTGCTTGTTATGACTTTTGCGGGGCTTATATGTGTTGTGGACTGTTTTAAACCAATGCTTCATGACCCCTAACTTATAAATTAATTGGCTAAAAGCACATTTGCTTGAGGACAAGCACATACCAAGTGTAGGGATATTTGATAAGGTTTTAAAAGGTACATTTTTGAGGGGTCGTTTAAGCCCTTATTTGATCACTTTTGTATCCGTTATTGCTTAATATCGTTCCTTTTCACTTTTTAGGTCTCTTGAAGGCAAAATGCTGGAATGGCACTTATTTGGACGAAAAGGCGCGAATATACGAAGAAAAGGGCCAAAGTCAGAATCGAGACACTCAAAGCTGCTGAAAACATAAGGTGACGGCGTCAGGTGTTAAATTGCGACACCGTCGGAGGATTTTGTGACGGGACAGAAGCCAAAACTCCTATTTTCAAGTGACGACGTCAAGTTATAAAAGAGTAGGCCGTCGCAACTCAGACGGCCTAGATGCAATCCAGACGGCGTCAGAAGCTGAAGAGGACGGCGTCACAAGCATAAGGTGACGCCGTCGCAAGTCTAACGTGGCCAAGACGAAACCCTAATGACGGTGACCCGACGGCGTCACAAAACATAAGGTGACGCCGTCGCAGATGTAATCTTATATATAGAATCCGAATTTTTCAGTATTAGTGTGTAGTCTTTTGGAGTAAAAACCTAAACCGAACCAAGGCTGTCTTGTACAGTATTTTAGGGTTCCAAACCCTATCTTACACCAAGATAAGTGTTTTACTTCATTAATACAATTATGTCTTTGATTATTTGTGTGTATGCTTGCATGTTCTCCATGTCCGGCTAATTTACTTGTGTGTTTGCTTAGATATATGAAACCTAGTTGTTAATTATTGTTAGGTTGTCTCTTATCTTAATTGTAATTGGCTTAGGAGTGCGACTAGGCTATCGTTGTGTTTAATACTTGATAAATCTTTGATAGTTTATGAATGACTTAGTGGATTTCGTTTACTAAACCCAAAGATAACCTCAAAGTTAGTTTATGAATGACTTAGTGGATTTCGTTTACTACACTTAAAGGTGATTTCAAAGAGTTAGGGAATGCACACCTTACGACCTTAGAAAACACAACGCGTTAAGAATAAGGACGTGACAATTCAACCATCAATAGGAGATAACTAGGGAGTAGTAGCATCTAGGTAAACACATCTTTAAACTATCATACGAGCACACATTAATTAGACATAGACTACATACACCTTAGATTAGATAATTAGATAAGTAGAGTAATCGGTAGCAATACCAACCCCCCAAATTCAAACCTCGAGATTCGTACCTTTCCATTTCATAAAATATAAAAGATAAAAAAATAATCTTCCTCAACCCCAACCTTAGCGTAGTAACTTCTCACTAGCATTCCTATTCCCCTAGAGAACGATATCAATACCCGTGGCTTACCCTAATACTACACTACAACGATTAGGTTCACTGCTTAGGGTGTTATAAAACTTGCTCGAAGAAAAGGAAGTTCCTTTGACCCCGAACGACGCGTGTAGCGTTATCACTTACCTCACCCCACTTGGCATTAAATGCCTCCTCTCACATGAAATATCCTGTGGATATTTTATTATTGCAAAAAGTGCACTTTTACTGTACACTGCAACTATTTCCTTGTAAAACGGGATTTTACTGCGGGTAGTGGAGGGTGGCATTAAATGTGGAAATTCAAAACGTTTTCACAAACCAACTTTACAAATCCACAAGTATGCACAAACTACCCCTCTCAACACTCTATAAATACCCCTCACAAAATCCTTATAACACACACACAAGATTTCTGCTAACAAAACTCTTTCAAAACCAGAAATCTTTATGTTTTTCAAATCTTTTTCTGAAAAACCTCCTCTGTAAACATTTACAAAAAGTTTTTCATCACAAACTTGAGAGATTTAACACTCTTTGATTGTTCTAGCTCAAACTTTCTTTCAAAACCCTAAAAAATCTTCTAATGGAAATGGCTAGAACACAATCTCTCCAGTTCGCACCTCAGTGGGTAGGGGATTTTACCAATGTTGAATTTAAAACCAATAATGTCATAGGCAATTTTGAATATCCTGAAACTGTCCCAGCCTACAAGGACATTATGAAATTTTTGTATAACTGCCCACTAAAAAAGGCCTTTGTTCAACCCTCAATTGTATGCCTGATCTGGACCGAACCGTCAAGTCTAATCACACAAGCTGGCCACTTGTGAATGGCCAACCGTAACAGGCTTAAAACAGTTCAGACACAAATACAATGAAGATCAGAGAATACAATGAATTCCCGGGTCGTTAAGTCCCACGGAGACTCAATGGTGTGTCAAAACAAACTCAGAGGATAGAATGATTACTAAGGATAGTAATCAGTAAAGGTTTTGATTAGAAATATTACACTACTGATTGATTGGAAAGGAATAGGATACAGAACAGGAAAGCACAACAATCAGATAAGAAAAACGTAAACGTAAATTTAAAAACTACGTATACGTAAAAAAAAATGAAATCTAAGAAATAAAAAGACCTAAAAATATGAAAATAACATTTTTGAAATCCTAAAAATAAAAGAAAATTATTAGAAAAAGAAAATTATTTTTAACACTATTTAATTAATTATTATTAATTAAAAACTATTTTAATTATTTAATAAATACTCTAAAATAGAAGAAAATACAAAATGAGGCTAGAAAAATAACTTATTATTCAGAAAAATCTAAAATACTATAAAACTAATTTTAAAATTAAAAATATATTTTTCACACTTTTTATCTAATTATTACTAATTAATTATTATTTAAAATACCCTTAAATACTAGAAAATATAAAATAAACTTGGAAAAATAAAATTTTAACTTTGAAAAATCTAAAATATGATAAAACTAATTTTAAAACTGAAAAGATATTTTTTATGCTTTTTAATTATTTATTACTAATTAATTACTATTTTTAACTAATTAAAATTATAATAAATACTAAAAAGATAGAGAAAAATATGAAACTTTTTCTAAAAATACTATATGATGACAGAAAACAAAGAAAAATAGAAAAACAAGATTTGCTTATTAATAAGCTAGAAAGAAAAATCAAAAAGCTAGGAAATATTAAATAAACACTATCACTGATTTTTAATTGCTCTTTTTCTGGATTTTCTTTTTGAAAACTAATTTAATACTGATATTATGAAACTTTAACAAAGACAAAATTTTTACAAACTTGAAATAAGCTGTTTGAGGAGCTTATGAGCCCAACAGTTATGCTTTTGAGCTTATTGGGTGAAATAAGCTCAAACAAGCTAACCAGCTGAAACAAAAGCTCAAAATGGATGCAAGTAGACTACTGCTACTCAAATGAAGCTAAAACACACAGATAAGCACATTGCTAAGATAGAAATAAGCAGATAAGCACTTTGCTATTTGTGATGAAAAACAGAAAATGGGACAAAGTTAGGGCTTATTGCAGCCCTAGCAAACAAGCTAGAAATTGAAAAACAAAGCTTGATACTTCAAGATGGCCAGGTTGGCTTTCCAAAGAACCAAAGAACACAAGATTTGAGCAACTAATAAGCTCTATGTGAGCTTATCAAGTTGGACCTATCAACTGTGCACAGGGCACTTTCAGAACAGGTATCCACAAAAAGCTGGAAAATAAGCACTTAACAAGCTGATGGACAGAGAACTAGCATTTTTATATTTTTGTTTAGCAACCAAACTTTAATACCCCAAGAGCTTATGAACTAAATCTTATTAATAAACACACAGTGAAATTTCCTTTTTTATTCAAAAACGACCAAGATGGAAATTTGACTTTTGACTTAAACTAGAAGTTTGACTTATATGAACTTTAATCTGATTCTATGCACTGAATATGATGTATTAAGGTATACTAAGACTTATTTAACCAATACTAACAACTTTCTAACACAAAATCATGATCCTGACTTTTTAAAATCCAACAGTGAGCACAAAAGATTAGATCAAATGCAATTTTGACTATTGATGAACTAAGACTAGTTTTCTTGACTGATATGAGTTATTTAGACCAAGTAAGATATCAAACAATAACAAGCAACCATTCAAACAACCTTTAAGACAGTTTACTACTCAAATCCAAACAAGCTTTTATTTGACTGATTGGGTGATTTTAAGGACAAAACACAGATTTAATCCATAAAACTGCTTGCAGACCTTACATAATCATTGAATAAGATTAAATAGACATGAAGCAACAGCATTAACAACATTAAGCACAAGAACTATGATTATACTGATTTTAACTGTCCAAATAAGACTTTTACAAAATACAAATTTAAAAGAACAACCTACTGATTTTAATGATTAATTCAACTTAACTATGACTAATGAACACAAAGAAACAGAAATATAAGCTAATTAACAACTATAACAGTGATATGCAAAAGTGATCAAAAGTGCTTACAAAAGCTTCCAAGCTCAAAACTGAGGACAAGAACCAATGAACACCCCTATTAGCTTACCACTAAGCTTCTAAACCAAGGCCATCCATAATTCACCCTGCTCCAGCTGTGTACACCATTTCCAACTGATTTTTGATTTTTTAGCTATTTAATTTGTATTTTTGGTGAATTTTGATTTTTGCTTCTAAACTGGATTTTAAGATATCTAATAGCTTTTATAAGCTATCTAGGAGCTTATGTGTACTATATCAGTCCATACAAACAACAAACAACAACATTAGCACAAATTGAGATTTTTAAATGAAAACTGCATAAAATGAAATTGATACTGAAAACTTGAAATTTATTGTTGAAAAGGATTCAATTACACTTAAGAAACTTAGACAGAGCAATTGGAATTGAAATCATACACTAGAAAGCTTAGATTAAAAAAAAACGACTAAAGAAAATTTAAATTACACTAGATACTTAGATACATTGCATCTCTCTCTCTATATAATGACTTTTGTGAATCTCTGATGTCCTCTGAATCTATCCCACCAACTCTGAGCCCTTGGATCACTGAAATGCATCAAAACCGTCCACTTGTTATTTTGGCGCCAATTTCTTCAAAGCAGGTTTTTGACATTAAATGGAGTGGGTTTCAATCAATAAAAGGTTTTGTTGTTTAGAGGAGGTGGAGGGGACAAAGTATGGAGAGGGGGGGTGAAAAAGATGGAAAACCATCTCTGGTTTTGGTGTTACAGGGGTGGAGTGGGAGATGAACAGTGGAGGGCGGTATTCTCCTCTGTTTGACTTTTGTTGACCCGGCTAATAATACAAAGGGGTCGGGTTTGGGCTTAGCTGGGTTTGGGCCTAGATTGGGTAAGGATTGGATTTGGTTTAATATAAGGGCCGGTTTGGTTTAGCTAGCACAAGGACCAAACATGTAATTTATCCAAACTTCAGGGACTCAACATGATACTTTTTCCAATGTTATTACAAGGACCAACTTTGACAACTTTGATAGTACAATGACCCTTTTTGCATAAATTCCATTTTAAAAGGTCCAAGGACTAATTTTGCAATTTTCCAAAGTTTAGGGACCTTTCTTGCCAATTGACCAAAAAATCATTCAAGGATCATTTTAAACAACTTAGAATACTTCAGGGACCTTGAATGATAAAATTCCACATTTTTGAATTCCAGGGACTAGATTTGACAACTTTTAAAACTTGGGGGACTAAAACTGGCAATTTTGCAAACTTGATACATTTTTCATCTGATTTTGATATTTTTGCATTTAAAACACATAAAACACTGATTTATGATATTTTGATCATTTTGATGTGTTTCTGAGTGTTTTCAGATGATTTTGCAGTTTAGATTATACAAAAATGATGAGTATTTAGACACTCATTAATGCCAAAATCTCCTCAGGGAGTTTTGGGCTACTGCAGTGGCCTATGACCCGACACCCGCAACTAATGAGACAGAGCTAAGACCACTCAGGGAGTATCTCATTAAGTTCAGTCTTTTTAATGGGGAAAGATCAGTCACCCTGGATTACAAAACCTTTTGCACCTCAACAGGGTTAGACTACAACAAGGGAGTTTATGTCGCCCATCCTGAACCCACCACAGTGAAGGATGGGTTAAAACAAATAGTTTTGGATCCTAAATTTTTGGACAAGACCCTAGTCACCAAAAACTCATTTCCCACGGCTTAGAAGATCCTATTCACTTTTGTGATTCAGGTTCTCGGTGGGAACCACTCATCAACTGAACAAGTTAACTCTATTCAGTTGATGACGGCTTACTGTTTGATGAATGGGGTCAATGTCGACATTGGGGAGATCATTTACAGTGATCTCGTAACCAAGCTACTGAGCAAAACTAGGACGAAATACATTTCGTATTCTAGGTTTGTCTCATGTGCTTTGCAAGTGTTACTGGGTTGCAATTATCCTCAGGAAGAAAAATTTTGTGCTTTACCTGGTATCCTGAGTCAATCAAATTTTCAAAAGGACCCATCCCAAGTCACTGATATTGTATTGACGACCCATATGATTGCTGTAAACAATCAGAGGGATTCAGTGTCTCCAAACCCTGCTCCTAAAAAGAGAAAGGGGAAGTCTCAGACTGGGACTAAGACCAAACCCAAGTCTCAGGGCCCTGAGGCTTCTGGAGCACTGGCCAAAAGGCAAAGAAGACCTAAGACTGATCTGACACCCACTGGAGGCCAATCATCATCCACCCAGGTGACAACGAAGGACACTGATACATCACAATCAGTGCCCTTGGTCCCAACTACTACTCCCTAAGATCCAGAGGGAAACAAACAACCCGCTGGTAGGGGAGCGCCTTCCACTTCGCCCAATGATGACATTAGCAAATCACAGGCTTTGTCAGAGGGCACACTGAATGATCCCAAAGACTCAGAGGGAACTAAACAACCCACTGATAGGGATATCACTTTCACTGACTCCGCTAAAGGCACTGAGAAATACCCACCAATGTCTCAGGGGTCACAGGGGGACAAAGACTCGGAGGGAAAGAAACAACCCGCCGATATGGAACCCACAACCAATACTGACTCCAGAGAAGACACTGGGAAACGCCCACCAGTGTCTGAGGGGTCAAAGGGGGACAAAGACTCAGAGGGATTAATACCACCCGCTGATACGGAACCCATAACCCCCACCTTGTTAACTATGGCTGATGTTACTGGGATCTTATTCTCTGATGAAGAGCAGGCTGAAAGTGAAGATGAAATTCTATCAGCAGGGGAAGAAGTGGACGCTGATGTTCAACCTGAACAAGAGCATCAGCCTGATCCACAAGACAATGATTCTGACTCTTCATCCAGTTCTGATGAATTCAAGCGGCTTGATAATGTTCTTTCACTGACTGAAAGACAGCCGGTTCAGTGGATCACAAAAGCATCTAGGAAGCTATATGTTGGAGTTACTAAAACACCGTGGGATCAACATACTGAAGCTGCTGCCAGCTATGCAGATCTGAAGGCCGAAGTTTCTGATTTCAACATCAACACCGATGAGCACAGGGATATGATGTATGACAATCTTCACAGACTGGATGACAACTTGGCTAAATTTCTCAGACACTTTCAGGGTGTTAGCACAAAGATAGATGAAATCAGAGAATCTGTCAAAGAAGACCCAGCGCTCAACTCCAAAGTGCTGGAGGCTACTGAGGCTTACCTGAAACACTCCTCCAGCCTCACTGAACTAATCGAAATACTCAAATCTACAAATGTTCAGGGTCTTCAATCTTCAGTCCAGTCTCTTCAGGCTACATTGGGCTCTTTGGTTACTCAGATGGCCACTTTGGCTCAGGCCTCGTCTTCTATGGCCTGGAATCTTGGGCCCAGAATAACCGCTTTGGAAGTATCTAAGGCTAATTTGGAAGCAAAGGTCACTGGCATTCAAACAGATACTTCTGATATCAAGGGTATGGTCACTGAGATTTATCAAGCATTTAAGGGTCAAGCAGCTCAGACTCCCTCAGTGCCACCTACAACTCTTGCCCTCACTGACGCTACGGCAACAGTTGAGGGGGAGAATATAGCTGAAAAAACTCCTTATCACACTGAGGGGGAGCCAACACCACCAGTTTCAGCAACACCCATCTCATCAATCCCACCACCACCAACAACAACAACACTGACGGTTACACCCATCACAACAACACCACCACCACTGGTAGCAACATCATCTTCCTCAGGCCAAGATAAAGGAAAAGGCATAATGAAAACTCCTGAGCCTGAGAAGATTCCCTACAAGATCGGCGACACTGAATACCTGCTCTCACCACAATAGCTGAGTGCCTATCTTGCAAAAGAAGAAAGGAAACATAAACTAGCTGAGGAGGAAAGGAAGAGCAAAGAAGCACTGATAAAAGTTGTCGCTGAAGAAGCTGAGAACTTGGGAATTGATCCAAAGAAGCTTCAGAAGGGTCAGGCAGGACAAAAGTTCAAGGATGCTCAGGCTGCTAAGATGGCTGAAATGAAAAAGCAGTTGGAAGAAAAGAACAAAAGAACAACAGCCATCAGGCAAGGAAGAATTGACCATTACAACTGGTCTATGACTAGCAGAAGGCTTCCTGAGAAAATCACTGACGTCAAGATCATCCCCAATTCCAAACCACTGGCAATGAATGTTTACAGGGGGGATGATAAAAGACACTTCGAGGTTCATGATCCCCTAAAATTTATTGACTTTGGGATCACTGAACTCGATGAGCTTGGTCCAATAATTGAAAAGAAAAAGAATGCGATGGTTAAGGAGCTGATGAAGATGCTCAGCAAAAGATATGAAAGACTGAGAGATGCACCAGCACAACTGGGGATTCAGCCTGCCTTAACTGCACCACAAGGATCTCAACCTCAGTCATCACAGGGCAAAAGAAAGAGGGTTGAGTTCCAGCCTGAGATCAAAGTGCCTGGACTCGAATGCAACAGGGAGCTGCCTGAAGGTGTAAAGTTCGTGAACTATCTGGTGATTGAAAAGCCTGAAAGAGGGCTATTCCACATTGATGTCTATGGAAACCCAGCATTTCAAAGATGGAGTGACATTGATCAGGCAGGTGTGGCTGCAATGCTGAGCTACATACCAGTGGCCTCTCAAATTCAGACTCCTGCCAACGTCAGGTTCTGTGCTGACCTAAACGCCTGACAGAGAAAAATTCATCACCAAGAAAGTAAAGCTTGAAGCACTGGGGATCCATCTTGATTGACATCATTTTCATTATCTTTTGTACTAGTGACAGGAACCTTGTAATTTGATCAATAAACGATGTATGTTTTGTTAAAATATTCAGTGTTCCTTATTGTATTCATTAGCACATTCAGTGTAAGAAGAAGCCATTTGCTCACTTACACTGATCAAACACTTAGGCTATTTGTATATCCAAATAGGGGGAGACTGTTGGGTTCAGTAAATACCCAAACCCCTTAATCTAGGATTTGAATAGAAAATAACCTAAGTGCTTAGTCCGTTAAACACTAACAGGTCACTGAGTGCATAGTCTCTCAGTGAGCCATCTTCAGGACGCTCAGTAAGAGGCGAAGAAGAAGTCTCTCCACTCAGTAAGGCGGAACTTAAAGGGTGAAGACTGAGTCAAGAAGAAGATGGTGGATTCAGTGAGTGATGACAATAACTCACTGAATCCCTAAGACTCCTCTCCAACTACTTACACTGAAGACAAACTGATGTAGAAGACTGAAGGATATGAAGACTGAAGAATGAGCGGGATAAGGCGGGATAAGTTTGAATCAGATAAGACGAAGTCCTTATCAACCAAAGTCAACTTTCCCTGAATGGCAAACTATCAGGTTCAGTATCATCACTGAACTTTGGAAAGCAGTCTTGTCTCTTACCTAAAATAGTCTTTGTAAACAGAGACAAAATACATCAGTATTTTGTCTTCTGTAAATTGTCAGTTTGTCTCTTAGGAAAGAGTTAAAACTCATACTTGTATAAATAGCATAAGAGATGGAGTGAAAGGTTAAGCTTGTGAATTGTAAAAACACACATACACGCAAGCCATCTTTCACTCCTCCAAATACAACTTAATCCCTGAGATAGCTTAGTGGGTACTTGTAGTTGTGCTCAGACTTAGACTGAGCTTCGAGAGGAGTTACTAACACTTTGTCATTTCAATCCCTAGTACTGTTCCGCAAGTACTAGGGTAACGTATTCTTTTGATTCAGTTCTAATAAGAATATGATGTTGAAAATTACTCTTAGTGTTTTACTTATATCTTTTCAGTCATTGATTCACTATTAGCTTGTTTACAATACTTAAACTGTTTTTATACTATAGTGAATAGGGAACAACAATTTTAAATGAATTATCATTGATATAATTTTCATAAAGTATTATATAACACAAACAAAAATATTTAAAGTCAAAATTGTAAAAATAAAAATTCAGAAAGTTAAAACAAGACAAATAAATTAAGACGAAAGAAGTAACATAAGTATTCCAAAATATATATATTGTAAATATAGTAGCCAGGTGTCTGCGCATATGGCGGCGATAAAAATATAGTTGTATTATAAATATTAAAGTGAACAACGTAACCACTTACTGAGAATGCAGAAGTTGACATGGTTCACTACCCTTGCGATAAAACCATTGTCAACCTTAACTCTTAATCAATTCTCTACCCGCTTATTGAAGTCTTTTCACAATCGTATGAATGTGTATGTGTTTTGGTGTTTCATGTAGCTTTCTCGCAACGCAATATGGACATCATCATCCCGCATGAAGAAGACACTCACACTCTCTTTCCTTCAAACACTCCCTCTATGTATATAATTTTGACAAAACAAGTTTGTATTCATTCAAATCAAGGTTAAAGTTGTATAAAATTTAAATTAAAACAAAATAAACCTACTAAAACTATAATAAACAAAAATTCAAAAAGTATACTAAAATGGATATTTAATAGGAGAGAAAAAAAATTATGGTGAAATTAGATTATAAAAAAATAAACATTTCAAAAGATATTTCAATATAAAAATAAAATTGGTTTTTTAATTGGATTAAACACATGTCATTTTAGCGTGTGATTTCCAATCGTTTGTGAAAAATAAGATGGATGGTTATAAACACACATCTTTATATTAATTTTTAGTGAGATCCGCATACTGTGTAGTATTGATTTCACATGTTCTCGTTAAAATCTAAATCTGCAATTGGTTAAGAATATTTTCACACAATATAACATACCGCTAAATTAGAAAACCTCTGCATATACATTTTTTTGTGTTTTGCTTACAACATTCTTAACATATATGGTTAACAAGCGAGTTTTCACAATATGAATGTTATTATTTTTTCCGTTTTCTTTAACATACCAGATTCAGTTTTTTCATTGATTAGGGAAAAAAAAGTGAAAGTTGTTAAAGAACAGTTATGGTTTCTAATTGTAAATAGGGATCTAAATGGATCATATATGGACCGGGTAGACTGGTAGAGGTATATCCACATTCATATTCATTTATTTTTTCATGTCCATATTCATTTGAATTCGTTTTATCCATCTATTTCCATATCTACTGGATCGAGTAAATGGATATCCATCGTATATTAAAAAAAATCTTTAAAGGTAATTCCAGCGATTGTGACATTTTTAAACTCTCGTCGTTTGTTTGGAATAGCATATTCACATTTTGGACTACCACTGAAACAACGCCACAAATAAGACAATTGTCTCAAAATTCCACAACAAAAATTATAGAAACAAAGACAAGATTTTAACCTATTTCACAATTTCACCTTTGTCACTTTTGATGGCCTTTAATTCCAAAGATCTCATATTATTTCCTATCATTTTCATCATAAAGATCCACCGATTGATATCATAAGATAAGAATATAAGCTGTTCATAACTAGAAAGAAATACTGAAACAAACTTTAAAAGTAAAAGCGAAAAGCTTGAAAACGTAAAATGAAACAAAACTAACAAATTAGTAGTTCTCTCAAATGACAGAGGATCATTAAAAAGTGTGTTATTTTACAAAGTTTAAAAAGTATTTACCACCATTGAATCATAATACAAGATTTGATCAAATTAAAAAAAAAAAAAACATATACACATAAAGGCATAAGGGTTGGGTTATTTTGACCCCTCTATTTTTTTAGATTGACCCCCCTATTATTTTTATTTTTTTTATTTATTTTTTATTTTTTTTAATTTTATTTATATCAAAAAACTATAAACCTGGAAATGCGGAACAGTAAATATAAAGTTTAATAAGTCAAACGCTTAAAACTGTCAGAAATACGGAACATAAACTGACAAAAAACTGTGTTGTACTGGAAAAAGTGGGGGACAAAAGGAATATTCCTTGTTACGTGACTTCAGGGTTCCAATAGTACAACCCAGGCATAATCGTCATTCGTAATAATGGTCAAGCCCACACCAACAAGTCCCGCCATATCAACCAAGAAATGATTAGCTTTAATAGCAATCTTTCTCTCAACTGAACCATACCCACTCCTCGACGGCGTTCTCATCTTCTTCGCCGTTGACCGACGAAGGTGGGGTGGTTTGACCACCGTGACCAGACATTGATGATTTCTTTTGGGAGAGAGAGAGAAAGGGTGTTTGTGTGTTTTCAAGGGTGTGAATAATGTGTGCAAAGGGTGAGAGTGATGAGTGGGTTTCTACAGCACGATGTTATGGGTTGACTTGGGTCAACGTAAATGAAAAGTGCAGGTCCGGTGGTCTTTTGGCTTCAGCTTCTTTGGATGATTGAGTGGTCGAGAGGTTTACAGTTTACATTGAAAGAAAAAATGAAACAAAATGCTATGAAGAAGACGAAGGTGGTGACTGAGAGAAAATGATTAGCCGATAAAAGGTTTTTACTTTATTACTGTAATAAAGTAGTTTTTTACATTTAGGTTTTTACTTTATTATTTAATACAGTAATAAAGGTTTTAGTTTATTTAACAGTAGATGATTATTTAATAAGAACCATTTTAGCTGTTCATCAATAATAATCGTTGTTCATCAATAAAAACCTTGTTTATCAATAAAAAAAATGTGTGCATCAATAAAAGTGTTGTTCATTAACAAAAACAGTTATTTTTATATTGTTCATCAGTTATTTTTAATAACGTTCATCAATTATTTTTTATAATGTTCATCAGTTTTTGAAAAAATAACGTTTATCAGTTATTTTTTATATTGTTCATCAATTATTTTTTATAACGTTCATCAGTTATTTTTTATAATGTACAAAAGTTTTCGAAAAATAACGTTCATTAGTTATTTTTTTATATTGTTCATCAGTTATTTTTTATAATGTTTATCAGTTATTTTTTATAATGTTCAACAGTTTTAAAAAAAATAACGTTAATCAGTTATTTTTTATATTGTTCACCCATTATTTTTAATAATGTTCATCAGTTATTTTTTTATAACGTTCATCAGTTATTTTTGATAACGTTCATCAGTTATTGTGCAACTTTAACGTGCAATATCTCACTCATATTATATTGGATTTGAGTGATTCAAATTTCTGGGTGAAGAATGGTCAAAAGCCTACAATTTTCATGTTTTAAGTTTTGTAAATTTCGACTTTTAAACTAGTCAAAATTAGAGCCGAAAATTTTAAGAAAATCAACACCTACTTAAAAAGTTAGAAAAAAAAAAGTTGAGATTCATATATCATAATGCATACCAAATTAAAGTGAATTAAATTTAAAAAAAAATATATGTTGAAATTGGTTTTTCATAAAAGTTTGTTCGTTTAAAAGTTATTTACGTTGAAGTTTTGGGGGTGAAATAAGAAATAAGTTAAAAGGACCAAAATGCCTCTTAACCGAATTTAATAAGAAAAAAAAATTGTGTGAGAGACACATAGGGTGCGTTTAGTTGGAGGAAAATACCCTTGTTTTCAAGGAAAATAGAGATCGCGTTCAAATCAACGTTTTCCAACAAAATGTTTTGCAAAACAGAAACTCCCTATTTCCCAACTTAACAAGGAAAATTACAAAACAAATTTTGGTTGTTTTCCTTGTTTTCCTTTTTAACCCACAACTCTCCTTCCCTTCTTCAAAATAGAAAATACAAACATCAACTAAACGCGTTTTCTATATTTTTAAGCGTTTTTTATATTTTTCAGTGATATGCTTTCCAAACCTTTTAATTTTTTCACTTTGCAAGATCTGAACCTTCTCTCAAATACTCTTTCATCAACAAGAAGAAAAGGAAAAACAGAAGAAACAATACTCTAACCTTTAACTAGAAGAAAATACAATAAGGTAATGAATTCAAGTCAAACTACCAATACCATGTAATGATTCTATTACAATATCATTGGTTAAATTCTAATATGTTGCATTCTTTTAGACCAATGAATATAAAGTGTTTGCATATAGAGCGCAAAAGGGACAAAAACACATTGATGAAAGTGACTTATTGATCGAAATATTACACCTAATACAACAATTTACCATTGTTATTAACACCCAACATTTGGAAGTCCTAGAGATAGCCGGCACACTTTTGTAACCTTCATTTTCATATATACACCAATCGAACATTGTTCAGCAAATCTTTCTTCTGTTCAGTTTCCTTTTTCCTCTCGAAAAACCCACGAAAACAAGACCGATACAAGTATCTTAGTAGTTGAGAGATCATGGACAGGTTGATAAGTTTAGAGCCATCTAGTGTGGTTGCAATACGTATCGAACAAGGCCAAAAATGTTATGGTCAAGTCACATTAAGAAATGTTATGTACACAATGCCTGTAGCTTTTCGTTTGCAACCAATGAACAAGGCTCGTTACACCATTCGTCCTCAATCTGGGATCATATCTCCTTTAACGACACTTGTTGTTGAGATCATTTATGAGTTTTCTCCAAGTTCCAGTCTCCAGGGGTCGTTTCCTTATTGTGACGATTCATTTTTGTTACATAGTGTGGTTGTCCCAGGGGCCGCGGTTAAAAATCCCTCGTCTACTCATGACTCGGTCCCTATTGATTGGTTTACTACACGAAAAAAGCAAGTGTTTGTTGATAGTGGTATTAGAGTCATTTTTGTTGGCTCAATGGTGATAACTAGGCTTGTAAAAAACGGGTCTATGAATGAAATAAGGGACGTGTTAGAAAAAAGTGATCCTACTTGGAAAGCGGTCGACTCTGTTGACTCTGAAGGTCACACGTTACTCCATTTGGCGATTTCACAAAGCCGACCTGACCTAGTTCAAGTACTACTTGAATTCGAGCCAGATGTTGAGGCTCGAAGTAGGTCAGGAACGACGCCACTTGAGGATGCAGCAGCTTCAGGTGAAAATTTGATTGTTGAGCTATTACTAGCTCATGGAGCTAGTACCGAGAGGTCAGAGTCATCCACATGGGGCCCACTTCACCTCGCTGCTGGTGGGGGCCATGTGAATGTTCTGAAGCTCCTTTTACTAAAAGGAGCTAATGTAAATGCTCTTACCAAAGACGGTAACACCGCTTTACATCTAGCGGTGGAGGAACGGAGACGTGATTGTGCTCGATTACTATTATCCAGTGGAGCCGACCCTGATATCGGAAATGTAGCCGATAACGAGACCCCGTTGCATATAGCTTCGGCTCTTGGAGATGACAATATGGTCAAATTCTTACTACTTAAAGGAGCTAATAAAGACATCCGAAACCGATCAGGAAAAACCGCTTATGAAGTGGCGGTTGAGCACGGTCACACAAGACTATTTGACTCACTTAGGCTCGGTGACAGGTTATGTACAGCTTCAAGGAAAGGTGAAGTGAGAACCATAAACCGGGTTCTCGAAAGTGGAGCTGCCATCAATGGTACTGATCAGCATGGATGGACAGCTTTACATCGAGCATCTTTCAAGGGCTACACTGATGTGGTTCGGGTATTGATTGACAAGGGTGTTAACATTGATGCAAGGGATGAGGAAGGATACACGGCTATGCATTGTGCGGTTGAGTCTGGAAATGCTGATGTGCTTGAATTGCTAGTGAAAAAAGGGGCAGATGTAAAAGCCCGAACCAACAAAGGTGTAACTGCAATGCAAATAGCTGATTCACTAAACTATGCAGGAATTACGCGAATACTAATCAATGGAGGTGCAAATAAGGATGAAATTAATATTAATGTTAGTAAAAATTCATTGGTGTTTGGGAATAAAATCAGTAGGAGGGGATCTGATAAGGGTATCGGTTCTATAAAAAAGAAGACTACACGAGCACAAGCACTTCGTGGCAGTTTTGAACGATCTGCTTCACCGTTGGCTATGGTTTAGTTAGCTCAAAATAACTTATCATCATGTAATTTTGATAATTATTGGCTGTAGTATAGTATTTGTCCTAAAATTCTATAGCGTTATATTGTAAGATTCCTACTTCACCAAGATAAGATTATAGTATTTGACGTAGTCTTGCTTGTTATGTGCAAAACAGGAATTATTAATGTATACTTATGGCTAAGTGTCTGTTTTTTGTTGTTAACATCGAGTCAAAGGTTCTCGTTAAGTCAAAAACTTGATTAACCAGACACATTTCTTATAAACATAGCATACTCGAAACCTAATGAGGGGGTGTTTGGGATCCTTTATTATAGTGCATATCTGCGTATAGCGTTGATAGAGCAGATACGCAATTTTGGGAGAGCGATTAAGATCATTATTTCATACTGTTAATCCAATTATTTCTGAATAAAATATGGAGTTTTTAATAAGTAACTTAATACTGCTAAGCTTATTTGAAAAACACAAAAGGCAGAGTAACTACTACTGTTAATAAGAAATGCTAAGCTGTCCCTTTATATTTTCCTTAATAATTAACATACATTATACATGCATCTTAGTCTGATATGATATTCAAAGACATACAGGTTAGTAAATAAGAAAAAGGACACATTTAGCCATTGATAAAAGTTTCACCTTGTATGATAGATGGAATAGAGAGGAATGAAAGATGATCATTCTTGGTCCATCCAATACACTGTCAACGGAGGTAAATAATGGTTGGTCTTCCCTCAAGGTGTTGAGTTTATGATATATAAAATACAATAAAACATAAAGACATCAAGAGTACACAGCGGAAGACTTAAGATCATAACAAATAAATTAATTAACTGAAAGTATGCGTAACGTACCTCTTGCGAATGTCAAATCCCTCGAGCAAAGCAAAACAAAGAAGTACTTATTGGTGTAAGAATAATGTCTTACAACCACGTTATTGTACACACGAATTAACCAAACGAATCAAGCGATTGCTAGATCTAACACAAGTCCTCGTTTAAGAAAAACGAAACCAAACTCCCTTACTTGGGGTGTTCGGCCGAATATTGGACTAGAGAGAGGAGAGGAGAGATCTAGGGTTAATTCAATGCACAAGTGTATGAAACCCTAGAACCTAACCCTCCTTATATACTACTCCCTCCGTCCCATAATTATTGTCCTCGTTTGACTTTTTCGGTCATTCTTTTACATCTTTGACCTTAAATATTTTCGTTTGTGTTATATAAAACTTGATACAAAATATATGAATGGATTGCGTTTTAAATGTATTTTCATTGATATAATTTTCATCAACTATTATATAACACAAACAAAAATATTTAAGGTCAAAGTTGAGAAAAAAAAGACCGAAAAAATCAAAATGGGACAATAAATTTGGGACGGAGGTAGTAGTAGGTAAACTTAGGGAACAAGTTAGGGGATTAGACTTTGTAAAGGCCCTATGGCCGGCCATGATGGAAAGCCCAAAGCCCAAACCATAACTTTTCCAAGTTTTCCATTTCTAGTCCTTCTCTTTTCCATTTAACGGTCGTTAGTCATTTTTCCGTTAAATACTTAACGATCATTAACCGGACTTAATGTGTAATAATTAATCGTAAACATAAACATTAATTATTAACTTTAATTCTCATTCGCTAATGTGTGCAATCCCGTGGTCACGAGTTCGAATCCGGACATTCACATGTTTGTAAATATATACATTTCCAACAGCTCCCACTTGGATATGTTTACAAAACGTGAAATGACATTGGTTAGCGTCTAGCAACACGCCAATGCCCCCGGTACAACTCGTGTATGGTTTTCTGGAGAAAAACCAAGTTTGATGATTCATCATCATATTCATCCTTTTGTTTCTAATACTATGTTAATAAGAATATGGATCTCACTTATTTCTTAATTAACTATTCTATTTCTTGCTTTATATGATTTATTAAGATTACCAATTCTTCTGAACAGAAGACCTTGGGTATGGCCATACAAACATCTTAACAATCCTACGAGGGGCCCAGTAGTATTATACTTCAAAATGAATTTGAAGGAAACAAATCCCATTTTGACTACAAGCAGGATTCATAAATTTCGCAACATTTCTGAAAACAACCCTTATAACTACCAGTTACGTGTAGCGTCAGATTGCCTCACAAAAATGCACTACATCCATGACATATCTCTTGTATCTCAAGTCAGAGGATAAATATCCATGATATACTTAATGACAAAGATCCATAAAGTATCATCATGTAGGTGGGATAAGTCCTATATTCAATTCATTGAATATCATCTGAAATTAGTCATGCTACGCATCAATATACTTTCAAGTATATTCTAACTAATACTCAGATTTGTCTTAATTCAATATCATTCCCATGTTATTGATTGACAATGGACTATTTAGAATAACATAAGTTATTCAAGGATTTAAACATGCAAATATAGGACAACATCATAATAAATGAATAATAAACATAACAAAATACTTTATTTCATTTCAATAATAATGTTTACAATATCCTTTTATCTAAAATACTTAGTCACAGATGGGCATGAAACTACTAGCTAAACGAAGTCCAAACTTATCAGACAAATGATTAAGTTTTTCACCAGGCAAGGCCTTCGTTAACGGATCTGCTAGGTTATCATCTGTGTGAACTTTGAGCAACTCAATTTCACCTATCTCGACTTGCTCTCGAACATAGTGATATTGTCTAGGATAGTGTCTGGTGCCCTTCATGACTCCAGGTTCATGGGCAAAAGTAATTGCAGCTGAATTGTCACAATATACTTTAATAGGATTTTCAATCGACGGCATAACACCAAGCCCTGAAACAAACTTACTTATCCAAACAGCTTCCATGGCAGCCTCAGACGCCGCTATGTACTCACTTTCTGTAGCAGACATCGCAAGTGTTGTCTGTTTCTTACTCTTCCAATCCACAGCACCTCCATTGATGACAAAAATGTAACCCGTTTGAGACTTCGTATCATCTTTGTCACACTTCCAGGATGCATCGCAGTAACCTGTAACAGACAGTTCTGCTTCTGGATTTCCTCCATACACTATGAACATATCTCTTGTAGCCCTAAGGTACTTGAGAATATGCTTAACAGCAGTCCAGTGAATTTCACCCGGATTCTGTTGATACCGACTGGTCAAGTTTTGAGCAAACGCCACATCAGGCCTTGTGCATCGTACCGCGTACATGATAGATCCTACAGCCGAAGCATAAGGAACTTTCTTCATACGCGCCACCTCAGCAGGTGTTGAAGCACAGCCTTGGCTGCTCAAACCATGATTTACTTGCATTGGCAAAACTCCCTTCTTGGAATTTTGCATATTGAATCTCTTCAATATTTTATCAATGTAAGCACTTTGACTTAAACCAATTAGCCGCCTTGATCTATCCCGGTAGATCTTGATTCCGAGTATATATGCTGCTTCCCCTAAGTCTTTCATCGAAAAACATTTACCAAGATAGGCTTTCACCTCATTCAGACTTGGTATATGATTTCCCATGATTAATATGTCATCGACATACAGAATAAGGAAAGTAACACGACTCCCACTAGCTTTGTGATATACACATGGCTCATCAAGATTCTGAGTAAATCCAAAACTTTTGATTTCTCCATCGAATCTTTTATTCCATTGCCTTGATGCTTGCTTTAGTCCATAAATGGACCTCTTAAGCTTGCATACACGGTTAGGAAACAATGGATTCACAAACCCTTCCGGCTGCGCCATATAGATGTCTTCATCTAGACGGCCATTCAGAAAAGCAGTTTTGACATCCATTTGCCAAATCTCATAGTCATAGTGTGCATCTATAGCTATGAGAATCCTAATAGCTCTTATGTCCGCTACAGGAGAGAATGTCTCCTCGTAGTCAATGCCATAGGTTTGAGTAAAACCTTTAGCCACTAGACGAGCCTTGTAGGTGTGTACATTGCCATCCATGTCAGTTTTCTTTTTGAAGATCCACTTACTCCCAACGACCTTAGCCTTGGGAGGAAGGTCAACTTCAATCCAGACATCATTATCTTTCATGGATTGCATTTCCCCATTCATAGCAATCTGCCATTTATCCTTTTCAGGATCAGCCATGGCAGCCTTATAGTTGGCAGGTTCATTAAGATCCCCAACTATATTTTCCTCCACCTCTACGTTAAGACATAGACGGTCAGGTGCACGTATAGTCCTTTCAGACCTACGAATGGGAACAACTTCAGGAGGAGCACCTAAGCTTTCAGGTTCTTCTTGAAGTTGGCTAGTATTTTCAGAAGGTGTTGTATCTTCTTGATCATATTCCAGATCATATACTCTCCCACTGAGTTCTTGAGATATGAGATTCCTTTCAAGGAAATCTCCATACCTAGCCACGATGACTTTGTTCTCAGCTGGGTAGTAAAAGTAGTAACCCATAGTTTCCTTAGGGTATCCTACAAAGATACACTTAACAGATCTGGCTTGGAGCTTATCAGGTGTGTCACGTTTAACAAACGCTTCACATCCCCAGACCTTTAAGTAAGAAAAGTTGGGAGCTTTTCCTGTCCATATTTCATATGGAGTTTTAACAACCTTCTTTGTTGGAACCATATTCAAAATGCGAATAGCAGTTTCAAGGGCATAATCCCAAAAAGTAAAAGGTAGAGTCGTAAGTTCAAACATTGATCGTACCATGTCAAGTAAGGTACGATTTCTCCTTTCAGATACACCATTTTGTTGTGGAGTATAAGGAGATGTGAGCTGCTGGATAATTCCACACTCAGCTAAGTAATCTTTGAACTCTTGACTTATATACTCACCACCTCTATCGGATCGAAGAGCTTTAATCTTCTTACCTAGTTGTAATTCTACTTCACTTTTGAAAACCTTAAATGTTTCAAAGACTTCATGTTTATGTTTAAGTAAATAAACATAACCATAACGACTGAAATCATCCGTAAAGGTTAAGAAGTAGACAGCACCACGTTTTGACACATGTCTAAGTGGACCACACACATCAGTGTATATCAATCCAAGTAGATCAGAAGCCCTTTCCACTTGTGGTGAAAAAGGTTTCCTTGTCATCTTCCCAGCAATGCAAGACTCGCATTTGTCAAATGATTCATCATTGACCGTTTGTAAAAGCCCATCGTGTTGCAGCTTTTCCATGCGTTTCTTGCCAATATGGGCAAGGCGACAATGCCAAAGATAAGAAGAGTCACAGTTCGACTTGCTCTTCTTATTGCTAATGCTATACAACGAATTATTTTCATTGGATATACAACCATCCATATCAATTTCAAACACACCAAGCATAGGAATTGCATTAAAGTAAAAAACATTATTTAAAGAAACTGAAATTCCATAACTGGTAAAAGTGTGCACAAAACCAATATCTTTTAACAAAGAAACTGAAATGACACCCCTAACAATGGAGGGTGCATAATGACAATTATTTAGTTCTAAAATTAAGCCCGAAGGCAACACTAAATCAAAAGTCCCTATGGCTTCGACAGTTGCACGCTTTCCATTTCCAACGTACAAGTATCTTTCTCCACAGGTCAGCTTCTTCGCCCCTCTAAGTCCCTGCGATGTATTACAGATGTGAGTACCACATCCTGTATCATATATCCAGGAATTTAACTTATGAGGAAAAGAAAATAATTCAAACATAAAAATACCTGATGAGCTAGGCACCATCTTATTTTTATTCTGAATGCACTCATTCAGATAAACTGGACAGTTCCGCTTCCAGTGACCCGGTGAGTTGCAGTGGTGGCAAGACAAATCCTTTTTAGGATTCTCCTTTTTCTTTCCAGGGTTCTTCTTAGGAGCTGGTGGGATGACAACTTGCTTCCCCTTTCCTTTTCCTTTCCCTTTCTTATCTGCTTGCGGCTTAGGCTTATTTACCCTACCACCCTGTATTGCGAGTACATCAGGTGTAGGAGCCTTCTTTGGCAATCTCTTCTCGTAGTCTACAAGCATTGCATGTAACTCATTCACTGTCTTCCCCGTGCAATGCATGTTAAAATTGCGGACAAAATCACCAAATCGTTCCTGATTAAGGGAATGATTGATGAGTCCGACACATACATCGTTCGAGTAACCACAGCCGAGCTTCTCCAATTGGTCCAAGTGATGTTTCATCTCAAGGACGTGGTCGGAGACAGATTTGCCAACCTCCTGCCTGCAGCTGTGAACCTTTTCAATTAGTTCATACAGTTCAGCTGCCGGTGGCTTCTCAAACATACGTTTGAGTTCATCTAGCATGCTCATAGGCGGATAGTGCTCAAATTATTTTTGCAATTGAGCAGACATCCCCGAAAGCATTAGACACGCCACATCATTATGCTTCTCATATTCAACACGATATGCCTCTTGTTCAAGAGCAGTTGCCGTGTCGAGAGGAGCATTAGGCAGAGGTGTAGTCAAAATTTCAACCTTTTTGGCAACACGAAGGATGATCCTAAGTGAACGATGCCAATCATTGAAATTAGGGCCAGTCAGCTTGTCCCTTCCAATCATATCTTTGAAAGCGGCACTCAGTAAGCTCATAGTGTTATCAGATTGAGCCATCTACAGAAAAAGTTCAAAAAACCATAATTAGTATTTTGATAATTTTCCTTTTCAATAAACAATTAAATACCCAAGGTTCATATTCATATAACCAATTAATATTTATTGAAAACTAGGATCCAAATTGACATAATCTCATCACATCAGTTGATCTGTTAGTGATGAACCTTATACAGAATGGTAGAGCATTTGCTCAATTGCCAATTTCAATTGCAATTCCTAGATTTATGGGATTTACATATAGCCAATATCAATCGCCATGTAAACATGTTTTATCCCATCTTATGCCTTGAGTTGCCAGTTCTCACTGCCTAACTCAATTAAGTTGTCCAACTTAAGAAACTGCAAAATCGTCCATGCCCGTTCTCACGACACGTGGACATTTTACCCTTCGATTAAGATCTAAGTCACGTTCTCACGCAAATAGAAAATAATCTTAGGTGTTTCCGTTTCGTTGGATGGCATATAACTTAAATTAAAGGGTAATAGTTTTGATGTTAAATCAAATATGTACAAAGATGTCATACATTCATCTTTGTAGCATAGTTTTTATTAAAACATTTATATCTTGTTTTAATGTTTAAGTATTTCATC
Source organism: Chrysanthemum seticuspe (assembly GCA_019973895.1). Classification (NCBI taxonomy): domain Eukaryota; kingdom Viridiplantae; phylum Streptophyta; class Magnoliopsida; order Asterales; family Asteraceae; genus Chrysanthemum; species Chrysanthemum seticuspe. The sequence continues at coordinate 250,528,661 of BPTQ01000001.1, forward strand.
ATCAAACTTTAATTGAGGTATTGGTTTCACCAATCAAGGAATTTAGCGTTAATTATCATCCATTATACCGTACTTTTGCATAAGTGTAAACACTTAGTGTTTCGGATAATTACCACCGAAGTGGCGCATGGAATCAACACTAATTCGCCCTTAAGATGAGCTTGCACATTTAATGACTTACTAAGTAGCTCCACTCGAACTTACAGGGGGCAGAGGACCAGGTACGCGCTAAAGCACAACCTTAGACATCCATTCAGTGTGACTGTGCGCACTTCTTTAAACCCCTTTTATTAGTTCATTCTCATGGGTGAGCCGTTCAGTCATTTGTACCAAAGTCATCAATCAATTAAACGATTATGATTACTATTCTTAAAAATACATGTTTCACCATTGTTTAGGTCAGTTTATTTTTCTTGTAAAAATACCCTTGTTACAAAACATAAACAAGCAAGTATTTATAAAAATAAACAAATAAACAATGAATACATAACAAATAAAAGTCATGCATATCAAATAGCCACATGCAAACGGTTTTGATAAATCCTATTAATAACCAATTCTATATCTGTCAATATGCATATATTTAATTAAGACTTCCACCCGTTTTCATCTATGTACAAGGTGAACCACATGCATCGATTCATCGATTGCGTAAGTCAAAACTAAATATATACCACATAGCACATAATTGATTAAATTAATAATTATTGAGGTCTTCCCCAATTTAAGATCTATCATTATTTAATGTATATCACTTAAAACATGAAAGACATACAATAAAAAACAGATCCATGATAAAACATGCAGGTAATTATCATGGACATAAATTACACTTAACAATTAATGCAATTAAATCAAAGTTACGCATATACACATAAAGTTGCATGCATCTTAGGGTTTCTAATCCAATTAAAACAATAGTTTACAAAACCCTAATTAGGGCACCAAAAAAACGCCCCCCCTCAAAATTAGGGTTTAGGTTTTGCAAACCCTAGATCTAAGCATACATATAATAACACATTCATGTTTATTTTAATTATGTGTTTCAGTAATTAATTACTTGTTATACAAGGCTCGTGATGCCACTGTTGAGTTTATGATATATAAAATACAATAAAACATAAAGACATCAAGAGTACACAGCGGAAGACTTAAGATCATAACAAATAAATTAATTAACTGAAAGTATGCGTAACGTACCTCTTGCGAATGTCAAATCCCTCGAGCAAAGCAAAACAACCCTCGAGCAAAGCAAAACAAAGAAGTACTTATTGGTGTAAGAATAATGTCTTACAACCACGTTCTTGTACACACGAATTAACCAAACGAATCAAGCGATTGTTAGATCTAACACAAGTCCTCGTTTAAGAAAAACGAAACCAAACTCCCTTACTTGGGGTGTTCGGCCGAATATTGGACTAGAGAGAGGAGAGGAGAGATCTAGGGTTAATTCAATGCACAAGTGTATGAAACCCTAGAACCTAACCCTCCTTATATACTAGTAGGTAAACTTAGGGAACAAGTTAGGGGATTAGGCTTTGTAAAGGCCCTATGGCCGGCCATGATGGAAAGCCCAAAGCCCAAACCATAACTTTTCCAAGTTTTCCATTTCTAGTCCTTCTCTTTTCCATTCAACGGTCGTTAGTCATTTTTCCGTTAAATACTTAACGATCATTAACCGGACTTAATGTGTAATAATTAATCGTAAACATAAACATTAATTATTAACTTTAATTCTCATTCGCTAATGTGTGCAATCCCGTGGTCACGAGTTCGAATCCGGACATTCACATGTTTGTAAATATATACATTTCCAACACAAGGAGTGTGTTCCCAAGCAACTGAAGCCATATTTTAGAGATGGAAATGTAGGTTGCTTGGTATAGCCCTTGACCAGAAGGGATATGGGTTCCTAGTGATGCCATTCACATTTCCTACCTTGATCATTGTGGATGATGGTTGAATGGTCTTAGTGGGAAGGTGTTATGGAAATGTAGCTAGATGGTATGGTGCATTTAAGGTGAATTCATGTTGTGAGGAATGGACACTGCAGTGAAGACAATGCTATGTTGTTTCAAATGCTCTGTTTTAGCTGTCAGAGTTCAGTTTCATCAGAGATATGTGTAGTTATAGCAGATACGTTTTGAGTTTTTTGTATTGTATCGGATTTGGGTAATGTCCAAATCAATCTTTGTTATTCTTATGATGTGTACAATATTTTGGAAGTTAATATACCTTTTGCACTAAAAAAAGTTTCACCTTGTAACACATATGTGTAAGTGATAGCATATGAAAGTTTTAGCCCAATAGCTAAAACTTATACGACCATTGTAGGCCAAAAGACAGGCTTACAAGGCTAAAGGCCCAATACACTTCGCCTGAAGAATCAATCTCCAGGCAAATACTAACCAAAGTCACAACAAGCCTCGTTTGGATAATCAATCTCCCGGCAACAACTAACACGATGGTTTGTCTTTCAGACCGTAATTGTATTATTGGCACGTTTAAACACCTCATGGCGCAGAAGTAGTGTCGCAAGTATTTCGTCATGACATGCAGATCGTGTCTAGTACGAATATTCCCATAACGTCAAGAGCCAAGGATATGACGCCACGTGTCATTCTTGTCTCTTCCATGGGATGACCCCATGTGGGTCACTTAGGAGCCGTTGGATCACATCCAAATACATCCCTATAAATACGCATGCATTCCATGAGAAGAACCAAGTTCATATTTTCCGCATTGACACACACTAAACCATAGTTGTATGTGAGCGTAACCCGGCTTTAGATAAACACTCTTATCTCGGGTTCTTTACCATTCAAGGAAACCAAACATACAACTAGCCTAATCTTACACCATAAACTTGTACTAATTTTTGCTTTATGTACCCTACATAAACACTAACAATAACATCAAAACTCAGATTAATGAAATTATTCTTAACTTTGTTTGATACACATGGTTTACATTCTAGGCAGTAGGCACATTTAAGAAGGGACAAGAAACAGAATTTGTAAACCTCAAGGCAAACAGTTGACCCATTTCAACATCCAACACGCCACTTTCTTCAGATTATAAATACAACCCACTTTCTCCTTCAATCACCATAGTCTAAAACACTCTCAAGTTAAGTATTCAAACCATCTTTTTAGCCTTAAAACATGGGTGTCGTGACATATACGGATGAACACACGTCCTCAGTCCCTCCTGCAAGAATTTTCAAGGCCTCAATTGTGGACTCGCACAATTTGATGCCAAAAATCTTGCCAGATGCTATTAAGAGTATTGAGTTTCTTAAAGGAGATGGTGGCGCTGGAAGCATTAAGCAAATCAACTTCGCTGGAGGTAAACTTTATATATAACCAGCTAACTGCTAAATCAAATACCAGTAATGTTAGTGGAGGTAAACAAGCGACTCAAGTAATGGGTCAAAACGGGCTGGGTTGACCTGGAACTTTTTTCCGTCCAAAATTTGTAACTTTCTATATAATTAGCTAGTGTGTTTGATCACTAGACTACTCGTGACACATTTGACCCGTTTACCTTTTACGCCTTTTAACACATTTGACCCGTAAAGAAAACGGGTCAAATGGGCTAAGAGTCGTCCAAATAGATGAACTGAACCAGCTCTGATTCAGATGTTCACTTGTCTTAATATAACTCTGGTATGCAGGTTCCGTGAAACACCAAATAGATGAACTAGATGAAAAGACATTCACATACAAGTATACTTTAATCGAAGGGATGGGCATATCAGATAAGATTGAGAAGGTCTCGTATGATATTAAATTCGAGGGTTCGTCTGATGGTGGGACCATCTCAAAGATGACCACAACCATTTACACACATGGTGACATTGAGATCAAGGAAGAAGAACTAAAGGCGGGAAAAGAAAAGGTTTTAGGCCTTTACAAGGTTGTGGAAGCCTACCTCCTCAAAAATCCTGATGCATATGCTTAAAGATTATTGTTTTAACATTCCGTTGTAGCCATGTTTGGCCTATTTAAGATTGCGAGTGTTTTTTTTACATAAAGTTATCATATCATCAATAAATTTTGACAAACTTGTTTTAATGAAATAACTAATGGCTTAGTATATGTTCATTGTGATGAATGTTATCAAAGTTATGTAAACTCTGATCACTCAATTACGAGTGATTTGAGAAATGGGTTAATAGCGGTAAAGCCTTTCATGGTTTAGTCTCTTGACCTTTTTGGGGGCTATTTTTTCGCAATTTTTATGCTTATTCCAAAAGTTATATACATTCGTATACAAACGCCTCCTGATAAAAAAAGACTGCTTATTCCAAAAGCTGTTCAACAATCCAGCACTTACCAAACAATAGTCAGTTTTCAGCCTACAATTAAGTTGTACAGATATTGATCTGCTTGGTATATTATATCAAACCAATTCGATAATGATGTTGATGACTTCTTCTCAAGCTCTTGTTTTTGCTTCTCAAGCTTTTCCTCCTCGAGCAATATTTCGTTCAAGAGCTCAGCAATTTTCCTATGTTCCTCCTCTAGCATACGGAAGTCGTAGAATCCATCACGCACTAACTTACTAAGAGCGTCCATTTTTTTAACTTGAACCTTATATTCCTCACGTTTTTTCTCCATATTGGTCTTTTCGTTCAATGGCCTCATTTCGATAGCCTCACCCATGGTTTGATCAGTTGCTTCGGACACCTGAAAAAAATTACTATCTATCATGTAACACCTGAAAAAAATTAGAACTTACATAATATGTTTAGTGAAAGTAACAAAGTATAAAATCTTTTTCAGCCTAAATTATAAGAGCATCACATTATTATTTAACCAGATTTTGCGCGACTCGAATTTTTGCTGAAAAAGATTTAATACATTGTTACTTTCACTAAACAGAACTTACATTATATGTTAGTGAAACCAAATTTTTGCTGGAGTTTCATAAAATCATAATACAAAGTTAGAAAGTTCATAACTTAAATGGATACGCGTCGAATCTAGGCTTGAGTTGCAGCAAAAACTACTTCCGAGACTCGAAATCTTATATTGATCGATCACTATTTATATGTGTTCTAAAGATCGCTAATGAACTATACTAAACTCGATATAAAAAGCAAAACGACTTGAAGCTAATTACTACAATAAATTCAAAACGACTTGAAACTAAATGATATGTTAAAAATAAAATCGATACTTGCCTAGAAAACTTGAATGTACATCGTTTGCTTCAAGAACAAATAATTCTTTTAGGATGTTTTAGTTTTAGAAATTTTGATATGTGACGGTGATCATATTTATAATGTTAATGGATGTATTTATGGCAAAATCCTAATTTAGCTTGGAAACAAATAAATGGTTATCTTTTGAATTGTTTAATGGTTATCCTAATGTAAAATTTTGTATATTTACTTAATTAAACCCTCGGTTGTTCTTAACTTTCAAATGCATCATTAGATACTTAAATCAATAGCTTGATAATTAATAAGTCAACCGTGCATATAGCCAGACATGATTTATTTTAACTTTGTTGCTCTTATTATGTTTCTAGCACATTGTCGGTCTTGGTTTTGTCTCAGCAAAATTCGTTGATGAGATGCCAACGACGATGCCATTCCTCTGCAGGTACTACGGCCTATCCCAAACTTGTAGACTGATTTGAGATAAGTAAGCTTAGATCGTACTACTAGTCTATCCTAAGAGGTAGTCATGTATGGTTTAATAGCCCGAAGAAATAAAACATGTCATATAATTGTTTCCGAATATCCAAAAGTTATGTCCCTCTAATTTTAACAGATTTTATGCTTTCTTCCCTTCCGTGTCAATCCAATTATGACTTAAAAAATAATAATAATAAAAAAATAAATAAAATAAAATTATGATATATTGATATTGCTTTTAGAACACTCATGCATACAAACACCTTTTAATGAAATAATTATTTTTTTAACGACAACTTAACTATTTCACAATATATACGCAAACAAATTTATCTCTGTTCTAAACAGTTGCCAAACATCTTTTTTAACAAAGACTCACACTATATACGTTACATAATGCATGAAAGAATGCACATCTGGTTTGGCTTGATAATACATCATCCATTCCTATTCTTTCTTTGTAATTCATCTAGCAGTTCGCTAGTTCTAATACAAGTATGCCGTAAAAAAGTATATGAAGTCAATTAAACTAGTTTTAATGTTTACTTCCAAATTTTGACAATAATGAATCTACTTTTCGGCCGAAAAGAGAACAAAAACCAAACAAGGTGGTACACTTGACCAACTCTGGAGCACTTTTCTCTTCATTCTCTACTTCAAGGATATTGTCGAGTTCATTAATCAGTTGATTGCTAGCAGCATCCCATTTTTCACTTTCGCGGTTGAAGATCTCAACCATTTCCTCTATAGTCCGATTTTCCTTCTTCTCGGCCAATGACACCAATGGGATTGTGACTCCCTTCGTCTCACCCTTGGTTAGAACTTCTTTAGACATCTAGAAGAATCGAAGATCGATTAGTGACATTAGTTATATGTTAAGTTGTATATTCTGGTAAGACATGTTAAAGTCAACTGATAGTCTGATACACCTTGTCTCTAAGTATACATGTAACATGTTATTCACAATCCCATAAAACATTAAGCAGTATGTATCAGAAAACCAATAAAAGTATCCTAAATATCTTTTATCTCAAGTAGAAATTAAATCTACAACACGTATATCTTAGTTGCAACTTAGAGCTGATACTTACGTTAAAATCGAGACCGAACTCTTGAACGTGGAACCAGACAGCTCGAACAATGATCTCTTGCAGTCTAGCTTATAGAATATGTAATCCCACTTTTGATAATACTTGTACGATAAGTTTTCACTTATATGCCATATTTAGAAATCCTACTTTGGCTTGGAAACAAATTTAGGATTATATATTACTAGTTATCGAGTAAGGATCAAATGATAAGTAAAATTAAAATGAGAAGGCTGAGAAGAAATCACAGCCGCACATTTCAGATGCACCTAAAGAAATCGATGCATCTCCCCTTAAATTTCTCCTCCTTATTTGAAATATATGGCTCAAATTTCTTCTCATTCTTTTTATTTCAATTTCTCTTCTCACTAGATCTCTTCCCACTAGTTATCTTTACTTATTTAAATAACTAATCCCTCGGGGCATTGGTTAATGTATATTTATTAGAGGAGAGTTATTTTATCTACCAAACTTTTCTTACATACCAAAAAACTCATATATACCATCATCTAAAAATAAATCAATGGCTGAGATTAAAAGCATTTTATTATTTCATCTATTTTTTATAATTTAAATATCTCTTATACCGTTAATCGTTAAGCAAAAATAATTACACCATCGCGACGAGCATTTAATTATCTTTCTATAGACGGGCACTTTGATATACTTTCGGAAAAAAAATCGTTTTTTTCACTTTTTTTCTTCTTTTTTTTCGTTTTTCTTAGAAACTGGAATTTGCATGAAATATCATATACGATTTAACATTAATCTGAAGACCACATGTCATATTATTGTTAAATCACATATGATATGTAATATCATATGTGATACTAGTGTTAAATCATATATGATAAATCACATATGATATACATATCATATATGATTTAACACTAATATCACATGTGGTATTCAAATTAGTGTTAAATCATATATGATTTTTTCATGCAAATTTCAGTAACGTAAAAAACAAAAAAAAACTTTAAAAAAACGTGAAAAACACGAAAAAAAAAAATTTGTCGAAAGTATATCAAAGTGCCTATATATGGAAAGATAGTTAAATGTTCGTCATAATGGTATATTTTTTTTCGCTTGACGATTAACGGTTTGAAATATATTTATATTTGAAAAAAAATGATGAAAGTGCGTTTTTTTAATTGTTGAGATTAATCTCAACTATTAGATTTAATAAAGATTGAAGGTGGAGATTGATCTTTGGTATGTAAAATAAGTTTTGTCCTCAAATGATCTTAAATCTATTTATTAAACACATACTTTCCTTCTATACTAGTTATAATGCCCGTGCACGCACGGGGTTTTTTAATCAAATTTTTTGATTTAGTGTATCTTTTGTATATATGTTTTATATATGATTATGTTTACATAATGATTTTGGATTGAAAATTATGTTTGATTTTTCGTAAAGTTTTTGATGGTGTTGTGCAAAAAAATTTTTGAAGAGAGAATCTTCGCAGTGACAAAACATTGCAAAATTGATGGCTATGTTGGTATAATAAAATAAAAAAGTGGTGATATGTACGTCCAACCCAATATATCTTTTTGGCTAGTTTGATTATTTTGGTTGGAAGTTAATCTTTCATTTGCACATGATCAAGTGATATTCTATAAGTTATTTGATCAATCTGGAACAAAAAAATGTTAGAATAAAAAGCTGCAACGTACAACAAAACATAATACAACATGATGGTGGATACAAAATACAACATGATTAAACTGATCATCCTCAATCATCAATGAATATAAACTTATATGCACTTGGCATTTCTTTTTTTGGGTAAAGGGTCTTCCACCCGGTAAATAAAAAGGGGTGCAACACGAGGACTTCCCAGCGGGTCACCCAAGCCAGTACTACTCTCGCCCAAACACGCTTAGCTGCGGAGTTCTGATGGGATCAGGTGCATTAGTGCTGGTATGATCGCACCCACTTGGCATTTCTTATTAGTTGGTCGTTTAACACGAAGCCTGTAGATCTTTTTTAAACTCGCAATGTTGTAACTAAACATCATAGTTCCTACCCATAATCATGTTGGCAAAAACTTATCAATTAAAAGCGTCACAATCTCTTAAATTCAGCTATTGATGCTTCTGAGATCCCATTGTTGAATCTGTAAGAGCAACTTATTTTCTCAAAATTGTTGTCATTCGGAAAAACACTTGCCTCACTATAGAGGTTGTCTGGAAATAAGAATAATGCTATTACGTCTTTAAGATGTTTTATCCTACAACTACAAAGATGGTAAAGTGAGTCATTTTTATTACATGTCAAAACGGGCCAGTTTGCTTAGTGCAACAACTTTTTTTGTCTATTTTTTTAGAAAATATAAAAATGATTTTGACTATAGGTTTTTTCAGGAGCAATGACATACGGGGTTTCGGACATCAAGTTTTTCGAAGCCATCTCGCTCAATGATTTTGACTCTCTACATACGGGACCAGATCTCTGAGAACAGAATTTTTCCATCGCTTGCACAATACTTATCTGGGCTTAGCAGTTTGACAATGGGCTCAGTTGGGCCTTGACCTTTTTGCTCTGTATCATCCTGACCATTGGATACTGTATGGGTTGCTGCTACCTGAGAAAAAAATATACCTTGTTAAAATGGTTGCAAGAGTAAAAATCAAGATAAAGTTGCACAAGAATATACTGTGATATATAGTGTTTAAACGGGTTGGGTCGGGATTTTTGATCAATAATTTACACGTGAACTATCATTGCGAAAACAATCTAATCTAGATTTTTCAATATAAGGCTTTTGAGGTGTTTGGATGTGTGTTTACAGTCAATTTTATTATGACTAATAATTCTTTCTTATACTCTAGGGTCAATTTTATTAGGTAATAAGTAGACAAAAAGGCAGATGATAGAAGTAATATAGCATCTCATTCTGATATTAACTACGAAGTATTTAAATAACATTGTTAATTTTGAAAACGGTCATCCAAACACCCCTTTTATGCGTTCATAGCATAAGTTACAAAAACTTTATAGTAGCGGCTAGACTTGTGAATTAAGTATATCCACAACTAATGAGCTTTATTCCATTATGATTATTACGCGCAACTATTATCACCATATAAGTTATAATATAAACATATTACACAAGTAGCAACTATTTTATTAACATAACTAATTAGCTTAATATATGAAACTAATGTAAATAGGCTTTATAAACTTACAATACGATTTAGGTTCAACTCAACACATGCAATATGTTCTTTTTGTTTTCTTCTTGCACTGCTTCCTTACTAACATTGTCCAATTGAGCTGCCAAATATAAGAGTTCATTAAATTTATACCATAAGCCGCGGCCCATGCCAATATGAAAACTAATGTACAATCTGGTTACCTTTTTCATGAGTAGGTGTGATAGCATCGGTCTTAAATGTATGTGAGCCTGGATTAGTGGATTCTAGATTGGCCAAACCTTAAGTACGATTTATGCAATTTACTCCTTTGTTTATAATGCATACTGTTAAGACACTTCAAGTTTTGAAGAAGAAGCCCAAAATTGTTTCAATGATTTTAAACAATATTGTTACAATAGTAACTTTGTTTGTTTGAGTAAAAGAGGTATTGGTCTCATATTAATCCCGTTTACTTGTGGAACATCTTGTCATCGATTGTATTGCAAAGTTAACCCCAGATGACATCCCACTCCCTGCAACAGATTAAGAATATAATGCACACTTAGATGTATATATTAACTTTTGAGAACAAATTTATCAATTTTCAAATCCAAAACTGTAGTGCAATCAATAAAAATTTGTATAAACGAGGATTGTTTCCTACAACGTAAGAACTATTTGACTCTACAATGTAATCCATACAGGTTAAAGATCAAGCATTATAATATAATATATGTGCCGGTAATTCGGTATCTTAATGTAATCCATACAGGTTAAAGATCAAGCATTATAATATAATATATGTGCCGGTAATTCGGTATCTTTGACCATGCTAACTTATTGTTTAAGTTAAAGCTTTAGAAGACTACCTCATTGAAATCATCCTTTATGGTTCAATCATTGCGGAAGTTTACAATACAATGCTATGGCTCAAGATTGAACTTAAGAGTTATCCTTCTCATGTAAAGACTTTAGCCATCTACCCATACCCAGGACACATTACATGCTTGACTTTATGTGTATAAAACATCTAGATAGTTTTCAAAAAGGGACACAAAATCAATGTTTTGAACCCGGGTCGACCTGGTCGGACCGGTTCCGGGCAAAAAACGGGTAAAACCCCAGGTTTCTAAAACCGGGTTAACCGGTTAGACCCACCGGGTTTTGAGTGACCCGGGTCAACCCGGTTCTCGAAACCCGGCCGGGTTTGTTTTTTAATTTTTTTTTTATAAAAACCGGGTTGACTCGGGTTGACCCGGTGGCCGAACCAGTTGACCCGGTTATTATTATTTTTTTAATAGAAAATCGGGTTGACCCGACAGTCAAACCGATGACTCGACCGGGTCGATTATAAATTCGGTTTTCAAAACATCGCACAAAATCATCATATAGCCGACCAAGGAAGCCACTTGTCAACAGATTAATGGACCAGCAGGGGTGCGAGTGGGAAAGGATGGGAGGTCCACGCGCCTACTGACGTTTTATTTTGGAACATGTGAATCAAAGGCCAAGGGCCTGTTGGAGACATAAGGAGGCTATGTTTATAACATATTAGTTATAAACCAAACATCCCCTTAGATAATAGTAACATAATGTATGTTTAAAACTTCCAAAATTCTGGTGCGTTTCTGTCCAAAAGTTCTCTATTCAAGTAATTGTGCCAAAAGACTACTATTCTAATATTATCATGCGTTTTTAAGGGAAATATGCACAAATGATAGATTAGTAATAGAAATCTGCACAAATGTAATATTTATGTACTTAGCACCTTAAAGATAGATTACTAATAGAAATCTGCAAAAATGATAGCATAAACATGTATAACCAATGAATAATGCCCCTGAAAGTGTTTCTAGGTCAAGCAAGACAATTTTGACCCGTTCTCTGTTTGCACATATAAATACGTCGCTTACAACATTGATGAGAAATATTATTATCTCTATAGTAGAGAGCTTTTTCAAAAACAAATTATGTACTTTAAAGACATATAAAGTGTCTAAAAAGCAAAGGGTGTTAGCACAGGGAGGTTCGTTCTCTTTATTACGTAAAACCAAATACCCCCTTAAATATCAGTAACAAATGTTTGTTTAAAACTTTCAAAAGTCCGGTGCATTTTTGTCCTAAGATTTCGTAAACAATCCCATAATTAGGCATTGGTAAACCCATACAACTCCCAATAAACTATAGTTTCAATACGCAAACCCAAACAACCTGATTTTTTCCCTTTTAATTTATATACATACACTTTTAATCATTAAAATTGATACAGAAACACAATTAACCTTTGTTTACTGAAGGTTTTATCAATTAACTTTGCGCTGAATAGATCAAGCTGGTAAGCAAAGCGTTTTTTCTTTTCTTTTCTGAAGTTATGATTCAACTAACGTTACCTGCATAGATATTGTGTGCTCTTTTAATAAATTGTCTGTTACTTCTAATCTTTGGGGCCATTACTTTCCTCTTACTTCCTCGCGGTACCACCAGAAAGTTTTCCTCCACGATTCTGGCCAAATTAGATGCCTAATATTATTACCCCAATTAAAGGACATTTGGCATTGCAATTTTATGTCTAGATAATGAGGGGTTGTTTGGCATTGTGGTTTCCAGCTAAATGATGAGTTCTAATGTGTGGGTATAGTGATACTAATTTGATTTGCTACTCATATAGGGGTCCATATATCAGTTCAGTAGTGGCTTCCAAATTCATAACATATCCACATGAATTTCTATTGTAAAAGCTTAAACTTTTTGATATGTTATGTTGTTTACCTTTTACCTACTTAACCTAAACCTCTCTAGCATAATTTGATACCTCAAAAATCTACTTACCAAGGTGCTGCCGCATAAAGCACCACCAGGAGTTGTGCAAGAAGCAACCATATCCTCAAGGTTTTTGTATTGATCATGAAGTGCTTCCCATGACAAACATGTTTGAGTTACATACACCATCTCAAAGTTACTCTCCAAGCTTTTTAGTATTCTTTTTGCAACACCTAAATACTATTTTTGTGTTAGAAGCGCATCTGCAACATTAGATACCATGGGATAATAGAAAATTTTAGGATATCTTTTACCCCCATCTTTCCAAAATAATCAAAACTAATAATCAAAGAAGAGAAATAGTTATTACCTTAAGTAGTCTTTGTTTTCTATATGTAAGTGCACTTCGCAGCTTCCCTGGACCTTCAGGTCTCGTACCAAAATACTGTTGTTTTCGGGCCTGAATGTTACAATTTGGATGCAATCCAACCACTACCATGCTCTCAAAGATCCTAGATGGCTCTTTTAGTATCCTTTGATGCTGAAACATATAGAGATTTATAAGGATTAACTAAAAACACGCAACAAAGTCAGTTAGAAATCTAGAATCAAAGTAATACCAGCGCCTGCACCCATTGACGTTTTTGGCTAGTTAATTCTTCCGGGTTGTAATTTTGTTTTTTCTCTTCAGGAGGAGGGGTTAAGCTGATCATGACCAACATATAGACTTGTGTACTTCAAGTTTGATAAAAGTTAAAGGAAAACACTCTTGAAAACAAAGAATTCTAGTTATGGGTAATATCAAGATTTCTTGAACACATTTATTTATTGAGTTTCACTTGGGTTGTCTCATAGAAAACAAATAATTCCAATTAATGAGTAATGGCTAGATTTCTATAACAACGAATATTGAAAACCCACAATCCATTATACGAATTCCTATTTAAAAACCCACATGTAGCCTTTTTAAGCACGAGATATAGAAATTCTGGTATTCATAGTTTTGTTGTTTCAAAGATAACAATCATGTTTGGTTTATATTAGTATAAGAAAACGAACCAACAAAGGGGTCTCAAGTAAGAATTCACTTACGAAAACACACACATCTAAAATACCTTTTTTTCAACTCCAGCAGTCTTCTCAAAAGTAAAGTAAAGTAAAGTAACGCCCAATGCCGTCTTCCACGGGTTATGGGTACCCAATACCGTTTCCGGTGTATGGGGGAGGTTGAGATGTAGACAGCCTTACCCCTACCTAAGGTAGAGAGGCTGCTTCCAGTTCTACCAAAGGTAGAAAGGACCTCCGGCCTTTTGTAGGGAGTGAGGATCTCCAGCAGTCTTCTCAACTAATGTCTAAATATCTTTCCTCTAAATAGCAGCCCGATACAACAACCTATATCCTTAAACCATCTATAGTTGTCTAAGTGAATCCAAACACACCTATGACAAACCCATATTTAAAAATTGAATCCAAACACCCCTTTCATCATATAGTCACAGAATCAGAAAAAAAAAAAAAAAAAAAAAAAAAAACTGACTCCAAAGAACGCTTGCTATTTCAAAGATCAATTGCCTAAAACATAACAATTACTCTCATATAATATGCGTAAACTTCATAATTGATTCTCGAAAGTTTCATGGTAGCCCCACGTTTCAGTTAAACATAGAATCTTGAAAGTTTCATTAGAGCTAAAAAGCATGTCTATACATACCTGTGCAACGTTTTTTGTTAGTTTTCATCATAGTATGTAGTAACAATTAATTAAACAACTGGTAGAAGATAAGGAAATATGCAATCTCACCCCACAACACTACTTAGTCAAAATGATTAAGATCCAAATGTTTCACTATGTCTCATGTATTCATCTGCTTAAAAGACCACCCGCAAACAGTTCAAAAAAGGCAAAAACTGCAGGCTCTATGTTTCCACCACTTAAGAATGCAGCCTCGGTTAGGAACTATGCACATAACCCATGAACTCATAAGGTTGTGATATTAGTCGGTTATAATGCACCTTCGGCCAAGGAATAAAACACAATTCAAATTACAAACAATATTAAATTAAGTTCAAAAATTGATAAATCAAAATTAAGGTTTATAATAATGTGTTCGTGAAACTAAACAAAGATCGATATAGATAAATGAACTAACCTGGATATTAAGATTATGCACATACAAAGGCTCCAACGAAGGTATTTCACCGGATGAATTTACCCTCAATTTTTCTCCATTCAACACTGTCACTTTACTGTTCAAGTTCCCATCTTTTGATGTCAAATGATATTTTTCTTGTATTTGTAGGCTTGCTCCATTCGTCTTTGTAGCACCTGTACTATTAACCGACAATTTGACATTAATATTGGTGCTATTGTTTAGGCTTGTCAGTAATACTGTTATTCCATTCTGCAATACACAAATCAAAGTGTCAAAACCAGTTTTTGTAAGGGTTATACAGGGGTCGAGTAAAGTTTTGTAGGAAACTTACTGAATTCAAACCCTAATTTTTTCCCCAAAATTAAAAGCAAAATCACAAACCTTTTTAGAATATAACTAAAAGCCCTATATCAATTTAAACAAAATCAAAAAAATTAGGTATTAAAAATCATACCTTTAACCCATGGAAAGAGTTTTTGTTCTTGCATAAATAAATTATCAAAAATATCTTCATAATCACTTCAATAAGAAGTATACTGTAACAAATATTATCCAATCTATTTTAAATCGTCGGATGATTGATTTAGGTTTCGATTTGGAACTTTTGGTTGAAGAACGGGTTAAATCATAGCCAAATTCTTTATGCTGTTGTTTTTTTAAGTTTTCAGTTTTGACCCCTAAGTATTGTAGATGACCTCCGTGTTTTTAAAGTTTTAAGTTTTTACAGTTTTGACACATATTTTTTAGCTTAAATTTTCTTAAAAAACGAATTTACAAATACTTTTGCCTAAAAAAGAAAGTATTTAGGTTTTTTTTAATTAAAAATATTAATGAAAAAAAAACAAATTAAAAAAATTATTACCAAATAAGGTATGGTTTTATTTTTTTGAAATGAAAAATTCCCGGGTTTTGTTTTATTATATAAAAGATTACAAATTGGATTTAATACACATTAATTAACTTTTTAAATTACCATAATTAAATATGATTTGTAATTTAATAAAATCAAACTTTTCTTTTATAATCATCTTAAACCTTGCCCTGAGGGCACCCGTTAGACAATCCATTCTTTAATTTAATTGTCGAGTGTGACACTTTAAAAAAATAATTTAACGAAATATGTACTCCTAGAAGTGGCCCCTCTACCGTATCTGTACAAACATTTAGTTATTTTCTTTTTAAACAAAATCATACCGTAAAAGATTAGTCTTTTAGCAACCAATTAAACACGCTTGATGCATTGTCTCCATGATCTTGAACTGGGAAGATAGCACCCGGGCGTTGTGACGGGGTTTTTTGGTTGTGATATATGTGTTTTTTGTGTGACGAAATTTATATATTTGTTTGTTTTGTCTAATAGTAAATATACTTTTTTTTTAAGGTTTTCGTATAAGTATTTTTTGTAAACTATTTACGTGTGATTTATGCATAGCTTTGTTCTTGCATGTTGCAGTGGGGTTTTCGTGTTTGCGCAAGTAACTTTAATAAGAATCTTGTTAATATTATAACTAAGTTTTTTGTTATAAAATTTAACCTATTCTTATATCATTTGGTTGTCCTATTATTTTTTCCGTGGGTTATAAAATTTATTTGTTATATAGTTGATCTTAACACCACAACACAATATCAATTATTTATATATAATTCTAACTTTCATAGAATTATACGTCTTTGACCCATGTGGTTTAAACAAACTTTAGAGTGATTTTTAAACTTTGATAACATCATAATTGTATGAGGAGAGTTATTTTACATATCAATATTTTCTCACATACCAAGTGACTTATCCCCACCCTCCAGCTAAAAAAGAATTAATGATTGAGATTAAAAGCATTTTATTATTTCACATATTTTTTATAATTTAAATATCTTTTAAACCGTTAATCGTTAAGCGAAAATAATTACATCATCGCGACGAGCATTTAATTATCTTTCTATAAACGGGCACTTTGATATACTTTCAGGAAAAAAATCGTTTTTTTCACCTTTTTTGTCTTTTTTTCATTTTTTTCGAATATGAGATTTGCATGAAAAATTGACATGTGATTAAACACTAATTTGAATATCACATGCGATATTAGTGTTAAATCACATATGATATACATATCATATGTGATTTAACACTAATATGACATGTATATCCAAATTAGTGTTTAATCAAATGTGATTTTTTTTTTGCAAATTTCAGTAACGAAAAAAAAAAGAAAAAAATGTAAAAAAAAAAACGTGAAAAACACAAAAATTGTCAAAAGTATATCAAAGTGCCTATCTATAGAAAGACAATTAAATACTTGTCGTAATGGTATATAACTTTTCGCTTAATGATTAACGGTTTGAAAGATATTAATATTTGAAAAAAAAAATATATGATGAAAGTGGGTTTTTAAAAATGTTGGGATTAATCTCATTCATTAAATCAATTAAAAATGGAGGTAATATGGATGGTGGAGATTGATCCCTTTGCATGTAAATAATGTTTTGTCCTCAAATAATTTTAAATTTAATTGTATTTATCTCTTTTACAAATCTTTATCTTTTAGATAACTTTGTCTAAATTAATGCGGTAACTGTTTGTGAAAGTGATTTCAAATTTGTAAAAAGATGGCCCTCTAATGAAAAAACTGAAAAAAAACCCAAAAACTGAACCGCAAAAAACCAAACCAAATATTTTGGTGCGAGGTTTGGTTTTAAAAAACTTAAAACCGAACTTTGGGTTTGAAGCTTTGTTTTAGCCAAAAACCGCCCTAAACCGTTCCATGCTCGCCCTAAACAAAATCGTTCATGCGATACTACAATCAGTAAGTTGTTTTTTTTTTTTTTTTTTTTTTTGTTTTTTTTTTATATATATATATAGAACCAAACTGTTTAATTTCAATTTGTTTTGTCATATTTTTCAAAAACTAGACTTTCGACAATGGTGCAATACCAAAAGTTTGTGTCTCAAAGACTCAAATTTTAATGCTTAGAGCATCTACAATGCCAAAACTAAGAATAGCTTTTCACTATTTTAATAACTTTTTTGAAAGACTTTTTATTCATTGCATTGATAGTTTTTTGATGTCTTTTTGAAAAACTTTTTAAAAAGACTTGATATACTTCAAGTCTTTATTTAAAGTTGTATGTATTAAATGTGGTTTGCATTTAATGCATTAAATGCAATAAGTCATCAAAAATTTATTGCATTGTGATGCTCTTAGAACGTTTTCATATTGCTCGATATATACATGTATGTGAATAAACAATATTGTCTAAAAATGTATATTATGGGACGGATGGAGAAATTAAAAAGCTTGCATTTGAGCGTTTGTATTTTTCTTGTAATTATTCATAAATATTCAACTTTTATTTTCAAAAAAATGTATTAAGAAGCTAATTAATTTTTTTTTGTTGAATAAGTGAGATTGTTGTGAGTAAGAATTTCAAATTTTTTGCAACTTTCTTTTTTAAGAGTTAACTAATATAAGTAGGCCGGTCCGCCTTTGCTTTTGACTTATACTCAGGGTTCTAAAAGGCGCGTAAGGCGCCGTTAAAGCGCGAGGCTTGACTTCGGCGTTACGAAATAGACCAAAGCGTCTTCTTAAGGTGTGGCGCGTGATGAGGCGCGATAAGGAGCGCCATAGCGTGAGGCGTGGCGTCTTATTTTGAAGCTTTTAAAGGATTTACTAGTATTTGAGCTAGAATTACCGAATTACTGATATAAGGGATTTGGGCTTGGGCATGGTAACGTTATAAATCAATTTCAAGTTTTTAACTTATTTCTATGGACTACTCTGATGAAGCACGTTTTATTTAAAGAAATGACAAAAAATGCAAGGATAGTTTAGTTTTTTGAGTTTATTCCTTATGTATAACGCTTTTTGTAAACTTGATGTATTATATATGTACGTATGTATGAAATATGATATAAATATATAAATCTATAAAAAAAATTATGCCACCTTGAGTCACGCCTTAGAAAACACAGTAGCTTCGTTATGGCTCGTAAGGCTTAAGGCTTGGCTTTGCCGCTACGCCACGTCTCACGCTATTTATAGCCTTGTTTATACTTCATTGTGTCAAAATTATAATCCACGTTGGCCCTCGTAGTACAACCTGTCTGGGTTTGTGTTCACTAGCCGGGTATAACGATTGGCGGAGTTGTGGAAAGGGATGCTAGTCGGCTCGGAGAAGTTGTACATTCTCCCAGAAATAAAGAGGGATGTCGGATGGTGCACCTCTCGCCCAGTGGGAAGTAATGAGGGAATTAAGGCGGGTATGGTCGAACTGGTTTTATATGCTGGGACATAAATATTCTACCTATTTGCTTCTCCCCCTGTAGTCGTAATACTCGGCTCGTGGCTCTACGAAAGAAGGGCTTTTCTTGTGATTTCTCAAAATAATGTTCACTTTCAAAAAAAGAAAAAGAAAAAAAAACGAAAAAAAACAGTGAGAGAATATTCTATTTTACCCCTCCCTTTTCTCTTTGATAAGAAGGGAATGTGTGGTCTCATTGAAGCGCTTCGCCGTCCGATATGGAGGCTCGCCGAGCCTCGTCGTCCCTTCCCTCTTCATGGTGACAACGAGCTAAACCTCTGACACATGAAACGGATATATTTTATTTTCAAAAATTATATCTGTTGCAAAACGGATACCTTTAAAAAAAAAAAAAAAAAAAAAAAACTTGCCACCCCTATAAATAACATATCATAACCACCATTTTTATCATCTTCATCTACTCCATCTTCATCAACTTTCTATCTCTTTTGTTCAAAAAAAATCTCACAATGTCTCAAAACCCAAATGACGGAGGGTATTTCACAAACTTACTAAATTCAAACCCACCACAATACGGGGGTTCTTCAAACCCGTCTACCCTCTCCTCGCAAAATTCCAACCCGTCTCCACAGGAAATTTTTCTTAACCAACAATATGCGTTTCAACAAGGATTCGCAACTTACCCCGCCCGATTTCCATCACCACAGTTTTTTAACCCGTCACAACCTCAAACATTTCTCCAAATGGAATCACAACCGTCCGGTTCAAAATTCAAAGTACCAAAATCACGTGAACCTGCCAAAGGTACCAGAAAAAAGACGAAGGCAAAAAAAACAAAACAAGCTGTGGATTTGGACGCAGACGATGACGAAGATGCGGAAGTCATAGGCCAGGCAGACAGGAGGAAGTGGAGCAAGGTTGAAGAACGGTTGCTTGCGCAATGTTGGATAGAAATTTCCCAAGATCGAGATATGGGAAATGACCGTTCCGGAGATTTATTTTGGAACGACATTATGGACATGTTCAATAATCAGACCACCGATGACCAGCGTACCAAAAATATGATCACTGGTAAATGGTCGAGGATTAACGGTGATTGCCAAAAATTCAACGCTATTTACAAACATCTGTTGCGTCGAAGTGGTGAAAATGACCACGATCATGTCGAGAATGCGAAACTGAGCTTTGCGCAATGTTATGTTGGGAAGGAGTTCGGGTATGAAAAATGTTGGGATATTTTGAAAAATTACCCGAAGTTGGATGCCGAAGATCCGATTGACATTACATGTCTCGAGGATATATTCGGCCCGGACAAACGACCTCGTCCTGAAAGAGATGGCGGCAGAAAGAATAGAGCCGCAAAGAAACAAAAGTCGACTTCAACGTCAAGCGCTGCGAGCTCCGGTGGGAGTCAATCGAGTACTTTTCGGGACATATATCCGAAAAATATGCTCAAAAAGCCGACGCTCAAATGGCTTGTTACGAAGCGAGGCGGGAGAAGGAAATTGCTATCCAAAAGATGAAGTTTCTCATGCTAAATTCCAGTTTGGCCGATGACCCGGCAAAAGCAGCGATCATCCGAAAAAGAAAGGAAAAAATAGTGAGGAAATTTGCCGAATGAGATGATTAGGTTTCGTAGTATTAGTATGTGTTGTATTTTTTTCCCGTGTCGTGTTTTTTTACGTATCGTGTTTATTTTTCTTATTATTGTGTTGTTTAATGTATTTTAATTAGTAATGAAATAAATTTAGTTTATTTGGAAATTTGAAAAAAAAAATAAAGTTGTAGTGGTGGGCCCCAAATAAAAAGATTGAGGTTTGTTGTAATGATGTGTCAGTGACGTGACAGTGATAAGAGATAAGCCTCTTCACCACACCTTCCCTCTAATCACCACAATTATAAAATCGTGTTCCACAGATCTGAATCAAAAGTAAGATAACAACTCGAGGTGGTGTGTTTGTGGTGGTATTGAAGATGAAGGTGTTGTGTGTGTTAGGTTACTATATAATAGCGGTGTAATCCCATATATGCATACAACATGTAAACGATGTTAGAATAGGATTGTGACTTTGTAAGTATTCAATAAGATTGAAAGTCCGGTCAAGATGAATGAAGCTACTATTTCTTCTTCCGCTTTAGAGTCTTGATCCTGGAAATCATTAGCGGAAGAAGAAGAAATAGTAGCTTCATTCATCATGACTCGCACTCATCCGCTATACTTCTTGACACTAGCTGGTTGTCGCTCCTTAGGGGTGGCAATTTGGGTCGGGTTCGAGTTGGCGGGTTCGGGTTGTCAGGTTGACGGGTCAGAAAACCCCAACCCAAACCTGACTCATTTAAAACATCAGGTCAGCTATGTCAACCCTAACCTGTTTAGACATAATCCGAACCTAACCCATTTAACCCGTATATATACTTGGGTTGAATATGTTAAACGGGTTGAATCAGTTAAGCGGGTTTCGGGTTGACCCATTTAACCCTTTTTATATTTAAAAGTTGGCACGTTACACGAGTTAAACAGGTTAAACAAGTTGTCTGGTCGACCCGTGTAACGCATTTAACCCGCATAATAAAATATAAATAATTTTGAGTTTATGAAAAAAAATCATAAACGGGTTGGCGGGTCGACCCGCTTGTTTTATTCTCAACCCGAAACTGACCTGTTTAATAAACGGGTTAGATAGGTCGCCCCAAACCTGACCCGGAATCTATTTAGCACAACCCGAACATTTTAATTTTCGTGTCGGTTTCAGGTCGGATTTCGTGTCGGGTCAAAAATTGCCACCCCTATCGCTCCTTGCCCGAAATTTATTTGTTGAGTAATTTATTGAATTTAACTTCATTTTGACATTCTGGTATCCTTAATTCCATGGATGCAACAATTGTTATCTTTACTCTTACCTATTTATCAATGTGCGAGGTTATTTATGTATTTTTGAATTGCAAATTACTTGAACTTTTCTGAATATATGTCTTTTGGGCTTTTGATTTGGCTTTAAATATCAACACATGTGGTTGTTACTTTTATGAAAGACTTACATTATGTGTCTAAATTTATGCTTAAACATGTGTGACACGATCTTGATAAAGTGAGTTCTTGATTATAGCTATCAGGATGATGCAATGCAAGCTTAGGCAAATATATACGGACAGGCTAAGCAAAATATAGAAGTTTTACAATAAGACAGATGTATAACAATAACATCAAAACTTAGATTCGTAAAATTATTGTTAAATTTGTTTGATACACATGGTTTAATTTCTAAGCACATTTAAGAATATGCAGGGGCGGAGCCAATGTGGTGGCTAGCGGGTGCTCAGCCACCCCTAACCGGCTCAACTAGCACCGGTTGTAGCTTGGTTTCCGGCATACATTTCATAAAATTTTAATGTATCCTCTGCTATTTATCCATATCTAAACACACATAGTCAGGGGGCCCCATACGGTTTCGACCGACGAAGTATACTTTTTGTGACTTTTTTTCTTTTTACTAGAGTGCTACACCGCATGATGGCTGAAGAAAATAGTCGCATAGTATATTGGTGAAGAAGATGTAATATATGATAGAGAGAGAGAGTTAGTTTAAGTGTTCAGGGACTAGTGACTAGGGAACATAAAAGAAATTGAGCTTTGATATAGGGGCCTAACTAAAGAGAAGGAGACCTAATGCATAAATGACTTGTACAGTAACAGTACTGTACAAGTCATTTATGCATTATGTCTCCTTTTATGCCTCTTTAGTTAGGTCCATTTATCAATTTCCAAAGAAATTTACATTCCCAATTTAATACTAGTACAATACATTATTTAATTTTTTTCTTTCTTCGATGGTTTAATCTTACTTTTCTGAAAAGTTGTATTTGCTTTTCTTTAGATTACATGGATTAAAAAAAAAGAAAAAAAGAACTAGTTAACTTGACAACTGAAATCTAGAAATATTCACAAAGCAAAGTGAGCCGAAAATCGTGCTACATGTGATCTAAAATCTTGTGTCCGCCACTACACATATTGCCATTAAGCTCGTCAAGTGATAACTATTTATTGCACTCAATCTCCATCAAGCCACCGTTGTATTAGATAAGATGAAGAAGAAGATAGAAATGAAAGAGGAGAGAAGTAAATAAGTGACTATTGTAACTTGGGTGACTACTTATATGTACTTGTTTATTTTATATTAATACCTTCTTTTAAGATTAATTCTTTTTATTTTGTTTCAACTCTTGAACAAAATAATTACTTACCGTATATGGTTTTTCACTTTCTTCTCTATTAACTTTTTTTAGGTGTTTTAAAACTAGATATTAATAAGAATACAAGACTGGAAGATCAATTTTGGAAACAATATTTATCGCTATGACTTTTTGCGTTAAACATGACTGGTCCCCCTTAACAAAAAATCGTGGCTCCGCCCCTGAGAATATGGACAAGAACCAGAATTTGTAATCCACAAGGCAAATAGTCAACCGATTTCAAAGTCCAACAAACCACTTTCTTCAGATTCAACCTATAAATACAACCCACATTTACCTTTAATCTCAATTGTCTAAAACACTCTCAAGTTGACTATTCAAACCATCTTTTTAGCCTTAAAACATGGGTGTCGTGACATATACGGATGATCACACGTCCTCAGTCCCTCCTGCAAGAATTTTCAAGGCCTCAATTGTGGACTCGCACAAGTTGATGCCAAAAATCTTGCCAGATGCTATTAAAAGTATTGAGTTTAATAAAGGAGATGGTGGCACTGGAAGCATTAAGCAAATCAACTTCACTGGAGGTAAACTTTAAACTTAATGTGCTAACTGCATAATCAAATACTAGCAATGTTATAGTATGCAACTATGGCTATGAGAATCCTTATAGCTCTAATGTCTGCTATAGGAGAAAAGGTTTCTTCATAATCAATCCCGTAGGTTTGAGTGAAGCCCTTTGCTACGAGACGAGCTTTAAAGGTGTATACCTTACCATCCATGTCAGTCTTCTTCTTGAAGAGCCACTTGCTGACAACTGTCTTGCAGTTAGGAGGAAGCTCAACTAAGACCCAGACATCATTGTCTTTCATGGATTGCATTTCCACATTTATTGCATCAAGCCATTTCTTGGATTCAGGATCCAGCAATGCAGCTTTATAGTTATTGGGTTCACCAAGATCCCCTAACTCATGTTCCTCAGCGTCAATGTATAAACACATACGGTCAGGAGCACGGCGTGTCCTATTGGACTTTCGAATGGGAACAATATCACTTTGAGGTTCTTCAATTTCTTGATCATCCTCATCGTGATGAATGCTAGTGTCTAAAGAAGGATTTGTATCTTCTTCTTGAATTAATTCAAGATCATCCACACTCCCACTTGCTTTAAGATCCATAAGATTACTCTCAAAGAACTCAGCATTTCGAGCAACAAAAACTTTGTTCTCAGATGGAAGATAGAAAGAATATCCCATAGTTTCCTTGGGGTATCCTACGAAGATACACTTAACAGCTCTAGGTTCAAGTTTGTCAGGTTTGGTATGTGTATCACGCTTAGCAACTGCATCACAACCCCAGACTTTTAAGTAAGACAACTTAGGGGCTTGCCAATGCCATACTTCGTATGGTGTCTTTTCAACCTTCTTAGTTGGAACCATATTGAGAATGCATGCAGCCGACTCAAGGGCATAATCCCAAAAGGACTTTGGAAGAGTTGTTTGTTTCATCATAGAACGCACCATGTCAAGCAGGGTTCGATTTCTCCTCTCAGATACACCATTGTGTTGTGGAGTATAATGAGGAGTTCGATGGGCAATAATCCCATGCTCCTTCAGATGATCCAAAAACTCTTGACTCATATATTCACCTCCATGATCAGAACGTAGTGATTTTATGATCTTCCCGAGTTGATTTTCTACTTCCTTTTGAAACACTTTGAATGTTTCAAACACTTCATGTTTATGTTTTAGCAAGTAAACATAACCATACCGACTATAGTCGTCAGTGAAAGTCACGAAGTAATTTGCTCCTTGTCTTGATGTGATTCTAAATGGACCACATACACCTGAGTGTATAAGTCCAAGTAAATCTTTAGCCCTTTCCATTTGATGTGAATAAGGTTTTCTAGCCATCTTACCAGACATACAAGTAACACACTTTTCAAGAGACTTAATGTCAGATGAGTTGAGAAGTCCATCGTGTTGCAAATTCTCCATGCGTTTCTTGCTAATGTGTCCAAGACGACCATGCCACAAGAGAGCAGAGTCCAAGTTAGTCTTGGCTCTTTTATTGCTTACAGCAAACATAGAACTTTCATTTGTATTCGAACAAGACATTTCAATTTCAAAAACACCATCACGAGGAATAGCAGTAAAATAAACAACGTTATTCCTAGAAACTGAAATATAATTATTCGATTCAAAGCGGTTAATAAAACCATTGTCATACAAACAAGAAACTGAAATAATCCCCCTAGTAATAGAGGGAGCATAATGACAATCATTTAAAACAATAACTAATCCACTTGGGAGAGATAAATGATAACTTCCAATAGCTTCAACTTCTGCCCGTTGACCATTGCCCACGTACAGACTTAAAGCTCCTGGCTTCAGCTTCCTACTGCCCCTTAGACCCTGAGTATTATTACAGATGTGAGTACCACAACCAGTGTCATATACTAAGGATGATTTAGGGAAAGAGTAGAGTTCTATAGTGAAAATACCTGAAGAACTAGCTGCAAGAGACTGTTTCTTCTTTTTCATTAACTCGGCGAGATACTGGGGACAATTCCTTCTCCAATGTCCTGTCTCACCACATTGGTGACAGGTAGCGTCCTTTGCTGGATTATCCTTCTTGGGTGGTGGAGGAATCTTGAGTTTGGATTTAGAGGAAGAAGCATTGTATGGCTTATACTCAGGAGCATAACCAAACTTGTTGTTTCCATTCCCCACGATTCCCCTTAGCAGCCTTAAACGATTTATTCTTCTTTTGGTTTTTCTGGACCTTACCACCACGCACATAATGGAGTGCAGGTGCAACATCTTTCTTTGGCAACGTCTGCTCATGTTGCTTAAGCATAGCATGCAGTTCATTTACAGTCTTCCCCATGCTGTGCATATTAAAGTTCTGCACAAATGTAATGTACTCTTTAGAGAGACCGATTAGGATCAAACTAACTCCATAGTTCAGAGTAACTCAGTGACCAAGACGTTCCAAACTGTCAATGTAGCTCTTCATCTTGAGAACATATGAGCTAACCGATTGACCCTCTTCCTGCTTGCAAGCGTGGAATTCACGTGCAGTTTGTAGAAGCTCTTGTTCTGCTTGTTGGGAGAACATATATAAACTTCAACTCCTGAAGCATGTCATAAGCACCAAGATGAGTTAGATTTCGTTGGATCTCTAACTCCATGTTCATGAGCATGAAGGCAGCTATGTCCTTTGAACCTTTGACCCAAGCAGCGTGAGCTGAAAGAGCCTCAGGTAGGACAGGGTGGCCAGGAGTAGCAACATGTGCTGCAAGTATGGGATGCTCTAGATAAGCTTCCTTATCTTCAGCTGATAGTATAATGCGAAGCTGGCGATACCAATCAATGAAATTAGGTTCAGTGAGTTTTTGTTTCTCAAAGAAACTCCTGAGTACCGAACTGTTTCCGATTGAAGTAGTCATCTACAATTGAAAAGTTCAAATAATTAGTATTTTCGATAATTACATTCTTAAAAGAATTAACTACCCAATTAATTACTAATAATACTAAGATCCATCTTGCAACCCCATTTAATTACCATAGGTCTGACCAGTGTATAAAAAATAGGACAAGAGGTAAGCGACGAGCGTTAATTGCATAATGCAACTCTTAGAATTTATGAGACTGTTTAAGGCATTAGTATCAAGTAATAATGTCAAAAGCATTTTTAGTTCTCATCTTATGCCTCGGGTTCGAGGTCTGGCCAAGTTAACTCGAGATAAGTCGACCAAGTATGAACGTGTAAAAATAACCATAGGTCTGACCAGTGAGAAATAATTACCATGGGTTGGAAAGGCCCTTAGGTCTGCACGTGTTCATAGTTGGATGGCATAGACTTAAAATTAAAAATTAGGTATGCACACATAAATGTGGTAAAAGTCGTGTACAAAGAAGCATGCAAAACAACTTTGTAACACTAATTTTAAAAACTTTTTGGTAATGACACTGTAGTGATCATCATGGTTCACGGTAGCTCCAATCGAACGCACAGGGAGGCGGAGGACCAGGTAAGCGCTGAAGCATAACCTTAAACATCCTTTCGGCGCGACTGTGCGCACCTCTTTAAACCCCCTTTTGATTTTGTTCTAGTGGGTGAGCCGTACATCCCAAGTGTCCATAGCGTATAGTTTTTAAATTCTTGAAAATGTGTTTCATATATTAGGTCACTTTATTTTACAAAAACGATTTTCCACGAAACAAATAGCAGGTCACAATGAGCATGGTATTTAGGCGTGTAAATAAAGACCAATATTAATGTTATGATTACGATATGTATTATTCCATATTGCATACAATTAGGTGTCAAAACAAGCAATAATGCACATATAGGAATCACAAACATATAAGCATAAACATCAACATAAATAACCACATATTGTTCCGAGTCCTCTTGCGAGTCTTCCCCAAACGGAGAACCATAAGACCGTCACTAGGATGTAATACCTAGATCGCCCCATACATCACTTAGAAAAGCAATTGAGTGGGTCTTGTGGCCGGAAAACACATAAAAAGCATGGCAATCTAATTAACAAGTAATTACGCAATTTTATGTATTTATAAACCAATATGTAATTCTAATTATCATAATAATTCTAATTAATAATTAATAAATATAAATTAGCTTTTATATCTGATTAGCAAGTAATTTTTTAATTAACATGTAATTCTTAATTAACAATTTAATTTTAATTAACAAAGTAATTATAATTAACATGTAATTAAAATTCTAATTAACAAGTAATTACAATTAACAAATTAATTATAATTATCAGTATAATTTTAATTTGTGTGTGACTAGTTATTATTTATTAAAAATTGACAAGTATTGCATGTAATTGTCAAAATTAAAATAAAACATAATAACTAAACTAGGTTTCATGCAACCTTTTAAAACATGTTTATTAATATCAGAAACGTGTAACCCATAATCGCAAAAACGAGTTGACTCGTGATGCCACTGTTGGGATTTTAGAACCAGTTAACCGTTAACCTCTACGAGTACGCATCGGATATTGGAGCTAGTTAACGCAATTATGTTAAGCACGTAATTAATAAACAAATAATTAATACAATATTAATTAATTAAAAGGGATAAATAAAAACTAACCTTGCTTGGCAATTGACCTCTAGTAACGGAACAAGAAACCAAAACGAAACCTTAAGTATCTAAAATATATACCTCGAAGAGTATCACACACAAACCTGATTCACCTATACGTTCGATTAACGCTAGTCGAGAACGTAAACAATAAAACCAAACAACCCTTGTATCTTGAATTAAACACCACGTCCAGAAAACCCCAAGGAACTAGTCACCTTTTCTGTCCGAGAAACACAAGCTGGAAAACAGCTTCTTTAGTATCACCCGATATCGGACACGCCTTGTCCGATATCACCACTTTCTGTCCGAGAACTAAAATAACGAGCAGGAGTAGTTAAACCCTTTGTTTGCTGCTGTTGTGTGTCGACAAGGAAACAAGAAACATGCACCAATCAATCAATCTAAACACTTGTTCACGAATACAAGTTTAGAACCAAAACCAAACACTCCTTTGTCGAATTGTGCTACCAATCGACTAGAAGCAATAAGCAGAAGCTTGTGATCGATTTTAGGGATAAAGAGTCAATGTTATGCGTGTGTTTTTGTGTAGGGTATGTTTGTTTATATAGTCTAGCAATCCAAATCCTAGAAGAATTACATGGCTTGGTCGACAAGTAATAAACCAACCCAAACACTTCATTCTCTTGCACCCAATCGGTTTAGGATTAACTAGGCCCAAGGCAACACCCTAACCGACCCACATTATGAACTAAAATCAGTCCATGGGTCAAATATATGATTCGGGTCAATATCATGCATAGCGGGTAAATATTTTTCAAGTATAGTTTAACGTTCAACACGTATACTCGTGTTTATCGCGTGTGCCCCCATCGGCTCATACACAATTAGTCGTTTTGTCGTGTTTTAATACTCCCACAAACCAACACATCTGGTCATCATCTTTGTGGAAAACTAGAAGGGGGGGTTGAATAGTTTTACCAATTTAAAACTTCCTTTTAAGTATTTAGATCGGCTTATGTCAATCTATTTGGTTGTTTATGTTGGACGTTGATAGATAGATATATAAACGTGTAATGAAAGATAAAGAGTAAGAAGCACATCACCACGACACAAGTATTTATAGTGGTTCGGCTACAAGGACACCTTCCTTGCCCTACGCCACTCCTCAAGTAACCTACTCGAGAGTTCGTAAACACTACACCAATATCCTTATGGCGGAGAAGCCATCACAACGTCGCTTACACCTTTTTCCGGTACAAAGCTAAATACCGAGTTCTTTCACACCAAGGCGAACCATACCTAACACAACGTCACCTACCCTTTATACGGTGCTAGGCTAACCACCGAGTTCTTTCACACCAAGGAGAACTAATCCTATCACAACGTCGCCTACCCTTTATTAGGTACTAGGCTAAGCACCTAGTTCCATTTCTATGGAGGAACTACTACCCATCACAACACAACACCTAATCTTAAGGAGATCCACTCCTTATTACAACACCATCAAGGATATCACCATCCTTGGAAATAAACAAATACTTATATGTATAACGATGCACCTCATCGATTATACGACCTAGGCATTCTTTCCTAATGCTACTTGATTTGATTCCTAGGCATCCTTCACTAATTCCTTTGACATAACGCTTGGCACCTTTCACTAATGCCTTCGTCTTGACACCTTTAGCATACTTCACTAATGCTTTTGACACGGACGTTAAGCACCTTTCACTAATGCTTTCGTCTTGACTCTTTCGGCATCCTTCACTAATGCCTTCAACACAATATCTACGGAGGAAGAAAGAACTATCAACAAGAGAACCTCAGTTGTCTTGATGATGACGAAGCATGGCAACTCATGGACTTGAGCTTGCTCGACTTCAAGAAGTGGTGATCTCGCCTTTAAGAGGAACCTAGAGAATCACACAAAACAAAAGACAAACTACATAGAAAGATCCCTTAGGATCAGTGGTTAGAGAGAAACAATACTTGGAGAAAGTATGTGTGGAAGTGGTGAGCCAAAAGGAAGAAATGGCTCACTATTTATAGAGGAGAAAGTTCACTGTTCCCCGGATCCCATGGATCCCTCCCATAAGGGATCCGGCTAGCGTAAAGCTAGGGATCTGTGGGACGCTCCTCTTTGCCCATGGGTATTTTTGGTTATGGGTCATGGGTCATGGGTTATGAGTTGATCCATGGGTTTCTTTTTAGATTCAATGTATCTCTAGAATACAATGAACCTAGTTAAGTGGTTTGGACAAAACCATGGGTTATGGGTCAATACCATTTGTTAGTTTTTACCCATTTTAGTTATATACTTGTTTTTACCCATTTTAGTATATACTTGTTTTTACCCATTTTAGTATATACTTAGTTAAGTATGTAAACACTAGTTGTTGTACATATGTATATCTAAATCATAAAATCACTTATACTTGTTTTAGTGTTTTATGTGAAAACGTAAGTGTGTTAGAAAACTATTGGCTCAAACAGTTTACGTATTTTATTTGTTTCGTTAAAATGATTTTACGTTTGTTATCGACAAAACATTAAAAGATCGTAAAATATAAATAAACGTTTTTACGACTTTATTTGTATTAACAATCTTCTTCAACGAAACTCACGTATCATTTTTCTCCATTAACACACAAGTTGAAATTTTCTTTTCTTCTTTTAGAATAGTTTCTCATATTCTTAATTATAAATCATCTATTAACAAGATTAAATACACCATAAATTTATTTTTACTTATACATGTGTTTTAAACATTTGGGGCCCTTTAGAATCGGAGACTCTGTGCTGTTGCCCATCCCGCATCTGCCCAAATCCGGGCCTAATCAAATTATGACTAAAAAAAGAACTTAACCATTATTGATATGAGGAATGATTGGGAGACCTAAAAGTTATGACTAATTTTGTGACTAAACATGTGTGGCAATAATTCATTGGTTGTATTAACCGGACCCACTTCTTTAGCATCCAATCAAATAATGACACATAAGTTAGGCACAAAATTAGTCATGCCTTTTAGGTCTCCCAATCTTTTTCCTATTGATATATTGATATTGCTTTTAGAACACTCAAGCATACAAACACCTTCTAATGAAATTATTTTATTTTATTTTCTTAACGATAACTAACTATCTCACAATATATAGTTATATGCATAACAAATTTATCTCACATGTCCTAGGACTTGAACATTATTCTCAAATACAGTTGCCAAACATCTTTTTTAACAAATAGACTCACGGCATAGACACTACATATATAATGCCTGAAAGAATGTACATTTGGCTTGATAATCCATCATCCATTCCTATTCTCTCTTTGTAATTCATCTAGCACTTCGCTAGTTCTAATATAAGTATGCCGTAAAAAAGTATATGAAGTCAATTAAACTAGTTTTAATGTTTACTTCCAAATTTTGACAATAATGAATCTACTTTTTGGCCTAAAAGAGAACAAAAACCAAACAAGGTGGTATACTTGACCAACTCTGGAGCATTTTCTCTTCATTCTCTACTTCAAGGATATTGTCCAGTTCATTAATCAGTAGATTACTAGCAGCATCCCATTTTTCACTTTCGCGATTGAAGATCTCAACCATTTCCTCCGTAGTCCGATTTTCCTTCTTCTCGGCCAATGACACCAATGGCACACCCATGGTTAGAGCTTGTTTAGACATCTAGAAGAATCGAAGATCGATTAGATCATTAGTGATATGTTAAGTTGTATATTCTCGTAAGACATGTAACATGTTATTCACAATCGTGTAAAACATTGAGCAGTATATATATCAGAAAATCAATAAAAATATCCAGACCGAACTAGCTAGCGATGCTACATTAATAGCAACTTAAAGCTGATACTTACGTCAAAATCGGGACCAAACTCTTGAACGTGGAACCAGACAGCTCGAACAATGATCTCTTGCAGTCGAGCTTATAGAATATGTAATCCCACTTTTAATAATATACTTGTACGATAGTTTTCAGTCGTATGCTATATTTATAGTGTTAATGGATGAGATAATTAACTAGTATTTTTAGAAATCCTAATTTGGCTTGGAAACAAATTAAGAATTATATTACTCAATAGGCTACATACTGAGAGACACATACTCATCATTCATTTAATTTGATCTAGCGGTGAAATTTAATTTAAGATTTAATTGGTTAAACCTATTTTCTCGACGAACATACATCATAGATTATAGCATATCATATGAAAAATAGCATTACGAGTAAGAATGTATTAATTGTTTGTTTGAAGTTTTTGCAACTTTTTTTTTAAAGTTAACTAATATAAGTAGGCCGGTCCACCTTTTTGGTTTTGCTTTAGGGTCAATTGCATATATATCATTCCAAAGATCAACAATTGCATATATATCCTACTAAAACCCATAATTACATATATATCCTTATAAAACATTAAATATTACATATATATATATATCCAAATATTTAATTTATTTATAAAATAAAATCTCAAAATACATGATAATTGTTATCTAACTCTAATTACCTATTATACCCTTTGTTCTTCATATCTTGTATCATCACACTAACAAAAAGTCAAAAACTAAAGAATACATATTAACACAACAAAAGTAAACCAATTAAATTAATGCAAGTTTTGGAGTTCTTTCTAATTACTAAGAAGGTGAAAATACCAACTACAATTCGTGAGATTACAAAGGATAGTAGTCATGTTTCTTGTGAGCATGGGATTCGAAAGATGATGGAAGTTTTAGCATAACTGAAAGTTTTAAGGATAATCTAACACTTTTTTAGCATGGTGAAAATATAGTTGTGCTTGTTCAAATATAACTTATTGGAAAAGAAAAACATATGTGGTTATGCAATACTAAAATCTAATTCAAAGATATTGATAATTATAAATATTAGATAAGAGGTTGTTTGAGTTTTAAACTAGTATCTGTGCTTATGTCTGCACCGAAGAAAAAAACCATTCCAATTCTGATGAAACAAGCACCTGGGTATCTTTAATTGTTTTAATGATGTAAGAGATAGAGAATGAGGGACATTCCGGACATCATAGTCTTTTATAAGAAGATAAATGTAAAATTATTGTATATTTTTGGATTTTATTTGTATATAAATTAGTCATTTGTATATATATGCAATATTTGATGCTTTGTAAGGATATATATGTAATTATAAATTTAAGTAGGATATATATGCAATTATTCATCTTTGGAGGGATATATATGCAATTCCCCCTTTGCCTTATATCACCCGATTAAACTCATGGTTTTAAAAGGTGTTCAAAGGCTTCGCAAAAGCTCCGTAAAATCGTTGGTCATACCGCCACGTCACGTGTTATGCCGTCTTATGTCAAGTCTTTTTGTAAACACGATATATATGAAATATAATATAAATATATAAATATTTTCATAATAGTGACGCTTTATACCACGCCTTATATACGCAAAAGCTTCACCTTAGCCGCTAAGGAGTGAGGCTCGGTCATAACACAACCCCGCGCCTAGCGCTATTTGTAACCTCGATTAAACCTAAACGCCCCTCCCCTTTGTCTTTGACGAAGAAAACACACAAAACCTCTAAAATCTGATAATCCCCACAATTAGAAAATCGTGTTCCGCGTACAGATCTGGTTATAACAACTCGAGGTGGTGTGTTTGTGGTGGTATTGAAGATGAAGGTGTTGTGTGTGTTAGGTTACTATATAATAGCGGTGTAATCCCATATATGCATACAACATGTAAACGATGTTAGAATAGGATTGTGACTTTGTAAGTATTCAATAAGATTGAAAGTCCGGTCAAGATGAATGAAGCTACTATTTCTTCTTCCGCTTTGGAGTCTTGATTTTGGTATATATATATCGGAAGAAGAAGAAGAAATAGTAGCTTCATTCATCTTGACTCGCACTCATCCGCTATACTTCTCGACACTGGTTGGTTGTCGGCTCCTTGCCTGAAATTTATTTGTTGAGTAATTTATTGAATTTAACTTCATTTTGACATTTTGGTATCCTTAATTCCATGGATGCAACAATTGTTATCTTTACTCTTACCCATTTTATAATGAGCGAGGTTACTTGGACTTTTCTCAGTATATACATCTTTTGGGCTTATGATTTGGCTTTAAATATCAACACATGTGGTTAAATTATGTGCTTAAATTCATGTCTAAACATGTGTGACACGATCTTGATGGTTTGTGAAAAAGTGAGTCCGTGACTATAGCCAACAGGATGATGAAATGCAGGCTTAGGCAAATATATAAGGACAGGCTAAGCAAAAAATAGAAGTTTTACAATAAGACACATGTATAACAATAACATCAAAACTTAGATTCGTAAAATTATTCTTAAATTTGTTTGATACACATGGTTTAATTTCTAAGCACATTTAAGAATATGGACAAGAACCAGAATTTGTAATCCACAAGGCAAATAGTCAACCGATTTCAAAGTCCAACAAACCACTTTCTTCTGATTCAACCTATAAATACAACCCACATTTACCTTTAATCTCAATTGTCTAAAACACTCTCAAGTAAACTATTCAAACCATCTTTTTAGCCTTGAAAAACATGGGTGTCGTGACATATACGGATGAACACACGTCCTCAGTCCCTCCTGCAAGAATTTTTAAGGCCTCAATAGTGGACTCGCACAATTTGATGCCAAAAATCTTGCCAGATGCTATTAAAAGTATTGAATTTATGAAAGGAGATGGTGGCACTGGAAGCATTAAGCAAATCAACTTCGCTGGAGGTAAACTTTATATTTAATGTGCTAACTGCTAAATCAAATGCTAGTAATGATGTTAGTGGAGGTAAACAAGGACTCAAGTAATGGGTCAAAACAGAATTGGGTTGACCCGGAACTTTTTTTCGTCCAAAATTTGTAACTTTCTTTATAAATAGCTAGTGTGCGTGATGAGCCAAATAATATTATTTCGGTAATGATAAAAAGATCGCTTGACTACTCGTGACAGATTTGACCCGTTTACCTTTTGTGCCTTTTAACAAGTTTGAGCCGTAAAGAAAACGGGTCAAATGGGTTAAGAGTCGTCCACATAGATGAACCACCTCTGATTCTGATGTTCACTTGTTTTAATATAACTCTTTTATGCAGGTTCCGTGAAACACCAAATAGATGAACTAAATGAAAAGACATTCACATACAAGTATACTTTAATAGAAGGGATGGGCATATCAGATAAGATTGAGAAGGTCTCGTATGATATTAAATTTGAGGGTTCGTCTGATGGTGGGACCATCTCAAAGATGACCACAACCATTTACACACATGGTGACATTGAGATCAAGGAAGAAGAACTAAAGGCGGGAAAAGAAAAGGTTTTAGGCCTTTATAAGGTTGTGGAAGCCTACCTCCTCAAAAACCCTGATGCATATGCTTAAAGATTATCGTTCTAACATTCTGTTGTAGCCATGTTTGGCCTATTTAAGATTCCGAGTGTTTCCTTTATATAAAGATATCATATCATCAATAATTTTTGACAAACTTGTTTTAAAGAAATAACTAATGGCTTAGTATATGTTCATTGTGCTGAATGTTATCAAAGTTATGTAAACTCTAACCATTCGATTACGATTGATTTGAGAAATGGGTTAAAAGAAGTGACCAATTTTCAAGTACTAGTCTACAAAAAAAAAGAAGAAAAAAAAAAGAAGACTGCTTTTTCCAAAAGCTGTTCAACAATCCAACATTATCAAACACTAGTCGGTTTTCAGCCTACAATTAAGTTGTACAGATATTGATCTGCTTGGTATATTATATCGAACCAATTCGATAATGATGTTGATGACTTCTTCTCAAGCTCTTGTTTTTGCTTCTTAAGCTTTTCCTCCTCGAGCAATATTTCGTTCAAGAGTTCAGCAATTTTCCTATGTTCCTCCTCT
Source organism: Chrysanthemum seticuspe (assembly GCA_019973895.1). Lineage (NCBI taxonomy): Eukaryota > Viridiplantae > Streptophyta > Magnoliopsida > Asterales > Asteraceae > Chrysanthemum > Chrysanthemum seticuspe. The sequence goes on from BPTQ01000001.1 coordinate 250,564,908, forward strand.
AGCATACGGAAGTCGTAGAATCCATCACGCACTAACTTACTAAGAGCGTCCATTTTTATAACTTGAACCTTATATTTCTCACGTTTTTTCTCTATATTGGTCTTTTCGTTCAATGGCCTCATTTCGATAGCCTCACCCATGGTTTAATCCGTTGCTTTCGGACACCTGAAAAAGATTAGTATCTATCTTGTAACACGTTTTAATTGTAAGGGCATCAGATGAGAACTTACGACATAATATGTTTAGTGAAAGTAACAAAGTATAAAATCTTTTTCAGCCTAAACTGTAAGAGCATCAGATGAGAACTTACGACATAATATGTTTTGTGAAAGTAACAAAGTATAAAATCTTTTTCAGCCTAAACTGTAAGAGCATCACATTATTATTTAACCAAATTTTGCGCGACTCGAATTTAGGCTGAAAAAGATTTTATACATTGTTACTTTCACTAAACAGAACTTACATAATATGTTAGTGAAACCAAATTTTGCGAGAGTTTCATAAATCATAATACAAAGTTAGAGAGTGCATAACTTAAATGGATATGCGTCGAATCTTGGCTTGAGTTGCAACAAAAACTACTTCGGAGACTCGAAATCTTATATTGATCGATCACTATTTATATGTGTTCTAAACATCGCTAATGAACTATACTAAACTCAATATAAAAAGCAAAACAACTTGAAGCTAATTACTACAATAAATTCAAAACGACTTGAAACTAAATGATATGTTAAAAATAAAATCGATACTTGCCTAGAAAATTAACTCGAATGTATATCGTATGCTTCAAGAACGTGATCAGTTTTAATAATTCTTTTAGAAGGTTTAGTTTTAAAAAATTTGATATGTGACGGTGATCATATTTATAATGTTAATGGATGTTATTTATGGCAAATTTTTGGAATCCTAATTTAGCTTGGAAACAAATAAATGGTTATTTTTGAATAGTTTAATGGTTATCCTAATGTAAAATTTTGTATATTTACATAATTAAACCCTCGGTTGTTCCTAACTTTCAAAAGCATCAGCTGTTTGATAAAACATAACGATTTAGCGCTGAATGATTTAAAAGTCTGAATGATTCAACAACTCTGAATGAAACTGGTGTTGCACGAAAAGAAATTGTTTGACAAATGCTCTGAACGAGCGTCTCCATTAACAAAAAAATTATGAATTCAAATTTATATAATAAACGTTGATTAATGACAAATACTTAATAAATGAATTAAGAATTTACTAGTCTCAATTTATAATTGGATTGTATATTTTTGTTGTAACATCGATATGGCCTACGATCAACTCAATATGTATATGTTATTGTACCTTAATAGGCCTACGTTGTAAATTTTATAAAATAAAAAGACGTCATAAAGTCACAAATTGTTGTAGGAACAACTGAAAAAAGTAAATGAAAAGAATGACAAAAGAAAAGGTAAATTTGCTACTTAATGGTTAGGGCCCCATCTTGTGCAAAACCACTCAGAAGCAAAATGAATGATCAAGAGGCAAAAAAAATTCTATCAAACGCCGGAGCCTTTGACCGATTAAGAACTTGGGCACTTAACTAATTCATTAAGATGTAATCAAACAGCCCCTTAGATACTTAGATCAATAAGGGCTTATCATGGTTTGAAAATCGGATTGGATTGACCAAGACTTATTTAGTGCAAAAACACCAGACCCGGATCGAAATATTCGGTATATGTTTGGGATGGTCCGGTCCGGTCCATCAAAGCGTAATGGCCGGTTTGCGTAAGACCAAACTAGTCCGAACATAAAACCGAATATGAGGAAAATGATGGACCGAGAATCAGACCGAAATATGTTCGGTCAAGTCCAGTCGGTCTTACGGCCTTTCCCAAACTTTTAGACTGATTTGAGATAAGCAAGCTTAAATCATACTACTAGTCTTTATATGTTAAAAATTGACTGCGAGTAAGAGGTAGGCCTTGTTTCTTTTATTAAGTGGTTTATAAGTATGTGGCATATATGTGGGTCTCATTCTTTTAGAAGGTCTAGTTGGGGGAGGAAAGTTTTTATCTCCCTTTGTGATAAAGACACTCTAACATAAATAGTGAACCCCGACCAAAAAACAAACATTAAAATATATCAATGGTCTCACACACTTTACCCACACAGACATTTTAAAATAAAAATAAACAACCCCGTAGTCATGTATGGTTTAATAGACCAAAGAAATTAAACATGTCATAAAATCGCTTCCGAAAATCCAAATGTTATGTCCCTCAAGTTTTAACAGATTCTATGCTTTCTTCCCTTCAGCGTCAATCAAATTATGATTCAGAAAAAATAAATAAATAAATAAAAAATAATAAATTATGATTTATTGATATTGCTTTTAGAACACTCACGCATCCAAACACATTCTAATGATATATATTAACGACATCTAACTATCTCATAATATATATTCCCGGCAGTTGCCAAACATCTTTTTTAACAAATAGACTCACGCCATATACACTACATAATTAATGCCTGTTGGCTTGATAATCCATCATCCATTCATTCATATTCTCTCTTTGTAATTCATCTAGCAATTCGCTAGTTCTAATATAAGTATGCCGTAAAAAAGTATATGAAGTCAATTAAACTAGTTTTAATGTTTACTTCCAAACAATAATGAATCTACTTTTCGGCCGAAAAGAGAACAAAAACCAAACAAGGTGGTACACTTCACCAACTCTGGAGCGGTTTCCTCTTCATTCTCTACTTCAAGGATATTGTCGAGTTCATTAATCAGTAGATTGCTAGCAGCATCCCATCTTTCACTTTCGCGGTTGAAGATCTCAACCATTTCCTCCGTAGTCCGATTTTCCTTCTTCTCGGCCAATGACACCAATGTGACACCCTTGGTTAGAGCTTCTTTAGACATCTAGAAGAATCGAAGATCGATTGACGTTAGTGATATGTTAAGTTGTATATTCTCGTAAGACATGTAAAATCAACTAATACACCTTGTCTCTAAGTATCCATGTAAGTATGTAACATGTTATTCACAATCCCATAAAACATTGAGCAGTATATATCTCAAGTAGAAAACAAATCTACAACACATATATCTTGATACTTACGTTAAAATCGAGACCGAACTCTTGAACGTGGAACCAGACAGCTCGAACAATGATCTCTTGCAGTCGAGCTTATAGAATATATAATCCCACTTTTAATAATATACTTGTACGATAAGTTTTCAGTCGTATATTGCTATATTTATAGTGTCAATGGATGAGATAATTAACTAGTATTTTTAGAAATCCTAGTTTGGCTTGGAAACAAATTTAGGATTATATTACTCGATGGTTACCTTTACTTATTTAGATAAGTAATCCCTCGGGTTTCTTTAATTTAACTGTCAAAGTGTGACACACCTTTAACTCATTTTCACTCTGTTCTCAAGATTTTGAAATGAAAAAAAGAAGAGAAGAGTTAAAAATGTGGAGAAAAAAAGAGGAAATGAATGAAATTAAATTTTTCATATCATGTTCCTGATTTATGAGAGAAAAAAAGAGATAATAAATGATTTTACAATTATACCCTTAATAATTTATAAAACTTATGTTTTTTATTAGGTCATTTAAGTAATTTTGTTTATTTATAGCTTCCTAATATAACTTCTTTCCAAATCATCCTACTTTTGGAAAGAAAGTTTTGGAAGGAAGTTTAACCAAAATTACGCTTCTCTTCTTTTCTCTTCTGTCCTAAAAAAAACTCAGAAACATGAATTTATTTGTTTTTTGCCCACTTCTTTTCTCTTCTTTCAAAAATAAAACTCGGAAACGCAGCGTTTAGGTGCCTCTTAACCTTACTCGGTCAGATGCGGTCTTTTAAGTGTTGGACACCCTTAGGGGGGAGGGAGTGGTCTCTCTCTCTCTTCCCAAATATTTCAGTTTCTCTCTCCTCCACATCACAATTTTTTTACCCATCTTTCAAACTCATCTCTAGAGGGAATAGACATCTTTAAAACCCTTCTCATCTTTCAGTTTCTCTCTCATCCACATCACTATTTATTTTTTTTTTCAATTAACTTCAATATTTCATTAAAAATAAAAATACAAAATACATTAAATACTAAAAACAAAATATAATAAATACTTAAAACAGTTAGGAAATTTAAAAAAAATACAAGGCACATTGAAAAACAAAACAACTACTAGCCATCTAAATTTAGAATGTATGTGTGCTCAATATGGTCGATGAGATCCATTCGTAGATCATTGATGCAGGTTTTACTGACCATGTTTTAATATTTATAAGTGTCTCGTTTACCTATGGTCCACCTTATGCACTAACGGGCAGTGTACCTGGTCGTGTGTAGTGTAGTACTCGGTAAAACCGAGGTCGTCCCAAGAGCTATGTGGGCGGATTTTAATTAAGTCTAGGTGTCACTGGTTTTAATTGTATTAAGGTTTGAAATGCTTATAAAACTAATTAACAAGAAATGAAAGAAAGCAAATAAAGATAGAGTTGTGATCAATAGGGGTAAAGTGTGCTAACCTAGTTACTCACCCTATCATGTTATGTTCACGCCTAACTACTTCCAATTGATTCAAGTGGGGGTTTAAGTCGCTAGGACAACATTTGGTCATTTCGTCCTAACCTATCAACAAAGGCTTCCACCGGAGATCAAGCTACTACCCTTGAAAGTCCAGTTGTTTTTAGTCCCCTAAGCCAAGTCAATAAGTTTTGTTACATGCAAGATTCGTAAAAATGAGTGCCCGGGCGCTAGCATCTTAGACACTCATCGCTAACTTCTTAAGTTCATCCAAACGGCAGGTGATCATTTGGTCAGTTCGCACAAGCGAAGAATGGTCGTCAATTGGTCAATTCTTACCCTTCCACTCAGTCTACCTACTTAGGGTCAGTTGGTCAATTCTCCTAAGCAACTAGACACTACCGCCATTCAAAACTACCGAAACTAGGGTAGCTACCAACGAACTATGCATGCATACACTAGAAACAATTATACGGAAGCAATGTAAACATAAACAAAACAATTAAGGAATCATAACTAGGCTAGGACCAAAGGTGCTTAGCCGATCATATTAAGAGAAACAATCAATTCAATGTTTGACATGATGAAATACATGAATCGAAAGTAAAAGAAAAGATAATCGCTAATGCTTATCGTTAGGGAGTGATTTCTCCCTTGGAGATGGCTCCGTATGCTCTTCAAGATCTGACTTTGGACCCCTACTCACGTTCTCTGCTTTTTGGTGTGGAGTGAATAATGTGAAATGCAGAAATTAGGGCTTGTATTTACAGGCGTGATCTAGTTACGGCGTAACTTAAGTTGAGAGTTACACCGTAACCTTAATATTTCCATAATAATTCTTCTCATAAAGCTGTTTACTGCGTAACACATGGGATGAGTTACGCCGTATCTTCAATACTGGTTACAAATGACATGATTACGCCGTAATCATTGAAGGAGTTACGGCGTAGCTGATAGCGGCGTGGAATATATTTTGACCTAATTAGTTACGGCGTAATCCTTTGTTGAGAGTTACGCCGTAATCTGTTGCTGAGTTGGCCTTCTGAGTCACGCACTAGCTACGGCGTAATGTGAGAGTGGAGTTACGTCGTAGCTTCTTCACAGTGGGCATACTATCATAAATCTCTTATAAAATCTCCAAATCCGCGTCTCTTTAGCTCCAATGCTCGTAATTTACCTGAAAGTGAAATATAAAGGAAAACAAGCGTAAATCTATATAAATGATATAAAATACGAGCATTATCGGGAGAAATTGACACTTGATATGCAGGACTATTTGATGTTATCAAATATCCTCCCACTTGAACTCTATTTGCCCTCAAGTAGACCTTATTAGATAAATTTATAAAAAGATATCTCCCATTACCTGGAAAATATAAGTTTAAAAATCCCTTATTAGATAAATTTTTAAAAAGATATCTCATAGTCATAGCATGTATTCTATCGTAAGCTTGGCGGTTACACAAATCTCCACCACTAGAGTTAATAACTAAACAATTCTTGAAGGCAATATGGGTAGACACAACATGGGTTACGGGTGAATCGTCATTACTAACATGTCACGGCAAAGTGGACAAAATCAATGATACATGACCAAATCCATGGCCAAGACACCAAAGATTGCTCGCTTCATCACCTATACACGCTTCATGACTAAAAGGTAGGATCAGACATGGGATATAATTGGTGTAAAGTAGAAAATAACAAGCAAATAGTCTAAACCTATAACCAAGTCATCATCGCTTACCGTTAATCCAAAGTTCAAGTTTCAAGGCTAAGAAACCGGATCATGATATACCAAGTAGATGTGCCATTAGCGGACGTCATGATGGGCACATTACTTGTTCTTCAACTGTTGGAATTACCAACTTCATTCTTCAAATGTGACCGAGGTGGCCTCCTCGATACTAAATCTTTGATGAGTTCTATATATAGTGCTTATAACTTTGCACTTTACAATAAACAAATAATTATAACTTTTTTTTTCTTTTTCTTTTTTTTCCGAATCATCATATTTTTTTTTGGAATCATAACTAAACATAACATCCCCCCACTTAAGATGAAAAATATGAGAATTTGGGGGCTCTTTAATGATCTTCAAATATATGTCTTTGACGGAAGAGTGATTGTTGGGAATATGCTTTTTGGGAGTTAATACTTATTTCAGTAGAGTTAGTACTGATAGTGTTGAATGATAAGTATTAACTAGTTAGTACTGATAGTGAGAAAGTTAGTACTGATAGCTTTAAGTTTGTACTGATGTAAGTATGGAATGTCGTGTAAGAGTTGTAACAACATATCTTCTATTCCAATAGAAGATATGATATATTTAGTCCATAGTTATCTCTATAAGGGATCTCCTTAGTGTATAAAAGGAGATATTAGCTAGGTTAAACACATATCATATATTCTAGCCGTCTAAAGTAGAGCTTCAATGTTGTAAACCCTAGTACTAGGAGAGTACTCATATTATTGCTTAATAATATTGAAGCTGTTGGTGTTATACTTTGTTTACATTGTCTTTGCATTAAATCTTCTAAGTGCATACAAGTAGTTTCCGCATACTTGTGTGTATTCACAACAAAGTTTCTCATTGTTGTTTTGGAACCATCTAAGGCAACTAACACGTTTTCAAGCTAAGTGTTCTAGATCGAAGGTTTGGGACCCCACAAGTGGTATCAGAGCTTGTGTCCTGAAGCTTTGTTTTTAGAAGATCATGTGTTGACAAATCTGAAGAAATGGATTTCGAATCAATGCAATCCAATGTTGTTAACAGAGTTCCTAAGTTGCAGCCACATGAATATGAACTCTGGAGAATGCGCATAGAGCAGTACTTTTTGGTACTTGATTTCAAGCTGTGAAACATTGTGCTCTATGGAGACTCCTACAAACGCACTGTCACTGAAGAAGTTGCTGGTAAGACTGTTACTACAGTGAAAGGTGATCCTATCACTAATGAAGAAATGGCTCTAAGAGGAAATGATCTCAAGGCTAGAAGTCTTTTACTTATGGCAATTCCTGATGATCATCAACTCACCTTCAACACAAAGATGCAAAGAGTCTGTTAAAGGCAATTGAAACCAGATTTGGTGGAGATTCTGTCACCAAGAAAACTCAAAAGACTCTGTTGAAGCAAGAATTTGAAAACTTCACTGCTGGTGCAACTGAGTCAATTGACTCAGTTTATAATAGGCTTCAAAAACTTGTTAGTCAATTGGCTGTATTGGATGTGGAGTTCTCCATAGAAGATGTCAACCTCAGGTTTGTTAAAAGTCTTCCATCACCCAAATGGGACACTCATGTCATTGTATGGAAGAACAAGCCAGATTTCGAAACCATGAAGTTGGACAATCTATTCAACAACTTTAAGGTGATTGAACAAGATATGAAGAGGAAAGCAGCTGCATCTGTAACACCCTCAAATTTCGTGATACGCAGCGGAATTCAAGCTGGGTGTTACTTCATGGCACAACAATTATAACAATAGAAAACGAACTCTAATTGAGTCGTTTTTAAAATATTTATCATTCGATTTATATAAATATCATAGTTTACAAAATGAGGTCCCAGTGGTTTTACAGTTTATTAAATAAGTTTTTGAATGATAATATAGCCTTCTTGAGTATCCGTGCCCTTCTGTGCCATCCTCGTAAATTATGAACTTGAGATAAACATGCTAAAAAGTGTCAACACAAAGGTTGGTGAGTTCATAGAGTTTATAGATAAAACAGTTGAGTTCAGTAGTTTCGAGTTTGAGCGATTATTGTAATAAATACAAATATTGATAAAATAAGTAGTGGGCTACGTTGCTATGCACCCATAGTCGTTTGTTTGCCCTAAACGGGTCAAAATTTGATTGAATCCATAGAGTTTGTATGCAAATTAGTTGAACACAAGTTTCAAGGTTGGGCCACATTGTTGTACCCATAAATTCAGTAGTTGCAGCATTTGTATCATTGCAACATAGTATATATTGCCTTAAGTCTCATGAACGCAAACCTTAACACGAACGCGTCATAATAATGACGTAAGTTACAAACATCATAATAATGATGTGAGCAACAATGCCCTCTGGTAGGAGTTTGCCATTCTCCTAGTATTCTCAAATAAAGTGCATTTGGTTACCTATCCGGCTAACACAAATGGGGCGTCAACTGCCAATAGATCTATTCACTATATTCGCGTTCACTCGCAAGTGATTAATGGTTCATGATATGAGGGACTTTTAGTGGCAATAGTGTAACTTAAGCAATAGCAATCAGGTGTAGGTGTAGCAAGAAAAATATTTGTGTTCGGGTTTGTAGCATGTATCTCCCCACGAGTTTGAAAAACAAGTAAAAAGTGGGACTATGAACTCACAACAGTATGTAAAAGTTTAGAGTATTTGTGATAGCAAAATAAAGTAGTTGAGCATGTATCTCCCCCAAAAGAGTTTACAAAACTGATAAATGATAGAAAATGGGGCTACGAATTCACCTCGATGTTACATTAGTCTGGATGGAAAACAAATTAAGTAAAGTTGATAAACGTCTCCGACACGTAACCTGAGTTGATATGTCAAGTTTTCAGTATTCAAATTCAAGTTTATGCGATGATAATGCTTTATCGGTAATTGGGTAAACATGAAGTCTCTTCAAAAATTAGTAATACTTATCATACTTATTTTTATGGCTTGGATGATTGTAAATAAATTTTATCGAAACCCAAGTTGTTAAATATGATATGATTCCAAAATGTTATATTTTACAATTTTAAATATTCATGGTTTTTACCCTTGCACTTTCAAAAATGACACTTTAAACCCTCAACTATGGGTTATTGACAAAATCAGCCCTTGTACAATTAACTTTGAAGAATTTACATTTTTAGCCCAAGAAAACTTTATCTTTCAAAAATTACAATTTTTATACTTGTAGTTTTATAAGAAAAGTTCACTTGTTTTAGGCCTAAATTGACAAAAGTGAGGGTAAATATAAGCGAGGCCTTAAGAGGTTTTTACTACGTTCTTGATCCCTTCAAGAGTTTGACGGGTGGTCTTTCTAATGGTTCAAACTAGAAGTCTTAAGCTCTTACGGTTTGGTCGCAATAATTTCCCAAAGTGGAGGGGTTGGGGCGTTTTGACAAAAAGAGTAATTTCAGTGGGTGACAAGCCCAAAAGAGTCTTAAATAAAAACTATACGAGCCAAGGTTTCCATGATACCTTTGTTCCTTTATTATCTATGCTGTAAGGACTTCAAAAGGGCCAAGTTATAGATTTTATGGACCTTGTTTGATAGGTAAAATAATTGGACAAAAAGGGTCACTTGGGCAGTTTACTCGATATGGACATAAATGAAAAACAATTTGGTTTTCGATTTTAAGGCTCACGATTTGACTTATTAAGCATAGCAACATGTTTATAAACTTATTTAGTCTATCCTTGAAAAGTTTTAGGGTCTCTTGTTTAGAAAACATGTCGAAATTTTTTAATAAGGGTGTTTGGTCTAGTGGCTCACGACAAGGAAAAGACAAGAGAATAAAAACGTGACATGTGCATCTTTTGGCCAGGTCTCGGGGGCGTTCTAGAGTCTCCTAGGGGCTTATTAAAATGGTACAATAGCTCAGCTTAAAGATCAAAACTCATGAGTTAAAATTGGTCCAAAGTGGGGCGTTTGGTTTTTATAAAATCAAAACAGTTGTTGGGAGTTTTATAAAAGTATGACTTCGTTATGCGTTTTATGGACCCGTGCCCCTGAGTTTTTGAAGAAAACGTCGTTCCGGACAACTTTCGTAGTTTAACTTTTTGATGAAACGGACCAGAAGTGCCTCGAATTGCGTGCCCGCTCTTCCTGTTACAGAAAGTTTTGACAGCTTTTCGATAACTTCATTTGGCCGTATCTTTTGACTCATGTACTCGTTTTGAGTGATTCAAATTGCTACGTTTTCCTTGTAAAATCCTTTTTAACAATATGTACTTGATATTAAAAGTGATAATGAAATTGAATGAGTTTAATAGACTTACAACTGTTGGTACTCGTTAAGGAAGAAAAACAATCAAAGGACTTCAAAAACAAAACTAAGCCTTCCAAGACTTTTAGGCTTTCGCACAAGCTCCTTCCTCCTTCCTTTGCTTCACTTTGGGACTCCAAATCAGAATGTAGGGGTGTGTGTGTGTTCGAATGGTGATGAGGTATAATGAGGGTGTTTGGTCGATTTATATAGGTAAATATTCTAAGGCTTCCATGGTTAATATTTGTACACATTTGACTAGTGTTAGAAGCTTGGGAAACAAGGTGAGGTAGCCCAATGAAGTTTGCATGGTTTACGTATCTTAAAATGAATTTGAAATGTGTAACCACAATTTACCATAAACTTGGCAAGCTTCCATGTGTTTAGCTAGCTATTTTTGACCATGGCTTGAAGATGTAGGGAACAAGGTGATGTAGTAACATATGTGGCATAACAAGAGCCTGGATATTTTTTTTAGTGGTTAAGAACTTAACTAGAGCTTGTTTAGTTTAGGTTTTAGTTCGATTTGGGTAAGGGAACAAAAAGGAAATTGGTTTGAGCTATAGACACTAGTACCATAGGTTAGTTAAGGTTGTACATAGAGCTTAGGAATGTAGTAAACTTATTTTAAGTGTTTAGTTAAGTAAAAATGAATAAAAGTTAGTTTTTGTTAGGTTTTAATTTCATAAAGTATAGGTTTTAGGTTTTGTGCATTAAACACTTGTACTTTGGCATTAGGGTGTTGTACTTAGGTTTATTAAGTATAACAAATATATTTTTTGAGCTTGTGCATAAAAGACTGGTAATATGTGCTTTATGGTGAGTACATCAAGATTTATAATATATTATATTTTTGTGCATTAATGACTTGTACATTGGTTTTAAAGACTTGTACTCTAAGTAAAAAATATTTTACTTTAGTATTTATGATTTAGTTTCGTAAAATTATAGTCATAATAAATTAGGGTTTCGTGTAAATTCTAATAGATAACAAACATTTAGTTTGTACGTTTAAAAATCGTATGTTAACGAATAGCGTAAAGTGGTAAATAAAAGTTGAAAACTTTTATAGTTTAACATATAAGGATGTTTGATAATATGAGTTACGTCACATTAGCTAGAGGTTGTGACCAAATAAATTGATAATGTTTGAAAAAAATTTAGACGTGAAAAATGGATAAGTATTCTTTAGTTAGAATATCATACAAGTGAAAATTTACCGGTGGTTACAGCATCTTCCAGTTCTGGGTCACAAAACATAGCCTTTGTGGCTCATCCTGTCACTAGCAATGATGTGGATAGCTTTGATGTTAGTACTCCTAGTACTAATGTTAATACTGATAGCTCAGTGACTACTACAGTAGGTATCAATGAAGGCACAATCTATGCTTTGATAGCTGAACAAAGTCATGGATCCCAGATCACTCATGATGATCTGAGACAAATCCATGAAGATGACATGGAGGAGATGGACATCAAATGGAACATTGCCCTGATCAGCATGAGGGAAAAAAGGTTCATGAAGAAAACTGGAAGGCAGATTAAAATTAATGATGCAGATGTTGCTGGTTTGAGAAAGGAGAGGTTGAATGCTACAACTGTGGCAAGCTTGGGCATTTTGCCAGGGAATGCAGAAGCCCTAGAAGCAAGGGGAGACATACTGATGCTGACAACTCCTCTTCAAAAGCAATGGTCGCTGATGATGGTGCTGGATATGATTGGAGCTTCATGGCAGATGAAGAAGAGACCCCAATCAACATGGCTTTGGTATCTGAGGTACTTAATTGTTCAGATACATGCATTCCATTAGACAAATATCTAGAGCTATAACTTAGCAAATCATAAGAGAGGTTTAGCAGTCTTAGAAAAACAAGTTAAGCATTATAAAGAAAATGAGTCTCTGTTTACTGAAACAACTGATGTGCTTAATAGGGAAATCTCTTTTAAAGAAATCACCATAAATGTGTTAAAAGAAGAACTAGAGAAAGTCACTATAGCAAAAGATAACATAGACTTAAGTATTGAGGCTCTTCAAGACGCAAAACATTATAACACTGAGAGAGTTGATAAATTCCTTGAAAAAGCTCTAATTGGCAAAGCAAAATCAGGTATGGGTTATAATGCAATACCACACCCATTCAGAGGAGTTCATTCACCTCATGGTATAGATCTTGCCCACACTGGATTAGCAGAGTTTCAGGAACCCACATTTGTCCGAGGCCCTACAATCAAAAGTACTTTCCCTGAAAAGACTGATGAAGTGTTTGAAAGTGCTAGTGACACCTCCTTACCTGAGGTGTCTGAATCTGAAAATAAAAAGGCTAGTGTTGTGTCTAGTGAACCAAAGAAAGTACAGGCCACTAAACCTGTAAGATCATTTGACAAACCTGTTAGAAAGCCAGTAAAATATGCTGAGATGTATAGAAACAGGTCATCTAGTCCTAGAGGTAACAAGAGAAACTGGAATCAATTAAAATCAGAACAACTATGAGATGAATTTGTCATGTATAATAAATCTTGCTTTGTGTGTGGTAGTTTCTATCATCTGCAGGCTCACTGCAGACACCCTATGAGACCCCAACCCATCATGACCCCCAGAGCAGTTCTTCTCAAAACTGGCATAAAACCCTTGAATAATGCAAGACCAGTTAGTACTGCTAGATCACAACCCAGAGTATTTGGTGAAAGACCTAAAAGAAACTTTTCAAAATCATCATCTACTTCACCAAGGTCCTTTAAATCAGCACAAACCTTTAACTCTTATGATGAAAAAATCAAGTTTTACGAGAAAAAGGTTAATACTTATGAGCCCAAACTTAATACTGATAGGCCAAAAGTTAATACTTTTAAGCCTAAAATGAAACCAGCTGGCTATAAAGTGAATGTTGCAAAGGGAAAAAAGGGCAATGCTGTTAAGCCCTCAGCTTGTTGGATGAGAAAGACCACTCAACCCAACAGTGCATCAATTACTCTCAAGAAATATGATTACATTGATGCACGAGGCAGATCCAAGTCAGTGATGGCTTGGGTCCCCAAAAGGAACTAATTTTCCTTGTATTATGTGCAGGCACACTCCAACAATAATGATGATCTTGGCTATTCAGACAGTGGGTGTTCCAGGAACATGACTGGAAATCTATCCTATCTTTCAGACTTCAAGGATTTGAATGGAGGATATGTTTCTTTTGGAGGTGGAATAGGTGGAAGGATTACTGGTAAAGGCACAATCAAGACTGGTAATTTGGACTTTGAAGATGTGTATTATGTGAAAGAACTCAAATACAATCTGTCCAGTTTGTCAAAAATGTGTGACAAAAAGAATTTTGTTCTGTTCACAGATACTGATTGCTTGGTTTTATCTCCTAACTTTAAGTTGCCCAGTGATGATCAGGTTCTGCTTAAGTTTCCTAGGAAAAGCAATCTTTACAGTGTCAATATGAAGAACATACTGCCCAAAGACAATCTTACATGTTTAGTTGCTACAACTTCTTTGGATGAATCTATGTTATGGCATAGAAGGCTAGGTCATGTGAACTTTAAGGTAATCAATCTTTTAGCTAAAAATAACCTTGTAAGAGGTTTACCTTCAAAAAGATTTGAAAACAAACAGACCTGTAGTGCTTGCCTCAAAAGGAAGCAGCATAGAGCCTTTTGTAAGCCCAAGGTTTTTAACTCTATCACCCAATCACTTCATATGCTACACATGGACTTATTTGGCCCCACCAATGTAAGTAGCTTGAATTTTAAGAAGTATTGTTTGGTTGTGACTGATGATTTTAGCAGATTTACTTGGGTTTTCTTTTTGAACACTAAGGATGAGACCAGTGAAATCCTTAAGTCTTACATAGCTGCAGTAGAAAACCTAGCTGATAAGAAAGTTAAAATCATTAGGTGTGATAATGGGACAGAGTTTAAGAACCAAGTGATGAATGATTTCTGTCAACTTAAGGGTATTAAGAGAGAATACAGTGTAGCTAGAACCATGTTAGCAGATTCCAAGTTACCCACAACATTTTGGGCTGAGGCAGTTAATACTGCTTGTTATGTTCAGAACAGGGTACTGATTGTAAAGCCTCATGGCAAGACTCCCTATGAGCTGTTTTTAGGTAGAAAGCCAACACTAGACTTTCTTAAACCTTTTGGGTGTCATGTCTCTATTTTCAATACCATTGACCATTTAGGTAAGTTTGATGAAAAATCTGATTGTGGATATCTGGTTGGCTACTCATTGAATAGTAAAGCCTTTAGGGTTTATAATTCTAGAACCAGAAAGATAGAGGAGAATCTGCACATAGAGTTTCTTGAGGACAAACCTAGTGTAGAGGGACAAGGACCAACATGGCTTTTTGATATTGATATGCTAACATAATCTATGAACTATGTGCCTGTTTCTGTGGATTCTAACATGATTGCAGGAGAAAAGTAAGGTCTAAATGCAGATTTTGATGAGGATGATGATTGCATTCTATTGACCATTTGGAATGACAACTCTGGTGGATACACTTCTTCAGGGGAGGCAAACAAAGCTGATAATCAGCTTCCAAAGACCCATTAATCTAATGCTGAAAAATATGCAACCAATATTAATGAACCAGTGGTCGAACCTCAGGTATTCAGTACAACTGTGGTTAATACTGATAAGCCAAAAGTTAGTACTGATGAGCCAACTTTTAGTACTGATGGTCCTCAGACTATTCCATCAGTTAATACAGAGGTTCCTGGTCCTTTTGGTGAAGCTGATGATATTGATATGACAAATATAGCTTCATCTTATGTTGTTCCTCCTCATATAAAGACTTCAAAGTATACCAGATGGATGTGAAGAGTGCCTTTCTCTATGGGAAGATTGAGGAGGAAGTGTATGTCTATCAACCTCCAGGTTTTGAAGATCCAACCTTTCCAAATAAGGTGTACAAATTTCAGAAGGCACTCTATGGTCTGCATCAGGCTCAAAGAGCTTGGTATGAAACATTAGCCAGGTATCTTTTGGGCAATGGCTTCAGAAGAGGGAAAATTGATCAGACTCTGTTCATCAAGAATGTGAAGACTGATATCCTGTTGGTCCAGATATATGTGGATGACATTATTTTTGGTTCAACCAAGCAGGATCTATGCAGAGAGTTTGAGAAGTTGATGCATGACAGGTTTCAGATGAGTTCTATGGGAGAACTCACCTTCTTTCTTGGGCTACAGGTCAAGCAAAAAATAGATGGCATATTTATTAGTCAGGATAAGTATGTCAAGGAGATTTTAGTGAAGTTTGGCTATGAAAATACAAAGATTGCAAGCACTCCTATGGAGCACAATAAGCCACTACTTCCAGATGCTGATGGTGAAAATGTTGATCAGCATCTCTACAGGTCCATGATTGGATCATTGATGTATTTGACTGCCTCCAGACCAGATATTATGTTTGGAGTGTGTGCATGTGCAAGATTTCAAGTCTCTCCAAAGCTTTCTCACTTGCATGATGTTAAAAGAATCTTTAGATATCTGAAAGGCCATGCTCATCTAGGCCTTTGGTATCCTAAAGACTCTCCCTTTGATCTGGTAGCTTACTCTGACAGCGATTATGTTGGGGCAAGTCTTGATAGGAAATCAACCACAGGAGGATGTCAGTTTCTTGGTGATAGGTTGATTTCATGGCAGCGCAAGAAGTAGAGCATTGTGGTAAACTCTACAACTGAGGCTGAGTATGTAGCTGCTGCAAGTTGCTGTGGTCAAGTTCTCTGGATTCAGAATCAGATGCTTGATTATGGGTATAATTTCATGGGCACTGTCATCTATATTGATAACAACAGTACTATATGCATTATCAAAAACCCAGTTTTTCATTCTAAAACTAAGCATATAGAGATAAGACACCATTTTATAAGGGACTGTAATGAAAAGAAACTCATTCAGGTTGAAAGGATTGATACTGAGTTTAATGTTGCAGATATTTTAACTAAAGCTTTTGATTTGGGAAGGTTTCAGTAATTGGTCACAAGTATTGGGATGCTTCATCCATAATATTTCTTATCTCTCTCTATTTTTGTAAAGTTTTGTAAACTGGTACTTAGTACTGATTGTTATCATGTTAATACTGATTGTGTTAAGTTAATACGGATTGGCAAGAAAATGCCTTGGATTGTGTTTTCTTGGTTTTGGACTAACTTTTTAGGTATAACACAAGCAGTATGAATATGGTTTGGTGACTAGGTGTTACAGCACATGTGGTTCTCTTGCTAATGCTCACTCTGAAGCAACCACATGATGGGACTTGCTGTAACAATGGAATATGTGATGCCTAAGCAATATGTGGCATCCTGTGCTTTAAATGAACATGAATTGATGGTTTTAGTTGGTCAGATCACTCTGCACTAACCCACTCTTTGCCATTCTATCTGTTTACAGATAGTGTGACTAGCCTAAGGGCATATGGCTTAGAGAACAGCGAGCAACCGTGAATCCAACACTTGTGTTGGAGGCAACACCTGCCACGAGCTGGAAACCCTATCAGGAAGGCCCTTTTAATGGGACTATCCATCACAGGTAGTGCTATGCACTGAAACCATTGGTTTTCACCAAACCAGAGGCCATGTAAGGCCGACCTTGATTAAGTATCTGTCACCACACTTAATTTCTTCAAAACTGGGTGTTAGGTTCCCATATTCATAACACAAGCATCCATAGAAGAAATATAAAAGAAGAGATCGGATGAACAAACGCACACACACACGATATGAAATAAAGAAGAGTTATGCGTAAAGGTGAAATGTGTGAATTGAACAACCAACCCTCAAGTGAGGGTTTACAAGGATTATTTATAGGGCAAGGAACTAGGGCAACACTACTAGCATCCTTCCCTTCTTATGGGCTTGGGCCAAGGCTCATGGGCCTTCTACACAAGCCTTAGCTTAATAACAAACATAAAGGCCTAATTAAGCTAACTATTACATATTAATTACTAACACTTGTAATCTAGTTTAGGAGTGATTCCAACAATCTCCCCCTAAGTGTTGGTGATGAATGAAGAAGTGATAAACGATGTAGGTGTTGTTGTAATAGTAGCTTGGATGTCTTCTGACATTCTTCTTTCTTGTAAGAAGAAGTGCCTTGATTCGAACAATTTCCCTAGTGTAGGGATCTTGTATCTTTTGAAGTATTCTGCTTTGACGTCTTTTGATTACGTTGTTCTTAAGTTCTTTGTTCTTTGTGGTGAAAGTGATAGTATGTTGAGGTTATCCGCATCAGGTCTGCTTCGCTGCTCCAGTGTCTCCACGTCTTTCTCCAACAAGCTCACACGCTCTTTAACGTTGGATTTCAGCTTTGATGAAGTTCTTTTAGTCTTTAAACTTTGTAGATTCTTTGTTGATGAAGAATCATTATGACTTTGTGCTGCCTTTGAATGTGAGAGAACTTCTTTGATGATGTAGTTGGCGTAAGCATGTGGAGAATCTGCACGATCTCTTTCTACCCGCAAGCATCCATAAGAAGAAAACATAAAACATGGGTTAGAAATAATTCAACGCTTACAAGTTTAAACTTCGAGAGTGTTAACATCATAGTGTGAAAACACAACTCTAATTCTTACAAGGGCTGTTCCTGAACTGGAGTCCCATAAGTGAGATAACGCGATGTACCGAAGTACACCTGCAGTTCAGATGAGTCGCTGAGGTACACTGAAGCTTCACCTCACGACTGTAGACCATTTGAGACACTAAGCATAATCCACGAGGAGTTACCGAAGTGACCTGCTGTCAGGGCTGTTTGATGTTGACCCTGGCAGGAGTTTCCATTCAATTACTGAGGATCACATGTGTGAACCTCTCATAAATGTTCTCGACATATTACAAAGATCTGTGAAGGACACGATAATATATCACTTGTGTTCTTATTGTTGAACGACAAGCGATGAATTGTCAAGTGTACCTAAGAGATCTTTTGATGAATCTCGTGGCTCCAGACTCAATAGTGCACTTTGGTTTTCCTGAGCAGAGACTAGGGAGAGGGTCTCCTTCTTCAATACCAGCAATCTCTAAGAGAATGCCGATAGTTTACGTAGGGTTCCCTGTGAGAATGAAACAAGCTTCTGTTGAGAGAAACTTGAGTGGCAAAGAAGGTTTAGTGCATGCGTCACTGGGTCCATGACGAATTTGTTCTTCAATACCGGTTTCATCAAGTGACAACCAGTAGCATATGAATTGAACCCGGTGTCTGCCCTAAGTTGAATAATCTGGAGGGCTATTTCTTTTCACCCTTTTCTTTACTTTTCTTTTTAATTTTTCAACTCCTTCTTTCTCCGATTCTCATTTTCTCCTTTTTATAATCATACCTAAGGACTTCTAGATTCTAACTATTGGTGGAGTCCTTGGGTAGATCCCTCCGGCTCTGGCGGATCATAGGATGGGTATTCCTAACATTAATCACCTTATAACTCCATTGCCACAAAACCAATTTGCATGAGAATCTCTCAAAGTATTTATAAGTAAGAAACATTTTGTAATACTTCGAGAGTTTTGTATTTTGCAGAAATACTTCCCCTCCACACATGCTTAAGTGTTTTGACAGAAGTTTGCACGGTGAGAGAAGAGCGCGCACTTTTGAATTGATCAACTCAAGATAGACAATTCCCCGCGAGACACGGTTACGTTGTATAGTTAAAGAGATACATTGTCAGTTTTTAGGTGACAACTAGCTCTAATAACTACCTTGAAGATGTGGACAACCCCGAAAGGTTGTCAAACCCGTCAAGGTTCATGTCTATCAGGAGTTTCTCGAAAGGTACGATCTACTCGGATAAGTCTTGGAGAACAAATCTTTTCGATGTATGACTGTTCAGTTTTCGTCAATTCATGGGTTGAAGTCTTTTCACACGAAGATTCAATAGCAATTCACAACATATTTATTATCACATAATTTTTTTCTCCCCCTAAAAATGGCATATAAATGTTATTTTTGATGAAGTTTTGATATTGAATATGTCTATTTCGAGTTTTACGGGAAGATTACCACAAAGAACAATTTTGTGAACAAATTTTATAAGCAAATACTCCCCCTCAACAAGTGATAGTAACTTTTGAGGTTTTGAAAATCATAAGGGGAAGTACTTGTTCTTTTGAGCAAAACCTTTTAAAAGTGAAAGGTTTGATAAGTTTTACTCAAAAGTAAGAAGCTTTCGCTCCTTTTGTAAGGATTGTGGCACTGAAGCGTACCACAAGGTCCTTTCATTACAAGTACGGGTTGTACACTGTTATGTGTGCACAAACCATTGTCATAAAAAATCACACATCCAAATGTTAAGATAATAAACCAAATCAAAGGTTACCAGGAGAATCCGGTAGTCCAGCAATAACTCCAGGAATGCGTTCTGGACGTTGGTAGCCTGTGAGAGATATGCTGGGACGACCTCCTACGAAACTCTCCAAAGTTCTGAACTGGTCCCTTCTGAACAACCTTTCATCAATCCGCGTGATTATTTTCTTCACATCCCTTCTCTCCCTTGAATTTCATCTCTTCGGTGACCCAATGCCTTGTTGTATCGCCTTTAACCAGTAAGCTAACCCATCCCTGACTTTCTTCAGTGTATGATCCCCAAACTTATGAAGCTCTTTACACGCCATCAAGCAGCTGCGGTGTAGTTCAGTACGGTAGACTACGCCAAATGGTTTGCTGATGAGAGTGTATTGAGGAAGGTGGTTGATGTCAGGAAGGTCTAGCTGAGGTTTGGTGAGGTTGACACGTGTCTGATACGATTCCACGGCAAGTTGCAAGTCTTCTACATGTTCCTGGATCACTATGCTTCTGATGAAGATTAGCAAGGACTTGATTTATTCACGTTGGATTTCTGTCGAGAATTGTCTCATTCTTCCCTGTACCTTAGCAAGATACAGATCTTCAATGTCGTTGAGAGAAAAATTCTGAAAGTCCGCTTCACAGAAAGCATAGTCCTCTTCGTCTTGTCTTTTGACCACGATTTTCTTGAGAAATGTGTAGTCCCATTTAGACGAGAGAGTTACATACTTAACAGCAATGATCCCTTTATCACTATACACTTCATGTGTAGACTTTTGAACCTGTCAGCTTTTGTAGAAGATTCTTCAGCGTTCAGGCCTATGGTGAATCCCATACATCACATCAAGGTCATACTTTTCCACTCTGTTGGCAAACGTGTGAGTAGCATTTTCCTCGATGGCTATGTAGTTGGAGTATATGGCTGCCGGGAACGGAAGTGTAAGTGATGTGGCGTATTTCTTAGACACATCGCTACCATGTAGAAGAAATTCCAGGTCTTTGTTGAAGAAGTAGCGGAATAGAATCTTAGGTTGATCTGGTTGGCCAATGGTAGGTAGAGGTCTGGTCCAGTCTGTGTAGTATGGAGCTTTGTCTTTTCTGGTGAAGTCAATGTTCGGTTCAGGGTTGATCCAATCGATGTTGTTAGACATGGCTCGTGCTATGTTTTCAAGATGATATTCAACTTCAATAGCACTTTCCGAGCTGTCTTTGAGCAGTTGAAAAGCTTCATTCTTGATGCGTTTTAACTCTGACTTGGTCATCTTCTTCACCCGAAACTTTTCTTGAAGTAATTTAGCATGCTCCAATGTTCGAACTTCTACCATATCTTGACCTTCAGGTAGGGAGGGAGTAGCATCAACAAGTGTAGAAAACCAGTCATATTCAGTGTCATCTTCGTCTAGCCATGAGACGACATTAGCCTTAGTTGTCTTTTTCTTTTTCTTTGGCCTAGATGAGGATGCTGGTTTCTTTGCTATGTCGGGAGAGGTAGGTTGTTGTTGGGGCTCAGGGACTTCCTCATTGTCACCACCAGTGTATTCGAAATGATCACCGGTTTTCTCTGTCTGGGGTGGAGACTTAGAGTCCTGAGGTTTGTCAGTAGAAGAGCGTGGAGGGGATCGTCGTTGTGTTGGTTTCCTTTGGGGTGGTGGTGGCACAGAGGAGGGTTCTCTAGACTTCTTTGGACGTTTAGGCTCCTTATCCTTATCGTCATCGTCTCTTGGACGTTTAGGCCTTTCAGCTTCTTCTCTGCATGCTGATTTGAGTTGTTATTCTAGCAATGCGTCAAACAATTTACCTTTGTAAGAAGTAAATGTTGCAGATCATTTAGACATTTGAGTTACCAGCCTGGAAACCAATTCAGCATCGGAGAACACTATAGGATCAGTTGGGTTGATTGTTACGGTCATAGGTGTTGATCTTATAGTTTGCTTGGCCAAATGCATCAGATTCGGATAGAGTTGTCTGTTGAACATCTCTCTTGTCATGCCAGGAACGGTGTCGAGAAGGAACTTGTGAGTATATCCCTTAATCATCTCGTTCATTTCCCCTTGAAGATCACGATTCATGAACTTCTGGACATACTCCCTTTCACTAGACATCTTGTATATCTCGTCATGTAGAAGATTGATGCTGTCAGCTAGTTGATTCAACTTCTTGTTGGTCACGTCTTTCTTCCTGACCTGCTTGATAGCTTTGACAATCTTGGTTTTAGCCCGGGATATCCAAGAGTCAGTTGGTTTCTTCACATATTTAGATGTGGATCTGGTTGTGCCTTTAGATGGTGGAGGTGAAGAGTGAGAAGACGAGTCTGATGATCAGGAGACGTGAGGTGGCTCAGGGTCCCTAGGTTGCTCAGAAGTTTCCTCCTTGGAGCGTGTAGGAATGTCTAGAAGAAAATGATCATAATCAAGATCTTCATCATTTCCAGACTTAGCCGTTTCATCAGCCTTAGTATCTTCACCAGGAGTTTTCTCAGTCTTTTCCATGTCTGGTTCCTCAAATTTGTAGTTGATGGAATCCTCTATCTGCCTTTGTTGTTGTTCGTGGGTGGTGGTACCAGTTCCCTTATCGGGTTGATTAACCGCATCGGAAACTGGTGTGGCTTGAGTTCCACCACTTGACCCTCTGGGGCCACGAGTTTGATCCAGTACGAATTCATCGGCAAGATGTTTGAGTCTGAGGTTCTTCAACTTCTTTTGATAGTCTCTTTCCTCATCAAATGGTTCTTCTTCAGAGCTTTCCTTATCATGCTCAAGCACATGAGTTTTCCCTTTACCTTTATCAGCTTTTGGACTGGGAGGTTTTGCTACTGTGTGAGTGTCATCGATTGAAGTTTTAGAGTAGGTGACCTCTTCGTCTGATTCAGTTTCCTCAGAGCTTTCATCCATTAGCGTTTGTTGCGGTTCAGGCTTGGGAATAGGAATGGCTTCCTTAGAGGGAATTTTCCTTTTGAGTGTATGTGACCTCTTAGGAAACTTTCTCTGACTCTCAGTGCTTGTAACACTTCCTGCACTGCCTCTCCTGGTTTTCCTAGTAGGTGTACCAGAGGATTTTTCATCAAGGAAACCTACTTTGCCTTCATCAACTGCTACCAAATATCTTTTGTACGAATACAATTGTTTGATGTCTTCAGAAAGAAGATGATCTGGCAACACTGCACCTTTTTTCTTTGTTGTCGAGTCCTTAAATCTGACAGTGAGTGTGGGCTCATACAACGCGGAGTGTTGATTTGGGTCATTAAGTCTCAAGGGAATGTCAGGATTATACCCTAGAGCTCTTTGGATCAACAGTTTGGTGTATCTGATATACGGGATTTTGGTGCCAAGCTTTTTAAGGTAAGTCATCATGTCGTCCCATATCAGAGCTTCAACTTCAATGTGTTTCATGTTGACCAAAGCCCAAAATATATGTAGTTCCGTGAGCTTGGGATGCTCATGACCACTATCACGTCCAGAAACGGATTTTGCAATCATGATGTAGAGGGTTCTCCATGGCTGGGGTATGTTCTTTAGATCAACAGATGAGTGCTTTGTGATAACCTCGGTAGCTTCATCATAGCCGATGTCGACCATGAACTTGAGAACGACATCTTTAGTTGGAGTGGCATTGTATTCAGTAGGTTCGATGACGAGAACAAGAAGAATAGCCCTCAAATCTGCTGGTGTGATGGTGACTTGTTTGTGGTTGAGCGTCACCATCACATCATTTTGACCTTTGATCTTTCGCATTGTATGCCAGAATTGGTGAATGTAGATCTTTGGCACTGTAGCAGAGTTGGTGAGCATGTTCTGATAGGGGTGAGTCTTCAGAATATCCACCGCTATTTGACACGAAGATTCAGAACAATAGAAGCTATCAAAATCAACTTTGAGGTTATTCTTTCCGATCTTCATTGGATAACCATGAGGGAAGATATCTTCAATAATGAGAACGTTTGGTGCTTCCACGTTTTGCATTTGAGCGTCCATGTCGTGATCTGAAAGATATTTAGCCAAAAGAACCAACATATCGAAAGACATTACGTTAGTCAACAGATGGTTTTATTGTCTATTTATTGAATGTGATATGTCGATGATTGTTACGAGTCCAATGTCACTTGTTAGTCCAATAGTCCAAAGACGTCGTGATAAGTTTCGTGAGTTGATTAACTTTAAGTTTTAAAGTCTATGTTTTCACTTATTTTTCACAACTTATTAAACATTCAAGTTTATTAGTGACATTATTGGTTTCGTGGCATTATGATTTATTTATTTACAAGTTTGCACGCGTAACAATTCATAATTAAGGTTAAAACTAGGCTTAGGCGTAGATTTTGCAAGCTTATGCATAAATAGGAGTGGTATATGCGTAAGCATAAGCTTATGCGTAGGTTCTTGACATACGCGTAAGAAATATTACGCGTAGGAAAAGAGGGCCTTAGGCGTAAAGCTTACGCGTAAGCGTATATGGAACCTTACGCGTAAGGCTTACTCGTAAGAGTGAACCTTATGCGTAGAGGTTACTGTTTACGCATATCCTTCACAGGATACGCGTAGTCCCCATTGTAGAACCTTACGCGTAAAGGTTGCGCGTAAGATGACTCTTACGCATAACATATTACGCGTAAGGTGATCCTTATGCGTAGATGTTCAAGTAACCTTGATTCTGAGTTATTCACGCGTATAAACCTGAAATAAATTCATCATAACACTAATATTAACATCTACATACATTCCTTTTCTGATCTAATCATGAATACACTTTCAAGTAGTTATGCGTAGAAACTGGGTTACGCGTAGACTTTAAACCCTGATGTTCAATTTCTACGTGTAAGAGTTTTATCCTTAGGAATTACACCAAACTTTTTCTAGGATGTCTAAGAAGGCTAGTGAGTTGTTTTATGCAAGTTTTAACATCAAAACCTAAGTGGATCAAAAATACCCAAATTCTATGAACATAAACCCTAATATTCAATTTTAACGCATTTAGTGTTTCTGGGTAAGTTCTAAGCCTGGATTTGGTTAATTCAACATGTAAACAACATCAAATAACTATCTTTTTAACCAGAAACATTCACATTTGAAAACACCCAAAAAATACGCATAAACCCTAATATTCAAAATCAATCAATTCATGTTTCTGGGTGAGTATTAATGATAAAAATGGTATCATTGAGATTATACAAACATTTTGACACTACCATTTTAACCACAAACACTCAAAATTGATTAGGTGTTCATACGCTTATGCGTAGAACACAAAATCATCCCTAGGTTAAAATCTAACCGTTGGTTTTAAAAATGATTCAAAACCCATGTTTAGATGATTACAAAGAACGTTTAACCACTTACAAATTGATGATCAAGAACACAGATTTGAAGATTGATTTTTAGGCGTAGGATTTGGTAGTTGTGAAATAAATGTGATGAGTTAATGAGTTTAGGTGGAGTGTTTTGTTAAAAATACTTTGATCTTTTGACACTTTCAGTCCCTCCACCTTAACCGTTTACATACAACGCTCATAACTTCCATTTTGGTTAAAAAATAATGAAATTTATAAATTTAAGTTCAAGGAGTGTCAGTAAACCAGAAATGTGACCACCATTAATAAAGAAACAACCGGGATGAGGTAACATGCAAGTACAAGGTTTTATGAAACCGAAAAATATTTGTTTTCTCCCCCTCAACACTTGATCGAGAAAATACTGAATTTTGAAAGATTAGAGTGTTGACGGGGGATTTGTACTTGCCATGTTAAAAGAAATATAGATAGAAGAATATTTTTGCTGTTTTATCAGATTTTATATTTTTGTATTTTGTTTTTGAAAAATATTTACAAAAGATGTTTTTGTGTTTGACTGGTTTTAAGAATGTTTTAAAAGTTCATCCAGTTCCTCTGGAGTCAAACACCTCATAACAATCCGGTGGACCAACTCATTAAACCTAGCAGAAGCTAAGGCTTTGGTGAGGAGATCTGCCAGTTGGTATTCAGTACCCACAAAGTATAATTCAATTGTACCCTGTTCCACATGCTCCTTGATGAAATGATATCGAAGATCGATGTGCTTTGATTTCGAATGTTGAACAGAGTTGCACGAGATCGCAATATCACTCCGATTGTCGCAGTACATCAGAATTCTGTCAAATACGTAACCATAGTCTTTGAGTTATGTTCTCATCCAAATGACTTGAGCACAACACGCCGACATGACTACATATTCTGCTTCGGTTGATGACATCGATGTACAATCCTGCTTCTTCGATTGCCATGACACCAGTTTATCACCAAGAAATTGTAATGCTCCAAACGTACTTTTCCGTGAATCTAAGCATCCTGCGTGATCAGCGTCACGCCCGAGGAGCTTGTTTGAGTCCGTAGAGAGCTTTGTTCAATTTGTAAAGTTCGGGAACTCTGAATCAACGAATCCTTCAGGCTGGCTGACATAGACTGTTTCTTTCAGTTGACCATTCAGAAAAGCAGTTTTGACGTCCATCTGAAAGACCGTTATATTCATATGAGCTGCGAACGCCAGAAATATCCGAACAACCTCAAGGCGAGCAACCGGAACGAATGATTCTTCAAAGTCAATACCCTCTTCCTGTCTATAACCCTTAGCCACCAGACGTGACTTATTTCTGATTACGTTCCCTTCAGCATCCAATTTGTTTTTCCAAATCCATTTAAGACCAATGACGTAGACCCCTGTTGGTCTTTCAACCAGTTCCCATACTTCAAGAAGTTTAAACTGATTGAGTTCTTCTTGCATGGATTCAATCCAGTTTTCTTTGGTCATTGCGTCTTTAATATTTTTAGGTTCAGATTGGCAGACAGTGAGTGCATAAATGCAATGTTCACCATCTGTGTGAAGACGTTGTCTTGTTATGACTGGTTGATTCGGGTTACCAATAATGTTCTCAAGAGGATGGTCTTTCGTCCAACGATGTGTGGAAGGTTGATGTTGATATACATTGTGCAGATATGGAGGATTCAAATGGTTTGTAGATTATTCCGCAACATCTGGTGCAGCAGAGTCATTAGCAAACGGGTTGAAAAACGCATTTGGATCAAAATCTGCAGGTGGGGGTACTTCATTGTTTAGAACATCATCAACTGGTTCTGCGTCATTGGATGCAGTTTGTTCAACTATTGTTGTAGAGTCAACTGGTGGTGCTTCTGCAACAGTGGTTGTTGTAGCAGGTGTATCAGGTATTGGAATATGATCAGGTTGAGCAGCGGAAACATTGGATACACCTGGAGCACGTTCATCAATATCATCACTAAACAGAGGAGCAAATAGCTTTTCCATTTGTTGACGAGTAAGCTGGGGGCTTGGTTCAGCTGATGATGGGGTTTGGGGGAAGTTTAAACGGTTGTGACCGGGTTCCAAGCTGTTATGCTCAGAAGCCATTTCAGTAAGCTCATCAAAATTTGCATGAATCGTTTCCATAACCTTCTTTGTACGACAATTCCAGATCCGGTAACCTTTAGAATTCTCACAATATCCAATAAAGACTCCAATGTCAGCTTTGGCTTTGAGCTTTCCAAAGTCATCACGATCATTATTTGGATAGCAAAGGGATCCAAAGACATGAAAGTGTTTGAGATTCGGTTTTCTGTTGTGGATAAGCTCAAAAGGTGTTTTGTTGTGGCGTTTAGTAATCATTGAGCGATTTTGAGTGTAGCATGCAGTGGATACGGCTTTAGCCCACAAGTAATCTGGAAGTTTAGCATTGATTAACATTGTTCTTGCAGTTTCCACTAACGTACGGTTCCGTCTTTCAACAACTCCGTTTTGTTCTGGTGTGCGTGCAATAGATGTTTGATGCTCAATTCCCACTATCTCATAAAATTCCCGAAGATTTTGATTCGCAAATACATTTCCTTTGTCTGTTCTGATTTGTCGGACTGTGTTCCGGAGCTGAACTTGAATTTTTGTGAGAAAGGTGATGATCATCTGTGGAGCTTGATCTTTACTTCGAAGAAAGTAGACCCAAGTCCATCTTGAGTAGTCATCGACAATTACCAAGATGTAGCGTTTGCCATTAATCGTTTGCACGCGCATCGGGCTACATAAATCCATGTGAAGAAGATGAAGCACATGCTGAGAGTTGTGTTCCACCTTTGAAGGAAAATGTGCACGAGTGCTTTTTCCTTGTTCACACGCTAAGCATAGGTGATCTTTAGAATATCGGAATCTCGGGAGACCTTCAGCTAGTTTGTATCGAGCAAGGTTGGTTATGGTTTGAAAGTTTAAATGTGAGGGATGACGGTGCCATAGCCAAGATTTTGTTGATGTTGCCTTTGAAAGTAGACAGATGGGAGATGAAGCAATCATGTCTTGCATTGAGATAGTGTAGAGACTTGAATTGCGAGTGCCAGACATAAGATCGTTTCCTTGTAGATCACGAATGAAACAAGTTTTCTCTCGAAAAGCAACTTCCAAATCTCCATCACAGAATTGACCTACTGAGAAGAGATTGTGACCGAGGCCTTCCACATAATAAACCCTGCTAATTTCGATGTTTCCATTGATGTAATCTCTGTAGCCCATGATAGTTGCGAAGTGATCATTCCCAAATCTGACAGTGCCAATGAACTTTGCAATAAAGTTTGATAACAGTTTTGAGATTGCCTGTCATGTGTCGGGAACAGCCGCTATCAACAATCCAAAGGATGATCTGTATCACCTGCGTTACACACAGACAACACAGATGGAATAGAATTAGATGTGGAACCCGAAGAGTTAGAGGGTTCCGAAGCAGTTATAGTCGGAATACACACATCAATGATTTTAGGCATCCATTTAAATCCTAGTGTATTATGTATCCATTTCTGCCATCTCCAACTAGTCTTTGCTTTAGTCTTAGTGAATGCACTAAGTGGTACTACATTCCTTGGAGGTGATAATTGAGCTACAGGGACATCAATGCGTTTCTTAGAATCTACAGAGGGCGGTTTACCAAGCACAGACTTAGAAGCATTAGTGGGCCTAGAGGTATTTCGTTTCTTAGGATTCCGTAAATGAGACAAGATAGCTTTAGCAACACATTTATCATGACAATCAGAAAGCATACTCTTACGACATATAACACAAGAAGCTTCAGACTTAATATCAAAAGTACTTAAAGGTTCATCATTCGTTACAACATTTTTTCCATTACATTTCTCAGATGCAATATCTAAAGTGGGTGCAACTTGAATTTTATTCAAAGTCCTAGGGTGTTCTTCTACTTCAGCATTCTTTATTGTTCTTTTCTTAGGTCGCAACTTCCTATTCTTCCTTGTATTGCTCCTAGGCTGTGAAGTGCGGACGTTGGGAAAAGAGGCAACTATTCCTGTTTTAGTAGAGGGAAGCACGTTAGTTTCTTGTGTTTTGTCATTAGATGTTCTAGAGTCATTTTGAATCTGTTTTGGTGCAGTTACATTTGTGTTACTATCCTTATCTTGCTTAAGTAGCACCAACTCTGCCTTAAGATCATGGATTTTGTGTAACAAGTCTAGATTTTCAGAACGAGTGAGTCCTT
This sequence comes from Chrysanthemum seticuspe, assembly GCA_019973895.1. Taxonomy (NCBI): domain Eukaryota; kingdom Viridiplantae; phylum Streptophyta; class Magnoliopsida; order Asterales; family Asteraceae; genus Chrysanthemum; species Chrysanthemum seticuspe. Next base: position 250,594,198 of record BPTQ01000001.1, read on the forward strand.
CTCGTCGTAAAACATCTTTGGTATATGCCCGATGATTATCAACATCTTGTGACGCTTTAGCGCGAGTCTTTTTGAATAAATCAAATATGACGCTATATTCCTTTTTCACTTTTGAAATTTCTTGTTCATATTTTGAGATTTGACACTTCAAAGACACATTTTGGTCATCCAGTTGCTCAAGTTTAGGACAAAGAGTTTTGGTATGCAACTGGTTGATCTTGTTTTGCAAAGCGAGTTCACGATTATGACAATCTTTTTGACACCATTGAAGACGATGTTTTGCGTTTGAAAGTTCGTTTAATAAACGTTCATTTTCATCGTTTAAAAACTTGATTTGTGACACAATATCAGTATTCTCAACAATTTCAACAGAATCAACAGTATCAGCAGAGATATAATGAAATGCATATGACAAAGAATGCAATAACACAACATTATGGATATCAGCACAGGTAACATCTTCCAAGAGTCGATCAACATATTTTCGTAACATTTTCTTTTTACGTTTTGTATTCGAAATAGATGTTTCTATTTTCTCAAAAACGATTTTCATTAATCCAAGTTCCTTATGAAATTCCCTTTCCCAATATGATGCAAAATTTTTCAAAATTTTAACATGGGGTAAAATTCTTTTCTGAAAAATATCTCTTTGATCTCGCGCCTGAGGCGATTGAAAATGTTCAACTTTTATTTCAGAATGAAATTCAATCTCACGTTCTAAAAGTTTGAGATCAGAAGTGAAAATGTCAAAATATCTAAGAATTTGACGATTTTCGGGTTTTGAATTTACTTCACTGAGTGAAGGTAAAGGACCATAAATTTGTGCATAATTTGGTTGGGGAGCAACATTAGAAGACTCAGACATAGGTGTGATAATCCTAGTTGTGTTAGAAGAATCCTTTTGTGTGACGAAAGTGATGGCTTTTGAATAGTTAAATGGCTTTGAGCTTTCCAAAGTCATCACGATCATTATTTGGATAGCAAAGGGATCCAAAGACATGAAAGTGTTTGAGATTCGGTTTTCTGTTGTGGATAAGCTCAAAAGGTGTTTTGTTGTGGCGTTTAGTAATCATTGAGCGATTTTGAGTGTAACATGCAGTGGATACGGCTTTAGCCCACAAGTAATCTGGAAGTTTAGCATTGATTAACATTGTTCTTGCAGTTTCCACTAACGTACGGTTCCGTCTTTCAACAACTCCGTTTTGGTCTGGTGTGCGTGTAATAGATGTTTGATGTTCAATTCCCACTATCTCATAAAATTCCCGAAGATTTTGATTCGCAAATACATTTCCTTTGTCTGTTCTGATTTGTCGGACTGTGTTCCGGTGCTGAACTTGAATTTTTGTAAGAAAGGTGATGATCATCTGTGGAGCTTGATCTTTACTTCGAAGAAAGTAGACCCAAGTCCATCTTGAGTAGTCATCGACAATTACCAAGATGTAGCGTTTGCCATTAATCGTTTGCACGCGCATCGGGCTACATAAATCCATGTGAAGAAGATGAAGCACATGCTGAGAGCTGTGTTCCACCTTTGAAGGAAAATGTGCACGAGTGCTTTTTCCTTGTTCACACGCTAAGCATAGGTGATCTTTAGAATATCGGAATCTCGGGAGACCTTCAGCTAGTTTGTATCGAGCAAGGTTGGTTATGGTTTGAAAGTTTAAATGTGAGGGATGACGGTGCCATAGCCAAGATTTTGTTGATGTTGCCTTTGAAAGTAGACAGATGGGAGATGAAGCAATCATGTCTTGCATTGAGATAGTGTAGAGACTTGAATTGCGAGTGCCAGACATAAGATCGTTTCCTTGTAGATCACGAATGAAACAAGTTTTCTCCCGAAAAGCAACTTCCAAATCTCCATCACAGAATTGACCTACTGAGAAGAGATTGTGACCGAGGCCTTCCACATAATAAACCCTGCTAATTTCGATGTTTCCATTGATGTAATCTCTGTAGCCCATGATAGTTGCGAAGTGATCATTCCCAAATCTGACAGTGCCAATGAACTTTGCAATAAAGTTTGATAACAGTTTTGAGATTGCCTGTCATGTGTCGGGAACAGCCGCTATCAACAATCCAAAGGATGATCTGTATCACCTGCATTACACACAGACAACACAGATGGAATAGAATTAGATGTGGAACCCGAAGAGTTAGAGGGTTCCGAAGCAGTTATAGTCGGAATACACACATCAATGATTTTAGGCATCCATTTAAATCCTAGTGTATTATGTATCCATTTCTGCCATCTCCAACTAGTCTTTGCTTTAGTCTTAGTGAATGCACTAAGTGGTACTACATTCCTTGGAGGTGATAATTGAGCTACAGGGACATCAATGCGTTTCTTAGAATCTACAGAGGGCGGTTTACCAAGCACAGACTTAGAAGCATTAGTGGGCCTAGAGGTATTTTGTTTCTTAGGATTCCGTAAATGAGACAAGATAGCTTTAGCAACACATTTATCATGAGAATCAGAAGGCATACTCTTACGACATATAACACAAGAAGCTTCAGACTTAATATCAAAAGTACTTAAAGGTTCATCATTCGTTACAACACTTTTTCCATTATATTTGTCAGATGCAATATCTAAAGTGGGTGCAACTTGAATTTTATTCAAAGTCCTAGGGTGTTCTTCTACTTCAGCATTCTTTATTGTTCTTTTCTTAGGTCGCAACTTCCTATTCTTCCTTGTATTGCTCCTAGGCTGTGAAGTGCGGACGTTGGGAAAAGAGGCAACTATTCCTGTTTTAGTAGAGGGAAGCACGTTAGTTTCTTGTGTTTTGTCATTAGATGTTCTAGAGTCATTTTGAATCTGTTTTGGTGCAGTTACATTTGTGTTACTATCCTTATCTTGCTTAAGTAGCACCAACTCTGCCTTAAGATCATGGATTTTGTGTAACAAGTCTAGATTTTCAGAACGAGTGAGTCCTTCTCGTCGTAAAACATCTTTGGTATATGCCCGATGATTATCAACATCTTGTGACGCTTTAGCGCGAGTCTTTTTGAATAAATCATATATGACGCTATATTCCTTTTTCACTTTTGAAATTTCTTGTTCATATTTTGAGATTTGACACTTCAAAGACACATTTTTGTCATCCAGTTGCTCAAGTTTAGGACAAAGAGTTTTGGTATGCAACTGGTTGATCTTGTTTTGCAAAGCGAGTTCACGATTATGACAATCTTTTTGACACCATTGAAGACGATGTTTTGCGTTTGAAAGTTCGTTTAATAAACGTTCATTTTCATCGTTTAAAAACTTGATTTGTGACACAATATCAGTATTCTCAACAATTTCAACAGAATCAACAGTATCAGCAGAGATATAATGAAATGCATATGACAAAGAATGCAATAACACAACATTATGGATATCAGCACAGATAAAATCTTCCAAGAGTCGATCAACATCTTTTCGTAACATTTTCTTTTTACGTTTTGTATTCGAAATAGATGTTTCTGTTTTCTCAAAAACGATTTTCATTAATCCAAGTTCCTTATGAAATTCCCTTTCCCAATATGATGCACAATTTTTCAAAATTTTAACATGGGGTAAAATTCTTTTCTGAAAAATATCTCTTTGTTCTCGCGCCTGAGGCGATTGAAAATGTTCAACTTTTATTTCAGAATGAAATTCAATCTCACGTTCTAAAAGTTTGAGGTCAGAAGTGAAAATGTCAAAATATCTAAGAATTTGACGATTTTCGGGTTTTGAATTTACTTCACTGAGTGAAGGTAAAGGACCATAAATTTGTGCATAATTTGGTTGGGAAGCAACATTAGAAGACTCAGACATAGGTGTGATAATCCTAGTTGTGTTAGAAGAATCCTTTTGTGTGACGAAAGTGATGGCTTTTGAATAGTTAAATGGTTTGTTATAAACAACATTTTCTAATTTTGATCGACTCTCGTCTTCTGCATCTAGTTCCTCTTGACGATGATATTCAACAACACTCATAACAGAGTCATCAATTTTGTATTCTGCACTGGAAACTTCAGGATTTGGTTTGAATGCTTTGGTAGAAAGCTTTGGTTTGTAATCAGCAAGATTCGGTCCATATCCATTTAGATTGGGTTTTAAAGTAAACTTTTGAATAGTTGTGATTGACTCACCATGTTTGTAAACAACATTTCGAAACTCTTTGAGTTTGTTTTGTAAGCCGAAAATTTCTTCAAGATGGTCATCTATTCGTTTCTTTGAATGCTTTTTGTACGCAGATAACTGTTTTTGACAAGTTAACAACTCAGCCTTGGCTTTTTGAGTTTCCAAAGTAAGAGCGTTAAGTTGTTTTTTATGTTCATGTTTCATTTGTTCTATTTGAGACAACAAAGCATTCTTTGATGCGGCTAGATCATGAATCTGTCGTTCTAAAGATTTTTCTTTTTGGTGTGATTTAGCAAAAGCGACTTCAAAACCTTTTTCACGTTTTTCTTGAGTTTTGAAAAAATTGAGTTGCCGTTTTAAGCATTCAATATCCCTGGTTAACAGTGCATTTTTACTGTGTAATTGCTGATTTAGTGCACAACATTCTTCCATGCGGGATTGTTGGTCTTTAAGTAAGAGATCAACATCTGGATTAGGCAAAGGTTCAGCGTGTTCAACGTGAGTCACAACATGATCACTATTCAGATCATCAAGTATGACTACGGAGTCAATTTGAGTATCAAAGGTAACCATAAGGTCATCTTGATCGTCAAATGTAACTACGGGGTCTAGTTGAGAATCGTCAGAATGAGATGTGGGCGGCTCAGGTTGAACATTCTGAGCCTCGTCGAATTCAGATGTTGGCTGAGATATTAGATCAGTTTTGAATATGGTTTGTTCGGGTACCTGAGACAAGCCATCAGTGTCATACACTGGGCCTGTGTCACTCATGTGGAGCTCATGCATATTAGCCATCAACATAACTGCTGCATTAGCCTGCAAGTCCTCCATATCATCATCTGAGTCTGCATCTGCCATAAAGCTCTGTTCTTTGTTTGTGAGAGTTCCACCAGCTTCATCCTTAAGAGCCAAGAGTAAAGCCTCCTTGTGATAAGCACTGCCTCTAGTCCTCGGCTTTGGGCATGCATTAGCTAGGTGACCCTTCTCATTACAGTTGTAGCAACGAAGACCATTCATTCCGTTCTGAGCATTCCCCTGTTCAACCACTTGAGCTCTCTGTTGTTGTGGAGCACCCATGTTATTCCTTCCCATAGCATTAAACCCTTGACCACCTCCCATCTGACGACCATAACCACGATTCTGAACTTCAACACGTCCATTGTTCACAACAGCCTGATTCCTTGTGTTTGATGAGGAGCGAATGCGATTGTTGGATTTGTTTGTATACCGGACGAAGGCTTTAGCAATCATAACAAATCCTTGTTGCAATGCATCGAAAGCATCGGAGTCCTCATTAGCTTCACTGTAAAGTGCTTGATCATTGTTGTTGTTGTATGGAACCAATTGATTTTGTTGAGATTGTTGCTGTGACGGATCATATGGTGTAATTGTTGCAGTTGGTTGAGGAGCGGGTTGAGGAGGATAACTAGTTTGAGCCCACAAAGCAAGTTGTTGATTGTCCGGAAGTGACGGTGGGGCCGGGAGTCCACGGATAGTCCTTTCTTTGTCAACTTCTTTTTGGTGGGGCTTCAAATAGTCGTACAACAATCCGTAAGTAGCATGATGAAGATTCTTCGCTTGACGGATGAAAATGACATATTTTTCCCACTCAGGACCAAGACTACTTAGGAACTTAGTGTTAACAACAATTCTTGGCATGATGATGTTGTGTTTGTCCAAGTCATTGATGATGTTTCAGAATCGATGATGATATGACTCTAATGTCTCTCCTGGTTCAATCATGAAGTGTTCATAAGCCAAGTAAATTTTGGATTACATGTCTTCTTGATTAAGTTCAGTGCCTTCCATAAGAAGATGAATATGTTCCCACATTTTCTTAGCAGTCTTTTGAGCATCAACACTTCGAAGGATTGGATTGGGTAATCCTAAAAGGATGTATTGCATTGCTAGTTCATCAGCTTCAAAATGTAGAAGTTCATCACCAGAAAGGTCAGCGACAGTTGCAATGTTTGTGAGATCATCTCTTGGTGGAATAGCATTTGGATCTCCGGGTGTAACGATAATAGGCATCTGAAATGGTTCTTCCAAGATGACCTTCTTTAAGAACTTTCCATGTGGCTTCTTTAGATCACAAAACCTAAAGAACCTAATCACCCATTGATCATAGTTTCCAGGAGTGAGCATTGGAGGTCTATCAAGTGATCCTGCCTCATTAATGGATTGTTGGCTACTTAAAGCTTCACACATCTTTGCAAACCAAGACGGTTCCTTCATAGTATTCTGGGATGGATGTTGATTGTAAACGTTTGTGTAAGGTTGTACTTGAAGACTAGGTGGTGGTTGAACCATTTGAGGTAGAATTGCTCCTTGTTGTGGATAATGTTGTTGGTTAAATTGTTGTTGATAAATTTGTTGTTGTTGATTGAATTGTTGATGTTGTGTACTGAGTTGTTGTTGTTGTTGTTGATTATACGTGTAAGGAAAGTAATTAGAGTATGGTGGTTGAGACATGTTGAAAAACTTGTGTTGTAAGATGGATCTTTGTAGTCGAATGAAACGTTTGTTGATGAAGTGTCCTTAGGCGTAGAAACCAAGTATAGGCAAAGTAATGCTTAGGCGTAAAAACACCAAACTTACGCGTAAAAGTGATATTTACGCGTAGGATTAGCTTACGCGTAAGAATTGAGAAACACTAAGATTATGCATAAACTGAAAGTTAGACGTAGAAAACTTATGCGTAAGATTAGCTTATGCGTAAGACAAGGCTTAGGCGTAAGAAAATACTTAGGCGTAAAGAGTTCTATGCGTAAGTTTAAGCTTATGCGTAAAATTAGGGTTTTGCCCAAAAAATCCTTTACACTATCACAGTGTAAATGATATCCAAAGTCGAAGTGTTTTCAGGCTTATCCAAGCAAGAAATCACTAAGTAAACCACGAAAACTGAAGATCAAACCACGTATGACTTACGCGTAAGATTAGGGTTTTATTACGCGTAGAAATTAACCAAAACTGATTTCTGCCCAAAGATGTTTCTAAACCAGATTTTTGTGATGAAACAGCTTCAATATCACCAAAATAACACAAAAGTGTGAAACTTGATGATCCAAAACTTGTAGACACGTTACGCGTAAGAATGAACACGCGTTTAAAATCAAGCTTAAAATCAATGAAATACACGTAAAGTTCGAAAGTTTTTGCCAAAAACAGATATTTTAACACCTAAAAACTTTGAAAGTACAAGAATCTTGGATTGAAAAGTGTAAAAAATGAGTTTTTAAGCGTGTAAAAGTTTATGAACCGAGAGTTACGCGTAAGACCAAAAACAACTTCAAAAACAAAACCTTTTCACCCAACTATTTGGCGAATGATACCACTGTTAGGTTCCCATATTCATAACACACGCATCCATAGAAGAAATAGAAAAGAAGAGATCGGATGAACAAACACACACACACGATATGAAATAAAGAAGAGTTATGCGTAAAGTTGAAATGTGTGAATTGAACAACCAACCCTCAAGTGAGGGTTTACAAGGATTATTTATAGGGAAAGGAGCTAGGGCAACACTACTAGCATCCTTCCCTTCTTATGGGCTTGGGCCAAGGCTCATGGGCCTTCTACACAAGCCTTAGCTTAATAACAAACATAAAGGCCTAATTAAGCTAACTATTACATATTAATCACTAACACTTGTAATCTAGTTTAGGAGTGATTCCAACACTGGGGTTTCAGTATTAAAATTTCCAAAAACTAAGATAATACTGATGGGTAAAAGTTAATAATGATGGTTATAAGTTAGTACTGATAAGCATAGTTAGTACAGATGAACTAGCCGTTAGTACTTATACCAAAAGTCTGTTATGCAATGATTACTTTTGCAAGTAGAGTTGTTAACCGTCTGTTTCCTTATAAAAGGGTTTCCTAATTGGTTTCTTTTCACTTATTACCATAAATTTTTATAAGGCGGTTCAACCAAATCTCTATAAATTGCATAACTTTCTAATTGATTTCACAGAACAATACAGGCTTTTGCAACTTAATCCCACTTTTCTAACCCTAACTATATTCATCCATGGCTCCTCTTGACTTTGTCGACAAACACAATATGGTGGCATGCTTGGAATTGCCAGATGGACATGATGAATTTGTAGAGATTGTAGCTTTTCTAAACCGTAGCACCATCATGTTTGCTCTTCTTTTAAACCCTACAATCTTATGTACCCCTGTTAGGAAATTTTGGCAAACTGTTATTGCCTCAACAACTGAGGAAGGGGTACAACAGTTAATCGGTACAGTGGATGGCACTCAAATTGTTATTATTGAGGCATCTCTAAGAGAACATCTTCATCTTAGAGATGCTGAAGGTATTGCCACTTTGCCAGTCACTGAAATAATTGAACAACTCACATTGATGGGGTAGAGACATGAAAATACTATAAACTATCACAAAAGTCAATTTTCCCCACAATGGAGGTTTCTAATTCATACCCTCTTACACTGCTTGCGTCACAAAAGGACTGGCTGGGGATGCTTTTCCCACAAGCATAGCCACAGCCTTGATCTGCCTTGCAACAGTCAGGGTGTTCAATTTTTCAAATTATATATTTGAGGGTATGCTTAAAAATGCAGTTAGCAAAACCAAGTTTCTGATGTATCCCAGGTTTATACAAATGTTTTTGGATCTTCAGAGACAAAACTTGCAACCTCACAAAATTATTTATCCATCAAAAGTACTCACAACCAAAGTGTTTTCTAATATGTTAAGGGCTGTGGTAGGATACAATGGGGTTGTAGTGCCATTATTTCCATCTATGCTCATTGCAGAGGGTGAAGAACCATCAAGCACAGGTGGTTCCCAACACACACCCACAACATCTGATCACTCACCTCATCACCATACTTCATCAACCAGTAGGCACTCCAGACAGGAGAATGGGATAGCTCAGCCCCATTCTCCTCCTAACATTGTACCAGATGAGCCTATCCCAGGTGATGGAGGGGATAGAGTGGTGAGGGTTGCCACTACTCAACCAGGCTTAGAAGTTGTTGAGGAAAGTGGTAACATAAATAAGACCCAATCCATGCCAACACCTAGTGAGCAATCACAGGGTGGACCCAGGCAAAGGCTAAAACAGGGGGTGCATCTGCTCAGGCTAGGCCTGGGAGTGCATCTCAAATGCCCAGTGACCCACCTCTCTCAGCAGGTCACACAGCTGGAAGTGGTGAGGGCAGTTTGACACTTGAGAATATGACGGCTTTGTACAAATTTTTATGCAGAAAAGTGAACACACTGGAGATTGCACTGGATGAACACAAGAAAGCTGCTGCAAAATTCATACCAGAATGCTACTTAAGATGAAAAGGCTAGAGCATCAAGTTAAACTTCTTTCCAAGCCAACTGTAGAAGCCTCTCCAATTACCACTTCAATCAAAAGGAAGGCCAAGTTCACAATCTCAAGCACATCAACAGAGAATTCTTCCAAACAGGGGAGGAGTTCTGACATACAAGGAAGAAAAGAATTTGGTCAATGGCAGGGTATTCAAGACTTTCAAAGCCCTTTCCTAGATGATGAAGATGATGTTCAGACAACCACACATGTAGAAGAAGTGCTCAGTACTCCTACATGCACTATAAGTACTATCCAAGTTAGTACTTTTAGTGTTGTAGTTAGTACTGATAGCACAATAGTTAGTACTTATGGTGCAATTCAATCAGTACTATCTCCAATCCTGCAAGTAGCTGCTGAAATACAACAAACCACAACATCAGAGGCTACCATCACTACCACTACACCACAAGAAGACACTGATGAAGAGAATAGGGAAACACATGCAGTTCTGAGACTTCAAAGCTTGAAGAAGTCAGTCCCTATCTCTCCAATCTACAAGAAGCCTCCTGTCTTATATCTGAGAAAGAAGACCAAACCAGCAGTGACCAAGCCCAAAGAAAAATGAGTCTCTATCAGATAAGGTGCTCCACCATCCCCAACTTCAATTCCTAAGATTGATCCCAAGGACAAAGGTAAAGGGATACTTGTGGAAGTACCAAAGAAGAAGAAGGAGATTGAGAGGTTAAATGAAGAAGCAGCAAGACAACTTGCTGCAGAGTGGGATGAGCAAGAGGCTGCTGAGAAAGAGAAGAAAAAGATGGATAAAATTGAAGAAGACTGGCAGACTTGGGATGACATGAGACCTAGAGTTGAAGCTACTCAGGAGGTACAACAGAAGCTGCAACAGGATCAAGGAAAAATTATTAATGAAGCAGCTCAGATGTTCAGTGAAATATTGGCTAGAAGACAAAGCCAATTCAGACAGCAAAGGGAAGTGGAAAAAGCCTCAAAACCTCTTAACAAGAGTCAGCAAAAGATGTATCTCTGCAAGTACATTAAATATCAAGGTGAAGACAGGAGAACCTTGAAGCAGCTAAATCAACTACCTTGGGAGACTCTTCAAAGACTAGCTGATTTAACTTAAAGAAGATGTCTGGCATTTACACCTATGTCAGATGATGATTTCACTAAAAGATCACAAACCATTGATCCCATTGTAAGTTTCAAAAGACCATCTGAAGAAGGAGGTTCTTCATCTGCACCCAAAAGACTGAAAGAAACTGAAGATGAAGGTGGACTCACTGAAGAGGAACTGAATCAGATGATGTTGATTGAATCCCCAAAAGATGCTTTATATTCAGAGCCTATCAACACTAGGTATCCAATTCTTGGCTGGGATATCTACACTAAAGATGGAAAAAGACATTGGCATATTCACAGAGCAGGTGAAAGGACAAGTGCTTACTTGTATATGGTAGATCTGTTTGTTTCTATAGACAGGGATGATCTGCTCAAGTTATGGGAATTGGTCAAGAACATGTTCAAGAATAGAGATCCAGATAATGACAAGGATCTAGAATTACTTTTTGAGTTGCAGAATATATTTGAACCTGATCCAGCTGGAGAACAATGGAAGTATCAAACTGGTGAGGAAGAACTGTCTTGGACATTGCTGGATTCATGTGGACTACACTTGGTTACTACACGCAATGGGACAGACATCTATATGCTGGTTGAAAGAACTTACCCTTTTGCCCTAGGAACACTTCTGGAAATGCTTACAACAGGGCTAAAGATGGGCAATGCAGTTGAAATGGCTAAGGATTTGCTGATAAAGATTTTTGATCAGGCTGGAAGACCTAGCAGAAAGTGAAGTTTGGAAGAATCCTCAAAGACTGAAGAAAACTTGTGATTCTGAAACCCAATCACAAGTTTAGGGGAGGATTGTTGGGAATATGCTTTTTGGGAGTTAATACTTATTTCAGTAGAGTTAGTACTGATAGTGTTGAATGATAAGTATTAACTAGTTAGTACTGATAGTGAGAAAGTTAGTACTGATAGCTTTAAGTTTGTACTGATGTAAGTATGGAATGTCGTGTAAGAGTTGTAACAACATATCTTCTATTCCAATAGAAGATATGATATATTTAGTCCATAGTTATCTCTGTAAGGGATCTCCTTAGTGTATAAAAGGAGATCCTAGCTAGGTTAAACACATATCATATATTCTAGCCGTCTAAAGTAGAGCTTCAAGGTTGTTGGTGTTATACTTTGTGTACATTGTCTTTTCATTAAATCTTCTAAGTGCATACAAGTAGTTTCCGCATACTTGTGTGTATTCACAACAAAGTTTCTCATTGTTGTTTTGGAACCATCCAAGGCAACTAACACGTTTGCAAGCTAAGTGTTCTAGATCCAAGGTTTGGGACTTGACAGTGATTTTCGAACCTCTCTACTTGAACCTTGAACTTAGGCAAACAATGACTTCCCGATCACAGATTAAGACTACACGGTAGGCTAAGCTGAATAGGTGTATGAAAACAATATATATTGGGTGAACAAAATGAAAGGAATGGCTCAGATGGGTGTATCTAGGGGTATCTTGCACTAAAGGTGAGTGCAACAGAAAGGTTTAACATGGGGATTGAAAAGTCGAGGTGACTAATCGATAGACACACAAGGATAGGCTGTTTGGGTGATAATCCTATAATATTGCCTTCTTAAACTGAATATTCCAAATACATTAAGCGAACTCAACATACCTCATCTATTGTCACGAAATGATGCAAAGGCCAAGTTCTAAAGTTTAGAAGCTACCTGCACACTCATAATTTGGTGAATTTGGGTAAATAATTGGAAACGGATAAGGCTAATCTCACCATATAATATCAAGGTTTATAATGTGCTCAGCTAAGGTCTAATCTAGTTAGGTTAAGAAAAACATGTTAAAATTTTAAAAATGGCATAATTATTTAAAATAAACTAGAAAAACTAGGGCAAAATAAAGTTCAAGAGATAATTCCACTCCCGTCCCCCCACTTGAAATGTACAAAGTCCCTTTTGTACTAAATATTAAATAAAGGTGAAGAGAAAGTAGAATTAGAGTGAGAACTTCCCTAAAATTCGCTCCTAAAAGAAAGAAGGCCCACGAAAAGAATCATGCCTTCGCTTAAGCATCCATGAGCAAACTTCATTCCCTGAAATCACACTACCAACAAGCATAATTCTTAAAAAGAAAAAGAAAAACAAAAAGAAATCAAACTCACTTTCATAGGAATCACGGTTGCATTTAGCGTATGCAACAATCCTTTTAAACCACTTGGTGTCCCAAGTGGACGAGTGTAGTCTCGTGAGGGTTTACAGGGAACATACCCACAAAGTTCATTTAAAAACTAATACAAGGTTATTGTGTTTAAATAGAAAGAATTGGAACAGAAGGTTCGTTACGTCGTAACTCCTTGAAGGAGTTACGCCATAAGTATGGCAAAACCTGGAAGACGCTACTGGAGGGTAGCTACGGCGTAACCATAGCATGGGATTACACCGTGATCGGTAATGCTCTGGAGAGAATCGCTACTGGTGATGTGTTACGGCGTAATCATTGGGATGAGTTACGCCGTAACTGATGGATAGGTCAGGTCCCCATTTAAGTTACTGATGCAATCTTCTCCAATTCCTGCAAAAATGGTTAAAAACACAAAACCCAACAAAAATAGAAATAAAAGAAATAAAAAAGGATAATTCGGGTTGTCTCCTGAAAGAGAAATTTTCTTTATTAACGAGTCTTTAAGTTAGACTCAAAGCGATGGGGCTTTACGGCGGCCTTCGAACTTGGCCAACATCCTCCTTAGTTGATATCTTGTTGGAAGACGGATGGTACCAAATAGATGGAGGAATGTACGGAGTCATGCAATATCGAGTCTCTTGCAAAAAATTATTTTGACCCATTCATAGCGAAATTTAGACTCGACTTCCCATTCTAGTTTTGTAGCCCCAAATTTTATCATAACCTAATTTTCGAATGAGATCTGATAAGGTTTTAAAATGTACCTTTTTGAGGGGTCATTTAAGCCCTTATTTGATCACTTTTGTATCCGTTATTACTTAATATCGTTCCTTTTCACTTTTTAGGTATCTTGAAGGCAAAATGCTGGGATGACACTTATTCGGATGAAAAGGCGCGAATATATGAAGAAAATGGCCAAAGTCAAGAATCGAGACACTCAGGCTGCTGGAACTAAAGGAGACGGCGTCAGGTACAGCTAGAGACGCCGTCAGAAAAATTTTGTGACGACTCAGTAGCCAAATTGCTCATTTACAAGTGACGGCTTCAGGTTTTAAAATAGTAGGGCGTCACAGCTCAGACGGCCTAGATTTGATCCAGACAACGTCAGAGACTGAAGGGGACGACGTCACAAGCATAAGGTGACGCCGTCGCAATACTAACGTGGACAAGACGAAACCCTAATAACGGTGACCCGACGGCGTCACGAATCAAAGGGTGACGCCGTCGCATGTGTAATCTTATATATAGAATCCGAATTTTTCAGTTTTTAGTGTGTAGTCTTTTGGAGTAAAAACCTAAACCAAACCAAGGCTGTCTTGTACAGTATTTTAGGGTTTCATACCCTATCTTACATCAAGATAAGTGTTTTACTTCATTAATTTAATTATGTCTTCCTTTGATTGTGTGTATGCTTGCATGTTCCCCATGTCCGGCTAATTTACTTGTGTGTTTGCTTAGGTAATATGAAACTTAGTTATTGAATATTGATTGGTTGTCTCTTATCTTAATTGTGATTGACCTAGTATTGCGATAGGTCATTCGTTGTGCTAATAATGCTTGATTAATCTTTGTTGAACCTTAGTTTATAATCATCTAGAGTAATTGTAGGCTATACATCCACAAAATACCTTAGAGTTAAAGTTTATAAATCCTAGAGATTTTGTAGTCATTAACCTTTGGTAGCTTCAAAGAGTTAGGGATAAACGCATACCCTACACCCTTAGAAACACAACGCAATTAAGAATAAGGACATGACAATTCAACCACCAATAGGAGATAACTAGGGAGTAATAAAGCCTAAGCAAATACATTTTTAACTATCATACGAGCACACAACAATAGACATAGACTACCCTCCCCATAGATTAGATAATTAGATAAGTAGAAGTAATCGGTAGAAATACCAACCCCCAAATCCAAACCCTGAGATTCGTACCTTTCCATTTCCTAAAAAAAACGTAAAAAAGATAAAAAAAATAATCTTCCTCAACCCCAACCTTAGCGTAGTAACTTCTCACTAGCATTCCTATTCCCCTAGAGAACGATATCAATTCCCGTGGCTTACCCTAATACTACACTACAACGATTAGGTTCACTGCCTAGGGTGTTGAAAAACTTGCTCGACGAAAAGGAAGTTCCTTTGACCCCGAACGCGTGGTGTAAGCGTTATCAAGTTTTTGGCGCCGCTGCTGGGGAATAGAATAGCTAGTTAGGAGTCCACCTCGTTTAGGTTTCCTTGCTTGATTCCTATCAAGTAAGCTTTCTTTTTTCCATTTTTAGCTTCCTCGTAGTCTATCCCCCTTCTTCGTGACCTTTGTTCGTAATCCCATCACTTTTCATCATGGAAGGTGATAATCCGCCAAACAACACTTTACCACCAAACAAGTACCCACCGCTTGATCCAGCCTTTGCCAACCAACTTCGAGCTTGTATTGTTAGTGAAATTGGAGAGCTTAGGAAACTAAATTGGATAATTGAAAATAAACTTGAGGAAGCCCTTAAGGAATCTACTAACACTTTAGATAATGATTCAACCTCAAGTGATTCAGATGATGACCTAGAAGATGGAGATTATAAGGTGTTAGAAATTATGGGGGATAGTAAGGAGGAGGAAGAACTTAGGGAGTATTTCGACTCATACCCTAAAGGGAAGGAAACCGCCTATCACTATAATGTAGTTAACTTCCCGAGACCACCTTTCGAGCCTCGCATAAGAAGGGGTAACCCTAAAAACATCAAGATACCATGTATGATTGGATACTTATATAGGGATCACACCTACATTGACTATAAGGCACTCATGAATATAATGTCTAGGCTCTATTACAATTGGATCATGAGCAAAAAGCTAGAACCTATAAGGGACCCCTTTCGCCCTAGGAAAGCAAGTAACTATGTTGGGAGGATTAAAGGATTGCATGTCTTCGTAGGTAACTTCACATATAAGTGTGATTTCATGATCTTGGAAAATGTTAAGGGCATCATTGATGGGTTTTTAGGGGATGTAATACTTGGGAGACCATTTATAGAGGAGTCTAAGATGGTTTATGATCGATAGGAAGGAATAGTTGAGTTCTCAAATGGAGCCGAGAGTGTTAAATATATAATGCCCTACAAAAATAAGAATTTTGAGGGTATTGATAATTTAGATACGGACAACATTCCGGCATTTGAAGTAGACTGGAAGAACAAGGTTTACTACACTACTTGTCTTGAGTTAGGCCCTGAATATATTCGTGATGAGAGAAGGGTTAAGGAGATCGAATGGGCCTCTAAGATTAGGACAACGTAGGGGTATGACTTCGAGTCTAGCTACAAGACTTATAAATAAAGAAAAGCGCTTCGTGGGAGGCAACCCATGCTTAATTGTTTGCTTGTTTGTGTCGTGTGTCTTTTGTTGATTGTTTATTCTCATGTTTAAATTTGTAAAAATGCTTTATTTTGTCTTTAACCTCGTCTTAATTACATAAAAAGGTATTTTACATAAGGGATAAGTGTAGGGGGATTACACGCGTTTTCAAAAGAAACGTAATGATTGTACAATAGATTGCACTACCAGGCTTCGATGATGATCGAAGGTATTTCCAGCCAAGACTTGTTTTTCACTTGAGAATAAGAAATACGAAACACTACGTTAAGTGATTACGCAGGGGTAGGACCCTGCGAACCACCTTCGGCGTGAGAGTAAGTATGAGTTATGGTTGTATAAGTGTGTGTAAGTAAAGAGATGAGTGTGAAATGAGCATACCATAATCCATTGCCCATCCAACCTATTTATAGTGGAAGAAATAGGGTTAGGGGCACTTCTGCGCGTATGTCGGAGATCATGGGGGCGTCCCATGATTGTGGGTAACCGCTAGGGCTTAGTGACCCACGTTCTCAAGCTTGGCGGGGAAGCAAGGAAAGAGAGGGAGATCGTGGGTTTGACCAAGTCAGGAGGTTCTCCTATCCATTACTCCTTTGTCAACCGTACCCCGAAGGGTTTAGGGCTTCGAATGGCGAATTCCCCTGAGGTAACCTTCGTGATAACGAATGGTTTGACGCCTATGGATATTTTGGAATCCTAACTTGGGCCTTCGAATGGAAGGGTTTCGACACGTCTCAGAGGAGTGTCCTTCGAGCTACTCGGAGGGTACATCATCAAGCCCCCCAGTCGAAAGTGATGTATATGAGCGAAGAGGCATTTCTTTCGACTTCATGCTTCAAAAAAATACCATCCCGCTGCTAATCGTATTAGTTGGAGGATAACTATGCACCTAACTTAGCGCATTTAATGCTAATTAAATGTTTTGACTGCCCGCTACAGGAATCACAGTTCCCCATTTTACCCGGAGACCAAAAGACTTATATTTAAAATTTAAAAACAATGTAAATCGGATAAGGGTATTTATCCAGGACACGCGTGCGGTGCTTAAGAGAAGTGAAAGAGAGTATTAAAAGGGGGGTGGTTGAAACCCTAGCACATTTTACTCTCTCCGTCTCTTTCTACACGCAGTAAAATTTGATCACCACCACTCTGAAACCAAAAGGTAAACCTTCCTTCTCACTTGTAGCTTGTTTTTTTGTTAAAAAATGGATTCCAAGTTTATCATAAAACAGCAAAAATGTACATTGTCTGCAAAAGATTTACACGATCACCTAGCTGATTTTCCGATCCCATTGGAGTATAAAATCATGTTGCCTAAGTCTAATCAGGGTATATTTGATGCTCCTGAAGGTTTCGTAGGGTTATACACACATGCATTTAGCCATTCCAACCTTAGGATTCCACTGCACCTACTGATTTTAGAGTTTATGCAATACTACAAGGTTCATATCTCTAGGTTCAACCCATTTGGTTTAGCCAAACTGACCACATTCATAGTAATGTGTAAAGCTTACTGCTATGAACCAACTTTAAAGGTGTTAAGGGGTTTTTTGAATTTGTATCCTGGGGGAAACTGGTTAACCTTGGCTAAGAGGCCTGAGGCAGATGTGCTGAACCTGTTTGGGAGAGTATACACCAACAAAAAACAGCTTGGAAAGGCAGTTTCTTTTATGTGCAAAACACTTTTATCCCACCCAGCTATCCAGAGTTGCTGAATAAGGAATATATGTTTGATGCAAAACGGTACAATGACCCCTTTCCATATGAGGTACGAAGGGATCCCTGCTATCAGCGTTTGGCTAAATACCCTGTTGATGTGCAAGTGTTCCCCGAGCCAATCTTATACATGGCTGGGATTGCCCAGAGCTGGGAGGGGTCTCCCAAGAAGCCTGTTATCATGTACCATGGACAAAGTATGTTTCTCTACTTCTTGTAAAGTAGGACCAATGTAGCACTGATATTTATTTCTTTTTGTTTCTTTTTTGCAGAGATGTCATTCAGGAACTTTATGTACCAATATTTGGATGAAGACTTGAGTTTCATGCCAGCGGATAAGGCCGAAGAGTCTTACGGTGTTGGCTCTCCTTCCACATCCGTCAACAACAATGAGGTGGATACTCCAAAGCTGGAGCCCCTTGCATCAGCACCCCCGCAACTTGCTCTAGAGGGCCCTTCTCAACTTGTTGAGAATGTTGCTGACTCGGACGATCCTGCAAAGGAGGATGTCCCGGTTGTAGGTTCCATCGGGATAGCTGACAGGTTGAAAAGCCGAAAAGGAACAGCTGGCAAGGCGGTTAAGTCAACCAACAAAACGAAGAATCCCCTTCCCGCCTCCGGATCGAGGGCTGTGAAGTAGAAGAGTGCTGAAGGCAAAAAGTTTGTGAAGTCAGCCTTTGAGTTACCAGATGAATCAGTGGAGGTTCATGGTAAGCAGTTTTTCCTTATAAAACATGTGAAGTGATAATTGTCAAAATTAACTTAACCCTTATACATTGTATTGGTCGCAGGCCTTCCAGAAACAAAGGAGCTTCCCAATGCTTTGGCTTGTCACTGGATTGTGGATCATGTCACCCCCCCCTCAATGGAAAGGTTTGCTGGACAATATGTCCATTGAAAGGGTTTGTGATATGCATGACAATGGTGTAGCGAGGCAAGCAGTATTGGATAATCACAAGCAGTATCCGGACTGTGACCAAGGCTAGACAGGAGATGGATGTCATGTTGGAAAAGGAAAAACATAGGGATCAGGAGTATGCAAAGTTGGAGGCCAAGTGTGATGAGATTGAGAAGGACCTTGAGAAGAATCCCATAACATATTGGATTTCACAAACACATCATATCATTAACACAAGAGGCGTACAAGATGATTTCTAAAGAGAGAAAGTTAGAGGTTTAGGGAACTTTAGTGAGAGAAAGAAAAATCTTATTATGAGCTCCAACTCTCTAACTTGGGAGGTAGAGAGTATTTATAGTCTTACAATAAAACGCCACCTGACGGGCTGTGGATCAGGCATACAGTGGGTAAAGACCCGTCTGTCCTCCATGGTGTTACTTAACTAAATACTACTTAACATTAAATAACTACGACTACGAGCTTTATAACGGATACATATACTTGAGGTGACCGACACTTTAATACCTGGATTTTCTAAATCCTAACAATCTCCCCCTAAGGGAGGTCACCTCAAACACACATTACAATTACATAGAATACAAACAGCTATTATATTGAAGTTGTTCTTGGATTCTTGTTCATGTTCTTTGTTCTGTAGCTCGTAGTCTTTAATTCTTCATTATTGCATGTTTGGATAATCTGAGTGGAGGTCTTTAACTGATCCACGTGATACTGAGTTTTGAGCCAGCTTTGAGATCATCAGCCACAGTAAATCTCTGACTCATCCATTGTGGTGTTGTGACATTTGGACCGACATGCTCACATTCTGGATCATGATATATTCTTATCAGAGTAGCGGAAGCTTTCGTTGATTCATGATATTGGCATCAGCGTAGCAGAAGCATGGAGTGATAATATCAGAGTCATTGATGCACTAATCATGATTTCTTTGAAAATGAATGTGTTGTGTGAGCATGCGGCTATGAATTGACCACTTCATTCTGATCAGCTGCAAACGTCAGGTGTTCCTGCATAAAACAGTTAGCAATAAAGCGCACAAGAGTGTCTTTGATCACTTTTGTAGAATTGAGGTACACGGCCCACGGTTCCCCGTTGATAAGTACAAGTACTGCCTGTGATCAGGTATAATTCCGAAGAATTTCCTTGACAGGGTTTCGCAGCTGCTCTAACTGTTCTCAAACCAGAACGTCTCAAAGAAGACAACACGGAGTGAGTGAACCAGCGAAATGAGATTCACTGATTGATGAGAAGAGATTTGAAAAACAACCGTGTACTGCTCAACAGAAATTGTTTTTGCAATACAACGAAGGTTTTAAGGAAAATCAATTATCAATCATAAACACCTTTTATTTTGAAAAGTTAGTACACAGTCGATGTGCTAAGGAAAAGAGTTTTTAAGCACAACGGCCGGTTTTTCAAAGGTATTCGTCAATCCAGAACCTGAACCAGGATTGATTCAAAAGATTGAATCGCCCCATTGTTTCTGTTCAGTTGTCACATGGTTGATCTATTGGATAGATCTCACATGCCACCCACCAGGAGCTTGTTTGATGTTGGCTCCAGAAGGCTTTCCATCTTCATTATGAATATGTTAGCATATCACTAAGATGTTCTGGCAATACCTCAAGGATAATGCGTAGGACTCATAAGATATAATCTCTCTTTTCACATTGTGTGAAACAGAGAGTCTTCATTGAAAGTGTCTTAATGAGATTTGTAGATGATCTCGTGGCTCTAGACTCAATTGTGCATATTTGGTTCCTGTGCCGGAGACTAGGGAGAGGGTCTCCTTCTTAAATATCAACAAACTCTAAGAGAAAGTCGATAGATTATGTCGGTTCCCCGTGAGAATGAAACAAGTCCTTTTAAGAGGAACTTGAGTGGTTTGGGAAGTTAGTGCAGTGCGTCACTGGGTCCATGACGTCTTGTCTTCAATACCAGTGTTACCTTAGTAACCACCAGTAGCATATGTATTGAACCCGGTTTCTGCCCTAAGGTTGAATAAATGGAGGGCTATTTCTTTTCACCCTTTTTCACATTCAGTTCTTTTTCATTCTTCAACCCCTTTAGTGCTTACCGAAACTTCATAACTAGAACCTTGTTGGGTTTATTCCAGTACTAGCTCAGTTTCATTCCGTACTCTTCCCATGTCTCATTTTTCTCCTTTTTTCAATATACCTAAGGACTCTACACTATCAAGTGGTTTTGTCCCTGGGTAGATCCGTCCGGTTCTGGCGGATCATTGGACCTCAACCTAACCTTATCATCCTTATATCACCATGCATAAAATAAAGTTGGTCGGTCATTTGTCACATGCGGGGAGGAAAACTTGTTAAACACTTATGAACCCATTTATCGAATTATCAGTTTAAATCCAATTTAAATCACAAATTCTCCCCCGATCACAATTATCAAATCATTTGAGATTTGTGATCTCTGTAGATTTAAATTGATTTTGAAAGCTTTTAAGGAGAATTGTGACCTGATTATGAAAAAAGTTTTAACTGATAAGGATCGGATTTTGAGACTTTAAACTTCATAGATTAAACATGCATGATTATCTTTTGAAAACAATTGTATGACAAATAACCGTTTGATTTAATTGAAATCATTCTCCCCCTCAATCAATGACATAAGTTGTTGATTGAGAGATAGATATTTTAACAAAAGTTAAGTCTAGATGATTTACAAAAATAGAGTACGAGTTATTTTTCAAAGCAATTAGTTTTCATTAGATTGAAAGCAATTGTTTATAGAATCAGAGCATGAGATTTGAAAAACCAAGATAAAGCATGGCTCTGTTCTTTCGTTTGAAAAGCGGGTTACTGCCTGAAATGACAATAAACCATTGTTTCACTTTCTCCCAAAAATTTTTATTTTTTAATTTTTTTTATTTTTTATTTAATTATTTTTTAAATTTAAATTCGAACAATATCTAAAGCCCCGTGTCATTCTTTGAATGACAACACAAAGACCGTAGATATTTTCGAATTGAGAAAAGCATGACAAAATGACAATTTTTTTTTTTTTTTTTTTTGTAAGTTTTCTATTTTTCTATTTGCTTTTTGAAGGTTTTGTAATTTTGTATTTTGTTTTTCGAATAGATATTTACAAGAAGATGATAGAGTCATTAACCTTTACTCCTCGTCTTCCTCCTGAAGACGTTTGAGTGTTTCTGGTTGAAGGCTTTTCAAGCCAAGTCATGGAAGAATAAACTCAAAACGTTCTCTTGGAAGAGCTTTGGTGAAGATGTCTGCTAACTGGTATTCTGACTTCACAAAATAAAGTTCCACCACACCGTTTTCCACTTGTTCCCTGATGAAATGATGTCTAATGTCGATGTGCTTTGCTCTTGAGTGTTGAACGTTGTTGCATGAGAGGGCAATAGCACTTTTATTATCACAATACAGAGGAATTTTGTTGAATTCAAAGCCATAGTCAGATAATTGGGATCTCATCCAAAGGATTTGAGCACAACAAGATGACATGGCTATGTATTCAGCCTCTTTAGAGGAAATAGAAGTACTCATTTGCTTCTTTGAAGACCAAATCACAAGCTTATCACCCAAAAACTGAGCACCTCCTGACGTACTTCGACGTGTATCTTGACATCCTGCATGATCAGCATCTGCATAGGCTGTTAGTGACATATCGGTGTCCTTCGGGTACCATAGTCCCATATTGATGGTTCCTTGGAGATACCGAAAGACCCGTTTAACCGCTTCAAGGTGCTTTTTAGTAGGCTTAGCCTGATATCTAGCACACATGCACACAGCGAACAAGATGTCTGGTCTACTAGTTGTGAGGTACATCAGGGATCCAATCATACTACGATATTTCGTTTGATCCACCATGATCCCTGAGTGGTCCTCATCCAGCTGGGTACGCTCAATCATGGGAGTGTCAACGGTGTCACATGAAACAAATCCAAATTTCTTTAGGATCCCAAGAAAAATGGCATTTGTCCCATCATTGACATTTGAAATTTGGAACCCATTTCTTTTGAAAAATGATCACATTCATTGGGGTCAGTCGAGGCAAAGATAATATCATCAACATAAATCTGAACGTGAATTAAATGTTTGCCTGACTTTCTGGTGAACAATGTCGGATCAACTGCTCCCTTGCTAAATCCAGTAGATAGAAGAAACTTTGACAGCGTATCATACCATGCTCTAGGAGCTTGCTTCAAACCGTAGAGGGCCTTTTTCAAGCGATAGACATGAGTAGGATTCTCTGGATTCACAAAACCCTCTGGCTGGCTGACGTAAACCACCTCTTTCAAATCACCATTAAGAAAGGCAGTTTTCACATCCATCTGATATACGACCATGTTCTTACTAGCCGCATTAGCCAAGAAGATTCTGATAGCTTCGATACGAGCAACAGGAGCAAAAGATTCCTCAAATTCAATACCTTCTTCTTGACGATATCCTTTAGCCACTAACCTAGCCTTATTTTTCAGCACATCACCATGCTCATCAAGCTTCACTTTGAAGATCTACTTTAGAGCAACGATCATAGCACAGTCTGGAGCAGGTACTAATTCCCATACATCTAATCGATCAAACTCATGAATTTCTTCTTGCATGGCATTGAACCAGTTGTCTTCATTCATCGCAGTTTTAACATCTTTAGGTTCGATCTTAGAGAGTACGGAGTTGAAGAAGCACCATAAGGCATCACTAGCAAGTTGTTTACGAGTGGATATAGGACAAGAAGGGTTTCCAATGATGTTGTCCAATGGGTGATCATGTGTCCATTTTCTAAGATGTTCATGTGGTTGTTGTTGTGGAACAGAAGTAGCAGAGTCGATGTCTCCTGATGAAGATGGTTCTGATGATGATTCAGGAGCAAATATGTTTTCAAATAGAGCATGTTCAGGAGTAGCAAAGGGATTAACTTCATCATTGATGCCAGAAACAATTCCATGATGTACATTAGATGATTGATGATTTGTTGATAAGACAGAGTGATCAGCAGGAGGCGCTTCTTGACTTAATGATATTGAGACTGAAGGGTTGACTTCATTGACAGGGCTAGAAGCAGCCTCTGTTGTTGGAATTGATAGATCATTGGCATTTGGCTCATAATGCTTATCAAACATTGGATCAAACAATTTCTTCAAATCATCTTCAGATGGAGGTACATATGGAGTTGCTTGAGAGGAGTTTGGTACAAGAGATGAACCAATGGGACTATTTTGAATTGCGGGTCCAGAACTGGATTGTTCAGGAGCCATTTGACCGGTCAGCTCATCGAACGTAACGTGAATTGTTTCCATGATATTTCGGGTTCTCTTGTTGTAGATTCTGTAACCCTTCTTGTTTGATGCATAACCAACAAAAACTCCAATATCTGCCTTTGCTCTTAATTTTCCTAAGTCTTGACCGTCATTCGTTGGATAGCACAAGGCACCAAACACACGAAGGTAGGAGAGATCAGGTTTTCGTTTATGAACAAGTTCATATGGAGTTTTTCCATGAGAGGTGTGTATAAGGGAACGATTTTGGGTGTAGCAAGCAGTGGCAATGGCTTCAGCCCATAGAAACATTGGAACCTTTGAATAAATTAGCATTGTTCTTGCAGTTTCCACAAGAGTTCAATTTCGTCTTTCAACTACACCGTTCTGTTGAGGAGTTCGTGGAACACTTCTTTGATGACTGATTCCAACACTTTCATAAAACTGAATTAAGTCTTTGTTAACAAACTCTGTGCCATTGTCTGTTTGAACAATTCTGACTGTATTGTTGAGTCGAACCTGAAGCTGTTTGATTAGTTTGATGATGACATCTGGAGTTTCATCCTTCGTCCTCAAAAACTTTACCCAAGTAAATCGAGAGTAGTCATCAAAAACTACTAGAATGTATTTCTTCCCATTTATCGTTTGCACTCTCATTGGTCCGCACAGATCCATATGAAGGGTATGAAGAATTTCCATTACTGAATTTGTGGGTTTTGGTTTGTGGGCATATTTCGTGCTTTTACCCAATTGGCAAGCTGAACAAAGATGATCTTTTTCATATTTTAATCTGGATAAGCCTCTGACAAGATCCTTTCTGGAAAGGTTATTAATGGTGCCGAAGTTCAAGTGATTGAGACGACGATGCCATAACCATGACTTTGTTTTAGAAGCCTTTGACAGCAAACAGATTGGAGAAGACTTCATCATGTCTTCGATAGAGATGGTGTATAGGTTAGAACCACGAGTACCTCTTAATAATTCCACACCATCAATTTCTCTAACGAAGCAAGTATGTTTTCTAAAGGCCACCTCTAGATCGGAATCACAGAATTGACCAACAGAGAACAAATTATGACCAAGACCTTCCACATAATATACCATGGAGATTACACTTTTCCCGACTACATAATCACCATAACCCATAATTGCTCCAAAATGGTCGTTCCCAAATCTAACAGTCCCGATGAATTTACTCACGAAGTTCATGAGCCGCGACCGGTCTTCAGTCATATGCTTGGAACAGCCTGAGTCCAGATACCACAGAACGATTTGAACGATCTGCAGTTGAACACAGACAAGAATGGATAACTGGATAATTGGGATCCCCATGAAAGAATGGGTTCCATTTGGTTAGTAACAGTGATTGGAACACCCACATCAGAAATAGAAACACCCATATCAGAAATAGAAGCAATGGAATCATCAGAAATAGATGCAGTGCTAGTATCCGTATTTGACCTATTCAAAGTATGTTCACTTCTTAAGGGAATAGTTCTACCAGTAGGCATCCATTTTCTAGTGGGCATTGTCTGATTAACCTTATGGCCAAAAGGTGTCCATTGATAACCTATCTTTCTAAATTTTCTTCCTGTGGGTTTCCACTGTTTTCTAGCTTTCTTACGTCTTTGCCTTTTAACCTTCTTAGCATGATTTTTAGCATTAACAATTTTAACTGGGCAATTGATAGCATTAGACAACCCATTCACAACACATTCATGATTAGTACCAGAGATCAAGCATTCATTACATGTTTTGCACGTTGTAGCAGAATTCGAATTAATTACAGTACACTTATAGCTAATACTAGAATCAACACGATTCATTTTATTCAACTCAAACATAGTGTTCCTAGG
This sequence comes from Chrysanthemum seticuspe, assembly GCA_019973895.1. Lineage (NCBI taxonomy): Eukaryota > Viridiplantae > Streptophyta > Magnoliopsida > Asterales > Asteraceae > Chrysanthemum > Chrysanthemum seticuspe. The sequence continues at coordinate 250,619,983 of BPTQ01000001.1, forward strand.
GTGATCTTCTACTCTTTTCCAACGTACATTCTTAGCTTGCAAGGTCCTATCATTCCTTGTATTGCCTTGAGACTTTGACCTGCTCGCTTTAATGTCACTGATTACTCCTGTAGAGGGAATGGGACATTAGTTGGTTTTGCTACTTTTTGCATTTCCTGTTTAGATGTGCTGGGATCTGAACTACTTGAAGGCATACTAGAGTTCACATTCATAACATTGGGCATTGAATGAGTTGTATACTTGGCACTAGGCATAGAACAAGGTATCAAGGGATTGACTTGCTCACCTAAGGTTTTAGGGTATATTGTAATTAAGCATTCTAGAAGTTCTTGAGATCGTTTGGCATATAAGCATGCATGGCCAATTGCATTATCAAGTGGTTTCTCTAACTTAACCTCTTCTACAATCTCACGGAGACATTCTAGGCTGTCCTTAAGGTATGAGAAATATGTTTGAATAGCAAGTTTGTTATTCCTAAGATAAGGAGGAACATATTTCAGAGACAAAGCATATTTATTACAGACATGCACCTTTGAAGCACCATTCTCCCCATTTGTCATTGGCATTTTCCCTTTTACCTGACTCTTTAGATTCTCAATTTCCTTTTGCAATGAAGTTATTTTTTCATTATTTTTGTTACGAGTGACTTTTATTGACTCAAATAACTCATTGAAATGACGTTTAACCTTTTCATTTTCTTCTAGAAAACTCTCATTTTCCTTTTGTAAAGCATTAACCAAGTTTTGAAGATGAAAATTTTGAGAATTCCGAAAATCTAAAGGAGGAGGCATTTGGGAGCCAGTCACATTGTTCATTTCACCCTTTAATTGAGAAATTTGGGCTTTCAGTTTTCTGATCATGTTACAGTGAGCTTGAATCTGTTCATCACGTTTGTTTATTTCAAAAACTGCATCAAACTCTGGAACATCTGAGGATATCTTGATGTTTGAGGTTTTAACATTTTCTTTGAGATGTTGATACTTTAGTTGTAAATCAAAATGTTCAAATTCTAGTTTAGAAAAATGTTTTACCAAATTATCGTGATCATCCTGTTCAATTTTCTCACTTAGTTTAGCGTTTTTTTATTTCAAGCTCAATGACACGATCATGGGAGACTTTCAAAGCAACAGAGAATTCATGAAATTGAGAAGCAGTAATAGAACAATTAGTGGCAGTATAGAACACATCTTGAGAAATACAATCAGAAATCAGATTCTCATTTAAGGTATGCAAGTTCTTCCTCTCAATTTCATTATATTTTAATGCTCGCTCATAGTCACTAACCTCAACAATCATTGCATCAAATTCCTTTTCCATTCCTTTAATATCTGTATCTATCCCCTTTTTAAGACTCTCAAATTGATCTTTTAGTTGTTTAAAGAAAGGCATGACCTCAGTTAAGTAACATTCTTTTGTTTGCTCAAAACCCCTTTCTCCTTCAGTTATCCCAGTGGGTGTGATCCTCTTCTTACAAGTTTTCTCAAAGTCAACAAATAATTGAAATATAACATATTGACTGATTAAGGTCTTGCTCTTAGGGGCAATAGTTCTAGAAACTAAATGCATTGGTGTATTTAGAGGATACACAGTCGATGCAGGCATTTTCCTAAGGGGAGGGTTTGTTACAACAAGATTCTCTGCTTTTTGCTTATCTAAATCCTTTTTCCAGAACACTTGTTCGGGAGTTAACAACGTTTGAGGCTTAAACTTGTTCAAGTAAATCCAGTTTTCCTTCTTGTAATCATGGGGTTTGATCGTTATGTTATTCTTTTTACATTCAGGATCTTCTAGCTTCTTATTCATTTTCTCCCTAGATGCATCATCTAATTTTCTATCTTCCTCAGTGCACTCAATGCAACTAGGTGTCTGTCTAGGTTTAAGAATCTCATTGCCATCATAGATTACATTCTGAGCAGCTTTTGCTATCTTACCATACTCAGGGTTGGATTCCTTTATAATGGGGATACTATGCTTATGGCTGAGAACTCTATGCTTCGTGATCACGTGAGCAGTCTGAATTGTATTCCCTTGTACGTACAACTTATTTTCGAGCTTGTTTTTCAAGGTTTTTAGATTTGAAAAATCATTCAAAAGTTTTGATTCCTTAGTACTGAATTCTTGCTTAAGCATTTTAACATTTTCTTGAAGTTCTTGTTTTTGCTTAGCAGTTTTAGAAAGCTTTTCTTGTAAGGAGTTTAACTCTTGTTTTAATACTTCTTCTCTAAACTTAGCACGTTGTTCATAAATGGCCACTCGTTCTTTATAGGCATTAAATTCAGAGATAACAGAATCATCAGGGGCACATGCAGTGTATTCATCAAAAACATAGTCATCATTGACTGCAGAGGATGCATCACTTGGCACAATCTCACTCTCACTTTGTTTCACATATTGATCATATGGGACAACATTGATATTACCCATATTTTCAATATCTGACTCAATAGTTTCAGTTGATTGTACTTTGTCATACATCTTTTGCACATCAGCATCATCGTATAGTTTTAATACCTCTGAAATGATTTTGTCTTTGGATGGACTAGCTTGATGTGATGAGGGGACCTTTGGAGAGACCATTGGAGAAATGCTAGCCATGAAAATTGTTTGTGCAGTAGGTTCATCATCAACGCCAGAGTCGTATGCATCACAATCAGCGACTTGAAAGGCATTATGATGATTGTGGCATATCTCCTGAATTGGCTGCTCATCCACATCTGCATCATATGTCTTAGCATTTCCCTCAGCAAGGAACAACAACTCCTCTTCATCCAAAGCTGCACCATTATCCTGAGCTTGCACAAGCAACATCTTATCCCTGAAGTAATCTGCATTCTGAGGGCGTTTTGGCGATGTGCAGTTCCTTGCAATATGTCCCTCACCACCACAGTTGTAACACTTGATCGGCTTTGCTTGTCCTTGATTTCCAATCCTTCCCCGATTCTGATTTCCCACATATCCTCTACCAACTCCACCTCTTCCTTGTTCGTACTGCCTTTCTTGAACTGGCTGCACCATAACCTTCCCATCTCTGACAGTGGCTTGATTGTGTGGATTGGAGGCTGTTCTGAGGTTGTTGTTGGTGTGTGGGAGAGAGTTCATGTTTTGACTAATCATGAGAGCCAATTGATTAATGAAGTTTCCCACGTGTGCATCAGCATCAACTTGTTTGAACATTGGATCGGGAATGAGTTTGTGATTACCATTACCCATGGGTATGACTTGTGAAGCTTTGGTTGTAATCCCAACATTGGTGTAAAATGCAGTTGAATCATTTGATGAACTTGTTTCTCCCTGTTTTGATTTGAACTGATTAAGAATCATTTTTTCAAACATGGCATGTCTCTCATTCTGAAGCAGGAAGGCATATAGTTGTTCATAGTTGGTGTTCTTCAAACCTTTGGTTAGCTTCACAGAGGTGACAAACTTGTGCCATTCGGGATTCATGTTGTTCACAAATTTTGAGTTCAACTGAATGTTTGGCATGGTCATTTTGATATTCCTCATATCATTAACAAGCTTGTGGAATCTCACGTAATACTCATAGACACTCTCATCTGGTTTCATCTTGAAGTTCTAAAATTAATCATAGAGTTGTGATTCTCTGTCTTCCATAGTTAATTCAGAACCTGAGAGAAGCATCTTGACATTATCCCACACTGCCTTGGCTTCAGTGTTGTGATTGATCAGCTTGTAGATATCTTTTGGAAGACCTTGAAGTATGATGTTAGAAGCCCTGATATCAGCATCGAATCTCTTTTTCTCCTTATCATTGAGCTCATCATATGTCTTTGGTCTGTCTATTCCATAGATCATTGTTCCATCTGCAGCTGTATCAATTAAGTCTCTTGTAGTCTCAATCTAATAAGGTCCTTCATCAATCGATTTGAGAATGTTGACCCCATTTTCCTTTCCAAGACAGTACAATCTGATTCTTTGAGCCCAAGAGTCATAGTCAGTTCTGTCAAGCATGGGTGGACGAGTATCTGAACCAGCTGCTTGAACATCCTCGGCAACAGTGGAGATGATTGTAGGTACGTTGGTAGCATGTTTAAAGATTTTACGGGATTTTATAACTCAATGATTAAACCGAGAAATAGATTCTTTCACGGGATTTTACTAAATCAAGAGAAAACTGTATTACAAACAAAAGTCAACCAAGTCGCTAAAAATCCTTGAACTAAGTCGCTAAGAACCAAGTTGCTAAGTATTAAGAAGATAAGTCGCTAAGATCCAAATCGCTAAGAATTTTGACAGCAAATCGCTAAGCACCAAGTCGCTAAATAGCAACTCGCTAATGTCCAAATCGCTAAGACCAAGTCGCTAAGAAACTTAAAGAACAAGTCATTATCAAAATTGAAAGCAAGTCGCTACCTTACCAAGTCGCTACCCGTAGTGGAGAATCCACTAAGTGTACTGTTTGTCGGCTTGTCTCAAAAGGCAAGTCGCTATGACCAAGTTGCTACCGAAACTCACTACAACTCGCTACCTTTTACTGAAGCAAGTCGCTACCAAGAAATTCACTCCGAGAGCCAAGTCGCTACCAAGAAAAACTTTAAAAACACACTTTTCAATCCAAAACAAGCTCAACCACAGTGATTCTAGCTTACCAAATCAAAACCCAAGCACATACAATGATCCTAAACACAAAAGTACACCCAAAATTCAAACTTTAACACTAGAAATGAACCAAATGATGCAAAAACCACTAAACTTTTTCAAACTCAAAAACCATCTAAAAACCACTAGAAATCCAAGGACATGTAAGAGATGATCTAACCATGGCTCTTGATACCATTTGTAACATATTGGATTTCACAAACACATCATATCATTAACACAAGAGGCGTACAAGATGATTTCTAGAGAGAGAAAGTTAGAGGTTTAGGGAACTTTAGTGAGAGAAAGAAAAATCTTATTATGAGCTCCAACTCTCTACCTTGGGAGGTAGAGAGTATTTATAGTCTTACAATAAAACGCCACCTGACGGGCTATGGATCAGGCATACAGTGGGTAAAGACCCGTTCGTCCTCCACGGTGTTACTTAACTAAATACTACTTAACATTAAATAACTACAACTACGAGCTTTCTAACGGATACATATACTTGAGGTGACCGACACTTTAATACCTGGATTTTCTAAATCCTAACAAATCCTCTAGTTCAAGACCTCCGTCAAAAGGTTGCAGAGTTGACAACTGAAATTGTCAAACTCAAGGTAGAGGAGGGTAGGATAGTGACTCTGATTGGTCAAAATGCTGTGCTTGAAGTGAAATGTGCTGGTTTAGAGAGTGAGAGTTCTAGGCTTGGAAAGGTGGAAATAAAATTAAAGGAGGAGATTGATGTATTACAAATGAGATACAAGATGCTGCAAAAGGATCGTGCGGAGGTTGTGTCTAAGGTGGTGCCATATATAGCCATGGAGCTTTATCATAGTGATGAGTTGGGAGTACAAATGTGGAAGGTCATCAAATCAGCTATTTTTCATGGGAGGTGCTTAGCGTTGGAGGAGGCTGCTAAAATAGGAAAACCCGTAGACCTATCCAAAATTGAATGCTATCGTCCCACATCAAAAGCTGAGTATGATGAGGCAGGAAATGCATTTGCAACAGCAGAGTACTCCTTCCTAACTGAAGCTACCAAAGATCCTATGGCACCACTAGAAGACCTCCTTTCCAAGAAACCCCGCAAGCTCAAGCCTATGACTCCTACCAAGAAGACAATATCTACCAAGCCTGTCTTCGTTCAACCATCCCCCACTCCATCCCCAAAAAAGCAGGAATGAAGGCTGCCATGTTGGCAGTAATTTGGTTTCGAGGGTCGCATGTACCCTTTAACACAATTTGTGTTATTTGACAATGCTTGTCTGGTTCTCTAAACAATCTGAATATTTGTGATGTATGGCCTTGGGCCAAAGACAATTTAATTGGGGCTTAGGCTCCTCGTGCAGGTATAAGGGCACTAGCCCTCATTTTGAATGGTATAGTGTAGGGGAGATACCTCTACACACCTGGTTATGATTTGTGTTTGTCTTGTGAAGTTCTCTTACGCCATTTTTCCGATGCTTAAGTTTTACATCCTAAGGTTAAACAACCTCATTGTGTGTAAATTTCAACACCAAGAATATAATGACCAAATTTGATCATTGATAGAGGGTTGCGACCCACTCTATCTCAAATCCTTTAAGCAGTATGACTTTGTATATATTTTCACAAGCGTCATAAACTACTAGGAGAGTTAATGTGAATGTTTAAGTAGGCGTAAATGATGAGGCGTAGATTACACCTTGTGCCCTTTTATTCGACATTGAAACTCATAAACAACTTGGTTGAACAAATATTTGTGTTTAAGAAACGAAGCAAGAGATTTGTGGGAAATGTCTTATTTATCAATGAATTGGTAGAAAGGATTACATCATTCTTGAAATGAAAACTAAGACAACTACCAATAATGTTTGCTTTCCCTTGAGAAGCTTCTAATTACAAGAATGAAAAAGTAAAAGTACTTCTTAAACATAGAACTTTCGAAGGTTCGTACCATTCCATGTCCTGTCGATGGGTTCTCCGAGAAGAGTGGCCAGTTTGTAGGCTCCGTTGTCGTAGGCCTCAGCTATCATGTAAGGTCCTTCCCAAGTAGGTCCCAGCTTTCCCTGGTATTCTGCTTTGCTTGCACTATTGAGGCATAGCACATATTCCCCAGGCTTGAAGGTGGAAGGCCTGACCCTTTTGTTATAATAGCCTTCGATCTTATGCTTGTGCATTGCTTCTCGGACGGAGGCTATCTCTCTTCTTTCTTCTAGTAGATCCAGGTTCTCCCTGATCCTTTCATCATTTTAGGAGGCATCATACGTTGCCACACGCTCCGTGTGTACACTTAGTTCCGAAGGGATGACCGCTTTTGTTCCGTATGTTAGGCTGAAGGGGGTTTCACCATTGCTTGACTTAGGGTGTGTTCGGTGGACCCATAGTACTTGAGCGAGTTCGTCTACCCATCCATGGTGAGTTCGTCCCAGCCTTTTCTCGATCCATTTTATGATATCTCTGTTGGTAACCTCCACCATACCGTTACATTGTGGATGGTAGACAGATGTCTAGGACTGCTTTATGTTGAGCCCTGGACAGAAGTCGTAGAAGACTCCTTCAGCGAACTGCTTTCCATTGTCAGATATGATTATGCGGGGTACTCCGAATCTGCAAACAATGTGCTCCCACACAAACTTCTCGATCTGTCTTCCCGTGACGGAGGCTAAGGGTTTAGCCTCTAACCACTTAGTAAAGTAATCAATTGCTACGAGCAAGAATTTGACTCCTCCAGGAGCTACAGGCATGGTTCCGATGATATCAATGCCCCATTGGGAGAAGGGCCATGCGGATGTCATACTTGTCATGTCCTGCTTCGGCATCTTGGAGACGTTTGCGTGTATCTGACAAGCTTCACATTTGAGAATGATTTTTGTCGCATCCCTGTGCATCGAAGGCCAATAGTAGCCCAACTTCATTATTTTGGAGACAACTGAGTGGGGTCCTGCATGGAGGCCGCAGGATCCTTCGTGGACTTCAGCGATAATACTCGTTGCCTGCTTGGGTCCCACACATCTTAACCAAGGTGATAGAAATGACCTTCTATATAGGGTTTCCCCTATTAGCCGGTATTGTGGGGACTTAACCCGAATTTTCCTTGCTAGCTTAGGATCTTCAGGGAGAAGACCGCTTATCAAACATTCCCTGATGGGAGTCATCCATGTCTCTCCTTCTTTGTGAACCACGTCTGTAACTTCCTTGCGAATGATGGACCTTTCAGGTAAGACTTCAACAAGTACTTCTTTGGTGAGATGAGCGAAGGCCATAAAGAGCTTGCTCAGTGCATCTGCCTTCTTGCTCTGATTCCTACGAACATGTTGGATGGTGTAGGAGTCGAAGCTTTCCAGCATCTCCTTTGTTTTTTCCAAGTACTGTTTGATGACGGGCTGCCTTGCTTCATAGGAGTCTGTCACTTGGTTTGCTACCAATTGGGAGTCTACGAAAACAGCGAGAGCTTTTACTTCCATATCTTTAGCTAATCGGAGGCCTGCTAGCAGGGCTTCGTACTCCGCTTCATAGTTTGTGGCCTCGAACTCAAAACGAAGAGCATACGTATGCTCCTTCCCGTCAGGGCTGACCAGCATTATACCTACTCCGAAACCATCGGAGCTGGATGCTCCGTCTGTATAAAGTTTCCAGTCATCATGTACTTGAGTGAGTTTAGCTTTGGGATCTTCCTGTTCTGCGGCTGGCTCGGAAGGTGTTTCTGCCAAGAAGTCTGCGAGAATTTGCCCTTTAATGGAGTTTCGACCCTTGAACTCTATTTCGTGCTCTCCAAGTTTAATAGCCCATTTAGCCTTCCAAACTTTTCAGGCTTTGAAAAGATCTGTTTGAGTGGTTTGTCGGTTAAGACTGTGATCGGATGGGCCTGGAAATATCGCCGGAGCCTCCTTGCTGCGTAGATTAGGGCTAGTATTAACTTCTCCAATGTTGGATAGTTGATCTCCGCCCCCTGCAAGACTCTGCTGACAAAGTAAATGGGGATTTGTCTCATTCTGCCATAAGGAATGCGCTAATACTCTCCATTGAGGATGCTAAGTACATGAACAACACCTCGCCTTTGATTGGGGCTGTAAGTGTTGGAAGGATTTCGATGAACTCCTTCATCTTCTGAAAGGCAGCTTCTGCATCCTGACTCCATTGAAAAGTCTTCTTATCGACGCATCCTTTGACTGTTTTGAAGAATGGTAGGGACCTATCAGCCCCCTTTGACAAAAATTGACTTAGAGCAGCCAACTTCCCATTCATACTTTGCACATCTTTTAGACACTTAGGAGCTTGGAGATCTGTAATTGCCTTGACTTTGGAGGGATTAGCCTTTATACCCTGCTTAGTAATCAAATGCCCTAGTAATTGCCCCTCCTCGACACCGAAGGAGCATTTCTTAGGGTTCAGCTTCATGTTAATCGCCCGAAGCTGGTCAAAGGTTTCTTTTACATCGAGGAGTAGATCTTCCTCCGTCTTGCTTTTGATAACCATGTCGTCAACGTATGCTTCGAGATTTCTGCCTATTTGTTTGTTGAAGGCTTTATCTACGAGACGTTGGTATGTTGCCCCTGCATTCTTCAATCCAAAGGGCATCTTTCTGTAACAGTAGACACCTTTGCTTGTGTAGAACGATGTATTTTCTTCGTCCTCCTTTGCCATCTGGATCTGATGATACCCTTTGTAGGCATCTAAGAAGCATTTTAGCCGGAAACCTGCCAAGGATTCTACCTTCCAGTCGATTTCTGGTAGGGGGTAGCAATCCTTTGGGCATGCCTTGTTGATGTCAGTGAAGTCAACGCACATGCGCCACCCTCCGTCACTCTTTTTGACCATTACTGGGTTGGCTACCCAAGTTTGGTATTTAACTTCCCTTAGGATGCATGCTTGTGTAAGTTCATCAACTTCTTTGCAGGCTGCAACGTTTCTTTCGGGGGCTAGGCTCCTCCTTTTCTGTTTTATTGGCTCAATGTGTTTGTACTCATTGAGTTTATGCTCCGTTCCGAAGGACTGTCCGTCTATCAGCAATGTTCTTGGTACCCCTGTCATGTCAGAATACTTCCAAGAAAAAATATCAAGGTTAGTCCATAACAGTTCTGTGAGCTTCGCCTTGAAATTCGCCGGGAGTTGTTTGCCTATTACCACCGTTTGTTCAGGGTAGCTAGGGTTAACTACAACTCGCTCTTCCGCATCTGTGCATCTTAGAATTTCCATCGGAGGCTCCTCTGATTCTTTTTTGATCCTTTTGACACCATATACACCCTTATCCGTCCCATAATTAGAATGAACAGTTCCTACCCCGAAGGGGGTTTGGAACTTGATAGCAGCATGAATGGTAGAAACGACAACGCCCATCTTTTGCATAGCTGTTCTCCCTATTAGTAAATTATAAGGAGAATCTGACCTGACTATGACGAAGGTGAGTGTTTCCGTGCGGGATAAGGGGCCTTCGCCTATAGTGATGTCCAATGGTACCTCTCCAAGGGGCCATGAATGTTCACCGGAGAACCCTACCAGTGGTGTTTTCGAGTCCACCCTTCGTGAGTGTATGGATGACTTGAGCTTTAGGAAACAATGATCATAAATGATCTCACAGGAGCTTCCACAATCCATATACGCTCTATTTACCTCCCTGTTTGAGACTCGTACCTTGATGACCACGGGGTCAGTCGAAGGTGTCTGCCCCAGGATGGAAGGGAAGGTTACTTCTCCTACGCTTCCTAGCTCCCCATCTGCTTCCTTCCATTTCAAGGTTGGATCATGCCTGTGTACCATTAGTATCGGAGCCTCTGTAGGCATAGCCTCCTTCTTGTTCCCCTTCCATTCACCCAGTTGGGTATCGGAGAACTTGTCTTTTCCCTTTTTGGTGCCCTTAACCAGGTGTGCTAATTGTCCGGATCGTACCGCCTCTTCAATCTGCTTCTTTAGCTCTCTGCAGTTGTTTGTGTTGTGTCCATGGTCTTCATGGAAATGGCAGTACTCGGACATGTCCCTGGCTTTGTTTCGTGCTGACATCCGAGGTGGTGGATCGAAGGACTTTGCGGCTTTCTCGGTAGCCAGAATCTCCCTGGGAGATTTGACCAAGTTTGCCAAGAGTCCATGGTTTGAACCTTTGTTGTATGGAGTGAAGCGGTCTCTGTTCTTCTTCTTATTCTTGGATCCTTCACAGGAGGACCCTCGAGAGAACTTGTTAGAAGCTTCCTTTTGCTCTATCGGTGCCCCGTTTGCTGCTACTTATTTGGACTCAATCCAAGTGTAAGTCTTCTCCATCAGTGCCTTGTAAGTGGTGGGAAGATCGGTGGACCGGAATTCCACCAAGCTTCGCGTCCGAAGGCCATGTACGAAACCAGAGATCCTCTGATCTTCATGCAAACCCAGAATTTCATCGGTATACCTTGTAACGAAGGCCCTTGTGCTTTCGTTGTCTCTTTGCTTGATGGTATACACGGTTAGATGAGTCTTGGTGTACTTCTTCTGTTGGATAAAGTGTGATCGAAACTTAGCCTTAAGGTCGTCTAGACTTACTATGCTTCCCAACTTCTGTCCATTCCACCATATTCTCGCGGAGTCTCAGAGTGTGTATGTGAACATGTGGCATGCTACAGGCATGACTGATTGCGTCCGAACCGTCAAGTCAAACAGACTTGAAACAGCTCAGACACAAATGCAAATAAGATCAGAGAATACAGGGGATTCCCGGGTCGTTATGTCCCACGGAGGCTCAATGGTATGTTAAACACTGATTCAGACGGTAGAAGGATCACTAAGGATAATGATCCGAAAGGATTTGGATGGAATACTACACTACTGAAAAAGGTAATAAATAAAAGCGACTTAAATGCAAATTAAGAAAATTAAAAAGATAAAAGATATTAAATAAACGCTATCACTATTTTTAAAGTGATGAACGTTTAAAACCTAAAACGTAAAACTTACGTTTAAAAAAAAATAACGTAAACGTACAAAATAAAACGTGAAACTTATATAATATAAATCCTAAAAATATGAAAAATACATTTTTACAAACCTAATAATATAAGAAAATTATTGGAAAAGAAAAATTATTTTTAACACTATTATTCTAATTATTATTAATTAAAAACTATTTATTAAGTATTTAAAATGCACTAAAATAGAGGAAAATACAAAATTAACCTAGAAAAATGAAATTATAACTTAGAAAAATCTAAAATATGATAAAACTAATTTTAAAACAGAAAATATATTTTTTAGACTTTTTATATATTTATTATTAATTTAAAACTATTTAAAACTAATTAAATTATGAAAAATACCAAATAAAAGGAGAAAAATAGGGAAAAATACTTTTTATGCTATTTACATTTATCTTAACCTAAGAAAATAGAAAACATATTTTTTTGAACCTTTTTCTAATTTTTTGTATTAAAAGCTATTTAAAAATACTTAAAAACTAAATAAAATGCAGAAAAATACCAAACAAGCTAGGAAAAATCTGAAAAATTCAGGAAATGCTTAAAATAATATTAGGGAGCTAGGAAAATTAGAAAAACAGGGGCTTGTTTGGAGGATTAAGCAACTGATGTAGCTAGTGCTTATAAATAAGCACTTTAATAAGCCAAATGGAGTCCAAAGTGTACCAAACTGATATGGAAGCTACTACAAGCTAAAATGACCAAAATGAAATGAGAAACAACAAGCTAAACCTTCTGATTATCAGGTTGCAATGATTTGAGGTACTGAGATTATGGCAGAAATAAGTGAAGGGGTGCCAAGTTCAAGCCAAGAAATAAGCAACAAAATAAGCTAGCAACTGGAAAACAGATATTGGAACATGGATATGACCTGGCTAAGAGTATCTAAACCAAGTTACAGACCCAGAGGAGCTCAAGTGAGCCCTGTGCAAGGTCTGCAAAACCTGCACAAAACCTGTGCAGGTAGCAGTACCCTGCACAGGGGATTAAGCCCCATGATTACAAGCTCTTTTGAGCTTTAAGGAAAATTCACAAAATTAATCAAAAATAACCACATGAAACTGGACCAAGAGAGGTTTTAGAAACAACTAGATTCACTAGATTTGACCAAGAAATGAGTGAACTAAAAATCTTCCTAGATGGGCTCAAACTAGGATTTGCACCATTTGACTTTTGAGGAAAACATGAAAGGTTGACTAAAATGAAGTTTGATCTAGATTTTAGAACTAAGAATGATGTTACTAGATTAAATGAAGCTATATCAAGCTTTGCTTATGAGTTTGGAACACAAAATAAGATTTTGATATTGCAAATTCTCAACAGTGAAGCTGCAAGATCTCATTAAAGGAAATTTTGACTTTTTTTAGCTTGCAGGCACAAAATAGAACTTTAATGAGTGTACATGAACTGATCAAACATGAACTAACAATCAACTTTGACCAAAGAAAGACAAAATATTCGATATTAATCCAATATATTCACATTAAACTAGTAATTATGTTCCCACGAGTAACAAACAAAGAAAATTTGAATTATTGTCTATCATATTTCACACAAACCGTATTGACAATCTTGACGGGAATTCCGAATCAGTCACCAAAGGATAACAATCAAGTACAAACTAGTCAAGTACATGTGAGTAATTTCAAGATAAAACACGGACGTTCGATTTTTTTCAGTTTTAAAGGAAATTACTCTAGAACGTCGAAGTGACAACTCTTAAACGTTATAGTTTTAGAATAAAACACAAGGTTTGAGTATTCGTTTCGAACTATATCGAAGTAAATTAGATCATTGTAGTAAGAATC